>CM008285.1:15572945-15921987 GCA_002319775.1 Fagopyrum tataricum
GTTGGTAACATTTTAGAGGAGGGAAAACGGATTGTTCATGACTCAAAGGATGTTATCGCCGGAAAGATGGTCGTCTCACCGTCGTCTGACTGCTTGTAGTGGACTCGTCCATCGAGTGGAGTGATCAATTAAACTTCGATGCGGCAGTTAAGCCCGATGGAGATGTGGTATCGACGTGGTGACTTGAAACAACATGGGGTTTGTGCTCCTTGCGATGGCTAAGTCTCTCCATGACTTCTGTTCTATTAAAGAGGATGAAGGGGAGGTTGTTCTTTGGACAATACAGATGGATCGGGATAAGGGATGGAGCTTGGTGGTGTGTGAGTCTGATTTGGCCTCACTTACGACTAAACTTGCAAATGCTCTTGAGCTCATAGGGCTTTGGGTAAAAGTAGTGAATGATATTCGACATGGAGCATCGGAGTTTGAGTCTTGCAAGTGGTCCTATGTGAGGAGGGAGACAAATAAAGTGGCATATTGGCTTGCTAGTCAGTGCCCGAGGGGTTTGGTTTCGTATGAGTCTCGTATTTCTTTATTCGAGGACCTTTGTATTTTGATTTCGGATGATGATCCTAATAAACGAGTTATTGTTATATAAAAAAAAATGGATGTTTAAATTTTACCTATGCTCTTAGAAAAACTATAATTGTAAATTACTCATAACTAATAATGTGCTTATAAGGTAAATATACAAACATACACCTAACATTAATATGTAATTGTATATTATGATAATTTCAATAGCAAAAACGAATTAAACTGATCTTACTCAATAAAAATCAATCTCATTCTTATCATAAAAGTAGATACAAACTCCTCATACAATCGATGAAAAAAGAACACATAAAAATCACTCAATATGTACACACCAATGCAATTTGACATTAATGATGTGCTTGAACAAGTCAATTTATTATCAAAAATCTGAAAATTAAAGTTCACGGCCATATGTAGAATAGTGATTCAAACATCGATCTTGAATTAGTTGCCATTAAGAACATGTTCTTTGACCCAAAGGAAGCTACCACCAAAAGAGGATCGTATCTTTCCTTCAAAAGCATAGGCCTTGTAAGCGGTTAATCTCTTATTTTGCTTCCATTCACGATTCTTCATCTCCCATTTATGTGATGTCTTGTGTATTTGTTTCGCTTGCGGTGGAAGGCGAGCCACTGTATACATGTGATTAGGTTCATGAGATCTATTATGATTGTTCATAAGTTCGTTTGAGTTGTTTGCGTTGGTGTAGCCATTGTCATTTTGTGTTTGTTGTTCACATTGATGGTATTTCACGGAGCTGAATACAATAGGGTCCTTGATGATCATTTTTTCCTAATTGGATGTTTCTCTTTTTGCTTTTTTAAATTCTCTCCCTTTTCTTGCTAGTGTTGTTAGCAATATTGAGGGAGAGAACTAATAGAGAAAAATAGAGAATTATTGACACGAATAAGGGTTATGGGAGCTTTTAAAGATTTTATGTCAATGAGAACCATACAATTTAACAAATATTAATGGTAAACGAGAACGAGAGAGTTTATTGGCAAAGTGTTCGGAAATTTGTTTGTAATGAATTGTTTGAGTCATTATAATTAAATAATTATCAAATGATTGATTGCAAGTAAAGTTTTATGTATAGATTGATTTAATTATGGAACAAACGCACGGAATCGAATAATTGTGTTGTAAAATAAATTTTGTTAGTAAAAGATGAAATTTATTTCCCACGAATTTTTGTGTTGTAAAATATTAATGATTTAACTTATCCGTCTATGTACCTAAACGTTATTATTTGACTTATTGTATGCATATTTGTTAATATAAATATATCTTATCGTTCAAAAAATCGATAAAGAAGAGGATAGCACAAATTAACATAAGTTGTTGTATGTCTCATGCCTTTCATGTGTGAGAGCCTTTTCTTTCGGACCGAGATTTGATCCTTGACCGGGCTTGATTTGGCCGAGTTTGGCTCAGCCGCTCCCGCGGTCACTTCCTCCGCACCTGCGGGTCGCCGCTCCCGCGGCCATCTCCGCCGCCCCCGCGGGTTCTTGCGGCTGCAGCCGGTTTTGTTGACCTTGTTGACCCGTGCTTTACCCTTAGCTTTACTTCTTCCTTCTCCTTGCTGAGCAAGGGTTTCCCTATTCATTTCCATCCAGTCTTCACGTCCTTCTTGCTTCTCATTCATCTTCTTTGATCTTGTTCTTGGTTGGAAGAGTTTGGTTGGAGTTTATGTGAGTAGTGGCTGTTGTGTTAATGCTAGTGTGTGTGTTGCTGTGCTTGGAGCCAACCTTGGTGTTTGTTGATCCTCCCTGCAGCCTAGGACCTTCAATAGTGGTGAGTGCTTGTTCTTCTCCTTCTCTTCTTCTTTGATTCAATCCTTCTAGCTTAGGATTAGATGTATGTTAAGGGTTTTGTTGTTGGAATGTGTATGTGTGTGTATGTATGTGTCTATAGAAGAGAGTAGACGTGATTTGATCACGTGAAGAGCCAAAGAGAAGCTACGAAGTCTCATTCCGCACTGTCGCCGCCCCCCGCGGCCAGAAGTCACCGCCCCTGCGGAAGACGTGCCGCAGCGCCTGCGCCGTGCCTGCGTTGCCAGCGATCCTTGTCACCGCCCCCACGGCTGAGTGTCACCGCGCCCGCGGTTGCCTGTTTTCCGCCCTGCGTCCTTAGATCACGCAGGTGCGTCTTGTCCCGGGACTACCTATAGTTAGGTAGTTCCTTTCCTTTCTAATATGAGGGAACTAGTAGCATGCTAGGTACCGGTTTATGATGAGTATGATATAGATATGCCGGTTACGGCCTTGAGGTTATGAGTTGGATATGATCCCTTAGGGATCCCTTGGGTCTAGGTGTGACCCTTTGTGTGATAGGATTGTGATATATATATATATGTACCTTGTATAGGCTGTGCTATCCTCCAGTTTGGAGTAGACGTTTCTGAGAGTGGTTTATAGCGAGATACTCCTGAGATCGAGGTAAGTCCATAGGACATACTTAGCTACTATCCTTATATTGGATGTATGCTTGAGTGGTGTGTGTTATGTGCTTTATAGCATGTGTTATTATTTGGTCACCGACCTATGTTATATTGACCGCCCATTGTAGTGGTTGTGATAACCTTTCCCTTTCATCCCGTCGTGGAGTCTAGGAGGTTCTCTGTAGTCAGGCCAGATCTGGTATAAAGGAAGGCCCCTCACCATTCCTACAGGGTACACGGGAGGTGTGTTGATACTACTCCAGCTGGTTAGAGTACTCAGAGGCGAGGATTATATTCCTCGTGTCACCTATCTTTATATATATATATATATATATATATATATATATATATATATATATATATATATATTTATACGATTGAATGATTCAACTTATTAAAGATAATAAACCGGGTAAATGTTTGATATCATGCTGAAGTGTTTATTACTTATGATATGTGTTTGCGCTTTAGCATCTTCTTATATATGTGTATAGTTAGCTAACGGTTTCATACCGTGTTGTAGATCCCTCGCAGGTTAGGAGAGTTGCAGAGTGATCCGGAGGGGTGATCTGCTGAGGGTTCCGTACACGGGGCTTATTCGTGGGTTTTTGGAGATTATCCATTGTACGGATTTCTGTTTTGATTGTACTCAGCAGTACTGTATAAACCTTTTGATATTTATATATCATTTTTTATGTTTTGTTTTAATCTGTTGGTGCCTTGTTGTAAGATTCAGTGAGGTTGTTGTCAGGCTAGGGCCAGGATCCATTGTGAGATCCTAGCCCAGTAACACTCCGAGTCCTACGGATTTGGGGTGTTACAAAGTTGGTATCGGAGGCCAGGTTGACAACAATGGCACTAGTAATCTGCAATAAAGTTCGAATGGATAAATAAACAGAACCCGAAAGGGGTCTGACTTTTCAAAAGGTTTTGGTTTTAAAATGAGTACAAATGTTTTGGGTTATCGTGTACGTGAGCCATCACCCCTCTGAAGATCTCAACAGTACACATATATAGATATTCTGTTGTGATTGATTTGATACATACATATGGCATATATATAGCCTTCTAAGCTAGGTTTACGTCCTCTACAGATGGTTCAGACTAGAGCCTTATCTGCAGCTGGGCGAGGTAGAGGCAGAGGTAGAGGTAGACCCCCTCTAGGCCGAGGACGAGGTAGGATACCTTCTGATGGTTCCCAGGCAACAGGAGAGATCCACGAGGAAGTTGCTGAGAGTGCCGTTCCTGAGAATAGGAACGAGGCCGCTGAGAGACAGGAGTCACACGGAGTTCAGTCTGGTGATTCTACTCGCGTCTCGGTGGGTAGGTTAGAGTTTCAGGCTTATTTCAGACGTGTGGAGGAGGCTGCCAGAGCCGGTAGGCGTGCCCCAGACTTACAGGCACATGAGGGACCATCTGAGAGGTCCCACACCGTTACCCAGGTACCAGCTGTACAGGTACATGCTGCTGAGATTGTTAGAGCACCAGAGGAGCATAGAAGGCCTAGACCAGATACCTGGTTGAACGCTTTTCATCAGATGGGTGTACCCCCTTTCATTGGGAAGGTGGGGTTAGAGGTTGAGCTCTAGATCGGACATGTAGACTCAGCTCTGGAGTCTATTCGCTGCCCAACTGATAGGCAGATTGAGTTGGTGCAGACTCTGTTCAGAGAGCTGGCACAACACTGGTGGAGGTCAGTACGAGGTTAGGTTACCAGTTTTGACCAGATGAGGACCCTGATCAGAGAGCGTTTCTGCCCTGCCTCACTGAGAAGGGAGAAACTGCGTGATTTCGTTGAGGCCGGATTTGAGGATGTGCCAGTTTCAGAGGCCATCAAGAGGTTCCAGGAGGAGCTGACTTTACTGGGTCCAGCTGCACCTCCTGTTGATCAACATGTTTATCTGTTCTCTCAACGACTGAGGGATGGTACCCGAGCCTACATGGCAGGTTTTCACTGTGAGTCCTTGATAGACTATCAGGACCGAGCTGCCGATTATGAGAGAGAGAGGGCTGGACAGAGGAGAGCTTCTCAGGCCGGAAGGTCTGAGAAGAGACAGCGTACTGGGCAGACCAGTGGTACAGCTGGAGCTGCTAGTGTTGGAGGTAGTCAGAGGCGTCAGGGTCGTTCTGTATCTGCACCAGTTATAGAGAAGGGACGACAGTGTTTTAACTGTGGAGATCCAGGGCATCTGAAGCCCGAGTGCACGAGGCCACTGGTGACGTGTTTTACCTGTGGTCGACAGGGCCATAGAGCCGTTTACTGCCGCCAGGGTAGAGCTGCATCTCAGCAGGGTTCTACTCTTGCCAGTGTAGTAGGAGGTGGGCAGAGACCACCCCAGCAGCAGCAACAGCAAACTCAGGGACAACAGAGAGTCCCAAATCGCCCTACGACTCAAGGATCTGCTCCTGGGCCGAGTAGAGGCAGAGGCCGTGGTGGGGGCACCACCGATACCAGAGGCCCACAGGGTCGTGTGTTTGAGTTGAGGAGTGCAGAGGAGCCAGCTGCACCTACTTCTACAGGTACCATTCTGATTCATGGTTTACCTGTTAGAGTTTTATTTGATACTAGTGCTACGCACTCTTATATTTCTGATGCCTGTGTAGAGCGTCTTGGATTAGATATAGTTGAGGGTATGCCTTTTATTATAGGGTTACCCGATGGTGGTAGGGTCAGAGGTACCCGTGAGATTCACGGTTGTCCCATTTCTGTAGGGACCCGTGTGTTACTAGTTGACTTCTTTGTCATGCCACTAGAGCATGAAGAAGTCATTTTAGGTATGGATTGGATGGCTAGACACTCTGCAGTTCTAGATGTAGGTAGGAGGACTATTACCTTCTCTACCAAGTTAGGCCAGATAGAGGTTTTCCGAGGTTGGGACCTTGGGAAGGTAGGCACAGTTATCAGTGCGATACAGCAGCAAGACTGATTGCACAGGGTTGCGAGGCCTTCTGGTGTTATGCCATGAAGGAGGGGGAGAGTCTTGCTGTAGAGGACATTCCAGTTGTCTGTGAGTTTACTGATGTGTTTGCTGAGCCGTCCAGTTTGCGCTCAGAGGAGTGTGGATTTTGGGATTGAGCTAGAGAGCCTGGTACGAGACCGATCTCGAAGGCCCATACCGGATGGCGCCTGTCGAGATGCTGGAGTTGAAGAGGTAACTTGAGGAGTTGGCTGAGAAGGGCTTCATTCGCCCTAAGCGTGTCCATGGGGAGCACCTGTCCTCTTCGTACGGAAGAAGGACGGATCACTGAGGTTATGCATAGACTACAGAGAGCTGAACAAGGTGACCATCAAGACAAGTATCCACTGCGCGCATTGATGATTTGTTAGATCAGCTACATGGAGCTACTGTGTTCTCCAGGATTGACATGCGTTCTGGATATCACCAGCTGAGGGTGAGGGAGCAGGATGTGCATCGGAAAGCATTCAAGACCAGATACGGCCACTACGAATTTGTAGTGATGCCATTTGGGCTTACGAATGCCAGCCGTCTTTATGGAGTTGATGAACAGTATCTTCATCGACTTCCTGGATCAGTTTGTGGTGGTTTTCATAGATGACATTCTGGTATATTCTCGTAGCAGTGAGGAGCATGCAGGACATTTGAGGACTGTATTGCAGGTTTTGCGGGATAGAGAACTTTATGCTAGGTTCTCTAAGTGTGAGTTCTGGATGCCAGAGGTAGCATTCTTGGGTCATGTGGTTTCAGCTGAAGGGATCAAGGTGGATCCAATGAAGATTGAGGCAGTAGCAGCATGGACGACACCGGACGAACGTCAAGGAAGTACGTAGTTTCCTTGGCCTAGCCGGTTATTACAGACGCTTCGTGGAGGGTTTGTATGTGATTGCCCGTCCACTGACGGAGTTTGCTAAGGAAGACTACCAGATTTGTGTGTCTGATCAGTGCAGACAGAGTTTTGAGGAGTTGAAGAGGCGTTTGACTTCTGCTCCTATTTTGGCACAGCCAGAGGGTACTGAGGATTTTGTGGTTTACAGTGATGCATCCAAGCTAGGCTTGGGATGTGTTTTGATGCAGAGAGGCAGAGTTATTGTTATGCGTCTCGACAGCTGAAGACGTATGAGGAGAACTACCGACTCATGATCTTGAGTTGGCAGCGGTAGTTCATGCACTGAAGATCTGGAGACATTACCTGTATGGTGCTACTTGTCAGATCACACAGACCATAAGAGTCTGAAGTATATCTTTACGCAACGGGGAATGAATAACCGCCAGCATAGGTGGCTTGAGCTGATCAAGGACTTCGATTTAGAGATTCTGTACCACCAGGGAAGGCGAACGTGGTCGCCGACGCCCTGAGCAGGAAGACGCCTCGAGAGCAGGCGATTGCGAGGCTGACAGTTCAGCATCAGTTTAAAGAGACCTGATCTGGTTAGAGCTGGACATCCAGTTTCCTGATGAGGATGCCAACTGCGTACATTAGAGGTCCTTCCTGATCTGTTGGATGAGATCCGACAGAAACAGTTGACCTGCGCCGACTTTACAGAGGATCAGAGATAGGATGTCTCGAGATGAGGCACCACAATTCCTGCTTGGAGCAGATGGAGTTTTGAGGGCCACGGTCGCGTCTGTGTACCTGCTGATACAGAGCTGAGGCAGAGGATTTTACAAGAGGCTCATTGCACCCCTTACTCGGTACATCCAGATACGAGTAAGATGTATTAGGATTTGAGACGTATATACTGGTGGGGAGGGCTGAAGCCGATGTAGCCAAATTTGTAGCTCAGTGTGCGACCTGCTAGCAGGTCAAGATCGAGCATTTTAGACCTGGAGGTGAGCTCCATCCACTTCCTGTTCCACAGAGGAAGTAGGAGGACGTCACCATGGATTTTGTGACGGACTGAGGCTGAGCGGAGTTTTGATGCCATCTGGGTTATAGTAGACAGATTGACGAAGACGGAACGTTTCATTCCTATTAGAGAGACGTGGCCGGTGAGCAGATTAGCAGAGGAGTACACTAGGCAGATAGTGAGACTCCATGGTGTACCGAGGACGATCGTCTCAGACCGAGATGGACGATTTACCTCGAGATTCTGGCAGCAGATTCAGACTGCCCTGGGGACGAGTTTACACTTCACGACTGCGTTCCATCCTCAGACAGATGGTCAGTCAAAGAGGACCATTCAGACGCTGGAGGATATGCTGCGAGCTTGTGTGTTGGATTGGGGACAGGTGTGGACGGATCATCTCCCACTTGTTGAGTTCTCCTGTTACAACAGCTGACATGGCATCTATTGGGATGGCCCCATATGAGGCACTGTATGGACAGAGATGTCGTACCTGTTATGTTGGGATGAGCAAAGCAGTGTTAGTGGTTTAGCACCTGATCAGATTCATGATGATATGGCTCGGATTGCATTGATCAGAGAGCGTATGCTGACTGCACAGAGCCGCCAGAAGTCGTATCCTGACAGAAGGCGTAGACCTCTAGAGTTCAGGGTTGGAGCCCATGTGTGGCTGAGAGTGTCCCCGACATGAGGTGTTAAGCGTTTTGGCATTAAGGGGAAGTTGAGTCCGCCGATATGTCGGACCGTTCGAGATTCTGGATCGAGTTGGGAGCGCAACTTACAGATTAGCCTTGCCTCCGAGATTAGAGGGTGTTCACCTGTGTGTTTCACGTGTCTCAGCTGAGGGAGTATATACCAGATCCGAGACACATCGTGAGTTATGAGGATTTGATGGTTGAGCCGGACCACACTTTTGTTGAGCATCCAATTGCAGTCCTAGAACGAGGTATGAGACGCCTACGTTCGAAGGACATACCTATGCTTAGGATACGGTGGTCGAGACGAGGACCTGAGGAGGCTACATGGGAGACTGAGGATAGTATCCAGAGGAACTATCCGAGTTCTATGCTGAGTTAGATGCACTAGTAGGATCATCGAGTAGATCTTAGCACTAGCTTGGTGAGTCTTATTTGCTTATATGCTTATATGCTATGAAGTGATTATTTTTCATGCTAGCTTTGATGTGATTATGATCTTATTAGATCTTGTTTATGCTAGTATGATTTCTTATTTATAGCTAGAGATGGTTCTTTCCTCCATGCTGTTTGATGGACATAGTAGTGCTGGAGATGTTCTCCCTCCATGCCTTTCTGTTATGGTTATAATTTGGCTAGAGATGTGCTTCCTCTCTGCTTGTGATGTGTTTATAGTTGGCTAGAGATGGTTTCTCTAGGTCCTGTATAGTATAGGTTGCAGCTGGAGTTGATGTTTCCTCCATACTTATGTTTGAGGTTATAGAGAGTGTTACCTCGGTTTTTGAGTCCGAGTGGTTTGAGGATTTGCAAGTTTCGGAACGAAACTTGTTTTTTAGGGGGGTGAGGTGTGAGAGCCTTTTCTTTTCGGACCGAGATTTGATCTTTGACCGGGCTTGATTTGGCCGAGTTTGGCTCAGCCGCTCCGCGGTCACTTCCTCCGCACCTGCGGGTCGCCGTCCGCGGCCATCTCTGCCGCCCCGGGGTTCTTGCGGCTGCAGCCGGTTTTGTTGACCTTGTTGACCCGTGCTTTACCCTTAGCTTTTCTTCTTCTTCTCCTTGCTGAGCAAGGGTTTCTCTATTCATTTCCATCCAGTCTTCACGTCCTTCTTGCTTCTCCTTCATCTTCTTTGATCTTGTTCTTGGTTGGAAGAGTTTGGTTGGAGTTTATGTGAGTAGTGGCTGTTGTGTTGATGCTAGTGTGTGGTGTTGCTGTGCTTGGAAGCCAACCTTGTTGTTTGTTGATCCTCCCTGCAGCCTAGTGACACGGGCTGAGTATTCTCAAACTCACAACCGTGCGGCCCTTAGTCGTTGGCGTTGTCAAATGACTAAGTCAAGCCTTAACTTGAGGGCTTTGTTGCGGAAACGCTTGCTAGCGATGGCTTAAGGGACTTAGAGATTTTGTGGACAAAGAGAGCTTTGTATTGCTTTGAGAACTTTACAAGAGAGAGCTATGCTTGGATGGTTTGCAAATGAGGGGTGGCCTCCCTATTTATAGCCTTGACCACCTCCTTAGCTAGGAAGGATCCGGATTTACACAATCCTAGAGGGATCCGGATCCTTCTTGTTGGATAAGGCTTAAGCCTTCTATACAAATCCGGATAATTCTCTACGAGTCTTGGCAAGCCTAGAGAATTCCGAGAGATCTAGAATATTCCGGCCTTGTAAAGACAATGCCGGGGTGTTCTCCGTGCCTCTTGAAGCTTCCGGAACTCGGTCCGTGTCATTCTCCCCACTGAATCTCGCGACGTCCTCGTTGCGGTTGCCTCGTATGCTTCGATTTTTTCCTGAATTGCCATAGAGATTCAGCTGGTTCCCACGACATCTCGGTGTCGGGTAAGCCTCTCCACCGGACCAAGTACTCCAATCTGGGCCGTCGATATCGTTCCCGTTGCACGCGATCGGACACGATTTCTTCTACTTGTTTGTCAAATGAGGTCTTGACCCCATTGGTGCCCGTTGTGCTTGTCCCCTTGCTTGGTCTTCCTTGTCTTCATGGTATGGCTTGAGCATGCTCACATGGAAGACCGGATGTATCTTGAACTTGGGCGGCAACTCTAACTTATAAGCGGTCCGGCCGATTCTCTTAAGAACTCTGAAAGGTCCCTCGTATCGCCGGATCAAGGCCTTATGTAGTCCCGTATGCCGCATGATGAAGTGAAGCTTGACCATGACCAAGTCTCCAACTTGATATTGCACGTCCCGTCGGTGCTGGTCCGCCACTTCTTCGTCCGCTTGTTGGCCTTGACAAGGCATGCCTGTGTCAAGTCCAACTCCTCTTGCCAACTTTTGGCAAACTTGTACGCCGCTGGTGTCGGTCCCTTGTAGCCTGAAACGATGGTACTCGCGTACTCGGTTGGAAGCCCATGACAATCTCAAACGGACTCTTGCCCGTTGACTCGCTCCGCTGCAAGTTGTAGGAGAACTGGGCGACGTCAAGGAGCTTGGGCCAATCCTTTTGGGAAGCGCTCACATAGTGCCGCAAGTATACCTCGAGCAAACAGTTGGCCCTCTCGGTCTGTCCGTCCGTCCGGGGGTGGAAAGCAGTGGTGAACTTAAGGTCGGACCCGAGCATCTTGAATAACTCCGTCCAAAACTTGCCCGAACCGTCCGTCCCTGTCACTGATGATCGATTGAGGCAAGCCCCAATACTTGACCACATTCTTCATGAATAACTTGGCCGCCTCTTCCGCCGGGCACTCCTTTGTCGGGGGCATGAAGGTAGCATACTTTGAAAATCTGTCTACGACCACCATGATGCTTCCGTAGCCTTCAGCCTTTGGGAACCCGACGATGAAGTCCATGTTGACGCTTTGCCAAGGATGCTCCGGTATTGGCAAAGGTTCAAGTAGTCCCCGCGGGTTGCCTCTGCTCGACTTTGTCTTGTTGGCACACAAGACAAGTCCTGACATAAGTTTCTACATCGTCCCGCATTTGTGGCCAATAGTAGCGCTCCTCGATGAGGGCTAAGGTATGGTGAATTCCCGGTGACCCGCCCATTTGGAGTCATGACATTCATGCATCACTTCCCTCCTTAGTCCTCCGTAGTGGGGCACATATAGCCGTTGCCCCTTTGTGTAGATTCAGTCATCTTCGACCCAGAACCTCCTTGTCTTTCCCGCCTTGATGAACTTTATTAGGTTCTGGGCTGTCGGTCGTGGTCAAGTCCAATCTTGATCTTATCTTCCATGGCCCTTTGTGGTCGACTTATGGCGGCTAGCTCGGCTTTTCGACTTAGTGCATCAGCCACCACATTAGCTTTGCCCGGTTTGTACTCCAACTCGTAGTCAAACTCTGCGAGGAAGTCTTGCCATCTCGCTTGCTTTTGCGTCAGCTTTTTCTGGGTGAGAAAGTAACTTGTCGCCACGTTGTCCGTCTTAACCACGAATCTCGATCCTAAGAGATAGTGGCGCCATGTCCTTAGGCAGTGGACGATGGTGGTCATCTCCTTCTCTTGCACCGTGTAGCGCCGCTCGGTGTCATTTAGCTCCGGCTTTCATAAGCGACTGGTGCCCCTCTTGCATCAATACTCCCCCAATGGCAAAGTCGGAGGCATCGGTGTGAACTTCGAACGGCTTTCCATAGTCGGGCAAGGCGAGCATCGGCTCCTCGGTCATGGCCTTCTTTAGCTTGTCAAACGCCTCTTGGCACTCCGTACTCCACACCCAAGGTGATCCTTCTTGAGCATATTAGTAAGAGGAGTTGTGATGTGGGAGTAGCCATGGATGAAGCGGCGGTAATAGTTGGCTAGCCCCAAGAATGAGCGAAGCTCGGTGACCTTTGTCGGCGGCTCCCAATCGGCAATTTCTTTGATCTTGGCCGGGTCCATGCGAATCCGTCCCTTGCCGACAATGTGCCCTAGAAACGGCACTTCCTTTTGAGCGAAGGCACACTTCTCCTTTTTCACATAAAGCTCATGCTCCCGTAGTACTTGGAAGACTTGTCGAAGATGTTCCTTATGCTCCTCTAGACTCGGCTATAAATGACAATGTCGTCCAAGTATACTACCACGAAATGATCAAGGAAGGGATGAAGTACCTTGTTCATGAGCGTGCAGAACGTTGCCGGTGCGTTCGTTAGTTCAAACGGCATGACTAGGAACTCGTATGACCCATATCTCGTGACGCACGCGGTCTTCTCCTCGTCCCATTTCGCGATCCTCACTTGGTAGTAGCCCGATCTTAAGTCCAGCTTGGTGAACCACCTTGCCTCCCCAAGCCTATCGAACAAGTCAGCTATGAGTGGGATCGGGTACTTGTTCTTGATGGTGAGCTTGTTGAGCGCCCGATAATCAATGCACATTCTAAGGCTTCCATCATGCTTCCTTTGAAATAACACGGGCGCCCCATATGTTGCCTTCGAGGGCCGAATGTAGCCGGCTTCCAACAATTCCTTGAGTTGTCTCCGCAACTCCTCTAGCTCCGGCGGAGACATGCGGTATGGTGCTCGGCGGGCGGGCCGAGCCTCGTCATGAGCTCGATCTTATGATCGACTTCCTCTTTGGCGGCAATTTCTTGGGCAACTCGGGCGGCATAACATCCTTGAACTCATCCAACACTTGGCTTATTTCTGGGGTGTTGGATCTTCTCCCTGGGGTTGTTCATCCAGCTTAAGCGCCGCCAGGAACGTCGGTTCCTCCCTTCTCAATCCCTTAGAGAGCTGGATTGCCGAGACAACCTTGGCGCTTGGCCCCTTCTCTCTATAGACCGGTACTATGCAACGTTGTTGGGGTCCAAGATACATATGCAGTTGGCGAACGGCACGAGTAGAGCATTTATACGATCGAGGAAGGCTAAGCCAATAACTAAGTCATAGTCGTCAAGCGGGATTACCTCGATTGTGGTCTTGCCGGTCCACTCTACCAGCGTCATGTCTACTCCCCGTGCCACCCCCATGGTTGGGACCTCCTTTGAGTTCACCGTCTTGATCCATCCGTTGTTTTTGGTGACCTCGATCCCCAACTTCTTAGCCGTCCCTTCAGACATGAAGACGTCCGATGCCCCGGTGTCCACCAACGCACTTAGCTTCGTTCCGCTCACCACGGCGTCTACGAACATCAATCCCTTCTTATTGGTGAACCGCTTAGTCTTTACTGAACTAAGCATCATGGCCCCGAGTTTTAACCTCTCCTCCTCGGGCAGGTCCTCATGTGTCATCATGACATTGAGTTTGCTCCTGTGGGGACAATCTCTCATTCGATGCTCTCCGTCACAAAGGTAGCATCGCATCGGCTTCCTTTCCATGGGCTGCTTGCCTTTCTCGCCTTTGTGTACCGTTCCTTGGGTTTGGACGAGTCCTTAGACGACTCGTCATCACTCTTCCTCTGTTGTGGCCGGCCCCTACCTTTGTCTCCCCCCACTTTTTCCCTTGTCCCGGGAGGAGTCCGAGCGATCTTGAGTCTTAAATTCGATCAAAGAGTCGGCCACCGTCATTGCCTCGGTTAGAGTCTGGACATTTCGGCGTTGTAGCTCAAGCTTGGCCCAAGGCTTTAGCCCGTCCATGAAAGTGAAGAGGGCTTCTACTTCACCCATGTTGGAGATCTGTTGCATGACCTCCGAGAACTCCTTAACATACTCACGAACGGTGCCACGTTGCGTGAGTCGACGAAGCTTAGCCCGCGCTTCGTCGTTGGCGTAGGTCGGGTAGAACTGTTTCTTAAGTTCTGCCTCAAACTCGGCCCAAGTAGTGATTTGGGCACCTCCGGTCCTTTCACTAGTCCTACGCCTCCACCATAGCAAGACAACATCACTAAGGTATAGGGAGGCGGTACTTACCTTGCGTTCTTCATCCGTGATTCCCACCACACGGAAGTATTGATCCATGCCCCAAAGAAAGTTCTCGACGTCCTTGGCTGACCGGCTCCCCTTGAACTCCTTAGGTTTTGGTGCGTCCATCTTCTGCACGGGAGCGGTCGCCAACATGCCTGCCCCTAAGGCCGCCTTGCATGCCACGAGCTCTTTCTTGAACACCTCCATCTCCTCGCGCATTTGCGCCACCATTGCCTCCAACATGTCTTCCCGCTTAGACAAAACTCCTTCATTGAGCTTCATTGACGGCACCATGTAACCCGTCCTTGAGGGCGACCATGTCATCCTTGACGTCCTCGACGACGTCTACCATCTCGCCATACTTAAGCTCTATCTTCTCTAAACGGGCCTCAAAACTTCCATCATGTCCTTTGATGGTTCCCTTGACGGGTCCCTGGGAGCCTTCTTGCCCTTCTTGCCTTGGGCGTTAGGGTCGACAATTCCGGACACACCTACTTCGGCCATCGCTTCTCCTTGGAACGTTATTGGCTCTGATACCACTTGACACGGGCTGAGTATTCTCAACTCACAACCGTGCGGCCCTTAGTCGTTGGCGTTGTCAAATGACTAAGTCAAGCCTTAACTTGAGGGGCTTTGTTGCGGAAACGATTGCTAGCGATGGCTTAAGGGACTTAGAGATTTTGTGGACAAAGAGAGCTTTGTATTGCTTTGAGAACTTTACAAGAGAGAGCTATGCTTGGATGGTTTGCAAATGAGGGGTGGCCTCCCTATTTATAGCCTTGACCACCTCCTTAGCTAGGAAGGATCCGGATTTACACAATCCTAGAGGGATCCGGATCCTTCTTGTTGGATAAGGCTTAAGCCTTCTATACAAATCCGGATAATTTCTACGAGTCTTGGCAAGCCTAGAGAATTCCCGAGAGATCTAGAATATTCCGGCCTTGTCAAGACAATGCCGGGGTGTTCTCCGTGCCTCTTGAAGCTTCCGGAACTCGGTCCGTGTCACTAGGACCTTCAATAGTGGTGAGTGCTTGTTCTTTCTCCTTCTCTTCTTCTTCGATTCAACCCTTCTAGCTTATGATTAGATGTATGTTAAGGGTTTTGTTGTTGGAATGTGTATGTGTGTGTATGTATGTGTCTATAGAAGAGAGTAGACGTGATTTGATCACGTGAAGAGCCAAAGAGAAGCTACGAAGTCTCATTCTGCACTGTCGCGCCCCTGCGGCCAGAAGTCACCGCCCCTACGGAAGACGTGCCACAGCGCGTGCGCCGTGCCTGCGTTGCCAGCGATCCTTGTCACCGCCCCCGCGGCTGAGTGTCACCGCGCCCGCGGTTGCTTGCTTTCCGCTCTGCGTCCTTAGATTACGCAGGTGCGTCTTCCCCGAGACTACCTATAGTTAGGTAGTTCCTTTCCTTTCTAGTATGAGGGAACTAGTAGCATGCTAGGTACCGGTTTATGATGAGTATGATATAGATATGCCGGTTACGGCCTTGAGGTTATGAGTTGGATATGATCCCTTATGGATCCCTTGGGTCTAGGTGTGACCCTTTGTGTGATAGGATTGTGATATATATATGTGTACCTTGTATAGGTTGTGCTGTCCTCCAGTTTGGAGTAGACGTTTCTGAGAGTGGTTTGTAGCGAGATACTCCTGAGATCGAGGTAAGTCCATAGGACTTACTTAGCTACTATCCTTATATTGGATGTATGCTTGAGTGGTGTGTGTGTTATGTGCTTTATAGCATGTGTTATTATTTGGTCACCGACCTATTTTATATTGACCGCCCATTGTAGTGGTTGTGATAACCTTTCTCTTTCATCCCGTCGTGGAGTCTGGGAGGTTCTCTGTAGTCAGGCTAGATCTGGTATAAAGGAAGGCCCCTCACCATTCCCACAGGGTACACGGGAGGTGTGCTGATACTACTCCAGCTGGTTAGAGTACTCAAAGGCGAGGATTATATTCCTCGTTTCACCTATCTTTATATATATATCTATTTATACGATTGAATGATTCAACTTATTAAAGATAATAAACCGGGTAAATGTTTGATATCATGCTGAAGTGTTTATTACTTATGATATGTGTTTGCGCTTTAGCATCTTCTTATATATGTGTATAGTTAGCTAACGGTTTCATAGTGTGTTGTAGATCCCTCGTAGGTTAGGAGAGCTGCAGAGTAATCCGGAGGGGTGATCTGTTGAGGGTTCCTTACACGGGGTTTATTCGTGGTTTTTTGGAGATTATCCATTGTACGGATTTCTGTTTTGATTGTACTCAGCAGTACTGTATAAACCTTTTGATATTTATATATCAGTTTTTATGTTTTGTTTTAATCTGTTGGTGTCTTGTTGTAAGATTCAGTGAGATTGTTGTCAGGCTAGAGCCAGAATCCATTGTGAGATCCTAGCCTAGTATCACTCCGAGTCCTACGGATTTGGGGTGTTACATCATGGGAATTAAAAATTTACTATCTAAAATATAATCACATTTGTATATTTTATTATAACAATGGTAAATTAAATACGAAATACCTACAATATTTGGAAATTAATAGGTAAACCAATAAATAAATAAGTTTGTACGATTTCCTAACATGTAGTTTAAACGATTTCCTAACATGTTACTTTTTTAACAAGTATCCAACAAATGACCTCAATATAGCAAATCAATAAATAAATAAGTTTGTAAATTAAGCTTTATTATACGAAGAAAAAGACACTAATATCACAAGGCAAGCCACAAAAGTACTACAAGTACATCGATCACAAACGAGATAAATTTAGGTAACATCAAAACAACCAATATATATAACTATTTCAAATGAAGACGATATTATCTTTAAAATTTGTGTATACAATATTAAATCGAACACTTATCTTGTCACAAACGGATATTCTTTTATTAGAGTTATGTTAGTAGAAATTAGTATTTTACAAAATTGATTTATAATGATGTTGGTCGTAATAGCAATTTAAATATGGGACTTAATGGGAATCAAAGTGATGGTTGTAATTAGATATAATCATCTCCAAGCAGCTTGTCTGGTACACTGAAAAACGGACGGGTACGAACATTTGATAAAGTCGGATCGGACTGAAAAGTCCGGTGCATCGGACATGATTAAAATATATATATATATAGGAATTGGTTGGGTGAGAACAAATTTTAAATCGATTAAATGATCAACGGTTGATAACATACTCGGAAGATACTATACTCTTTTATGTTCATGAACCGTGTATTCAATTGTGAAAAAAAATTCGTAAATACATTAATAACCTGGCTAAAAAGGTATGTGAATGCTAGTAAATAAAAAAATATATATAATGAATGAAAAAAAATATATAAGGGAACTTGTATACACAATAACAACATGACTAGAGAGATACACTTAATTTGCTTGAACTTTACGTTTGTTTGACATTTTACGCGTAAAACACGTATATACAAAATGGCTAAAAAGGTATATTTAATTTTCGATTGTTGCTAATGAAAATAATATTAATGACTAGTATGGTAAATTATAAGAAAAAATAACCCAAAATAATACAACTATCAACATTGAACCGAAAATAATACTAACTTTGAAAATTACTAGGAGCGATACAAACTATCAATGTATTTACCAAAAACAATACATCATACTTTTTCGGAAAAAAACCTAAATGTGTGATGTGGATTTTATTTTTAAAAAAAATCAATTTAGTAATATTTAACTTATTAAAAAAAAAAAAAATTATTTTTAAAATTTTAAATAATAATTTTAAAAAAATTTTGCACAAATATTTTTTTTTATTTTTTGTAGAAAAAAATAATAAAGTTTGAACATTTTTTAAAATAAATTTGTAAAAAATGTAAAAATATTATTTTTCCAAAAAATATATTTTTTAATATTTAAAAAATTGGGTTCCAAAAAATAATTTTCGATTTTTTTTTTATCAGGTTTATTTTCGGATTTTTGTATAAAATGAATATTTTTCATTGTAAAAAAATTTAAAAAAATCGAATTTATTCAAAAAATTTTCGTCTTTTAACCTAATCAATAAATAATTTTTATTCCCAATTTGTTAAAAAATATTTTTAAAAATTTATTTATAATATATAATAAAAATAAACCCCAAAAAATTTTTTCAAAAAATTCACAATAAAAAATTTCATAAAAAAAATTTTAAATCAATATTTTTACATTTTTTTACAAACTTATTTTAAAAAACTGTTCAAATTTATTTAATTTTTTTTACAAAAATTTTTTTTAAAAATATTTATACTAATTTTTTTTCAAAAATTATTATTTAAAAATTTTAAAATAATTTTTTTTTATTTTTTAATATTTTATATATTATTAGATTAATTTTTTAAAAATAAAATCCACATCACACATTTTATCCATTTATTTGATGACATGTCACATTCCGGCTGCCACATCATCGCCGGAACTAGGGTTTTTTGCCGAAAAAGTATGATGTATTATTTTTGGTAAATATACTGATAGTTTGTATCGCTCCTAGTAGTTTTCATAGTTGGTATTATTTTCGGTTCAATGTTGATTGTTGATATTATTTAGGTTATTTTTTAATTATAAAAAAAATGTACAATAAAAATCACATAACAAGTAACAATATGATTTAAAAATTATATTGATCTTAGTTAGTGCCTAAAGATAATAATTTGCATGAGCATTACGCTTATTTATATATTTACATTCATTTATTGTGTTATATCTGAGAATTGATCCTGAAATAAGTTCAAAGTAACATTATGAGTCATTCATGAAAATAAATTTTGATTTCGTAAAAGATATTTCTCAGCACCTAATTTGTAATCCCTTACGATTTTACTGCTTATTACCTAATTACTATATAGTAATAATAAGATTATTTACTTAAATAAATCTAGGGTGTTCACCTATTAGTCCAATGTTTTTTTTTTTAAAAGTTCTCATTCCTCTTCATAAGAATGTCTTTTTTTTTTTCGGAACCTGACCCTATATATTTAGGAATTGGTTCAGGTGAAAATCATTCTTATGTAGAGGAATGAAAACCTATCTTAATTGTTGGATGAACAAAAATCAACGGTTAGGATAAGGAGAAAATTTATATTAGTTTTTTAAAAATTGGTCACATTAATGCAAATTTATTTTAATGTGAAAGATAATGTTAGTTGCCTATTGAATTTATTACCTTTAAATATCACACTCGTGCGCGCATAGGAGTTATTTTACATACTTATTCGTGATTGTTGAGGCTTTAATTCATGTTGTTTATTTGAATATAATCGTGCGTGCATATTAGTTGTGCTTGCATGTGAACACGTGTAGTGCATGTATGAACAACTCTGATATACGAACACCTCTAGAAGGCGGAGTGTTTCGTGTCCTGCCATGTTGGACATGCGGACACGGCATGACACAGGTCGGACACAATCAAATAGGGTCCTACACGGTCAAGACACGGTTTAGAGGTAGGACACGTCTAGGACATGGCGATGACACAAATTGTGTCAGGTCAAGACACGATCAACAAAAGTTTTTCCTTTTAAGGCTAAAAAAAGAAATGTAATTTTTTTATTTAAAAAAAATTAAATAAAAATTTATATACCGTAATGTTTCTTCTTCTCTCTCCACGTGTGAACACGTGTAGTGCATGACATTCATTAGAGTCGTGCACGAGTTGTAATTAAAATTGAACGAATTTGATATTAAAAGCAAGCGTTTTTTTTTTAGCCTTTTTTTTTGAAACATACCTTCCATTTGATTGATATTTAATGTTGAATGGTTGATTGTTCATCCAATTCCGGAAGATGACTGGAAAAATTTACCAACAAGTATGTCTACGATAATAATTGTATGGTTTGCTAATTAAGGGAAACCTATTCACCGTGTTAATATGGTAAGATGCAATATTTCATGAATTAATAGCTAAATATAAATCTCATCATATCATATCCGTTGAACTAATTATATCGTGTGGTTTAGATTCGTTCTCATTTCTACCGTCATACCCGTTCTCACCCAATCTTTTTTCTATATGTATAAAGAGAGATAAGATCAAGTTGGAACTTGTTTTACATTAGATAATTGAAACTTCTTATAGTCGTACGATCTGAATGAATGAACATCCCAAATTTGTGACTACATAAGGAAAAAGTTTACAAAATAATTGACCATATATTAACTTATGTTGATTAACCATGTAAATAACATCATTAGTATACACTTCATACTCCATAATAAATTTGTATCGTCTTCTTCTATAGTTGCATCTGCATCGAAGATGATGCGTCCTTAATGCACGTGATAAATGAACACAAAGGGAAATCACATATTACCGCAAGCGCACGACCCATGTCAATGTGAGTATATGATGTAGCACATCAATGTCGAATCTCAAGAGATCATTTGTATCCCGACTTTGCTCTTAGAATTGTGCTAGCACTAGTACATTTAGGCCCTTCAATGGCGTTTTAAAGATGGCGTTTAACACAAAAATGCCATAAAACACCTCATTCATGGCGATTTTGGAAGAAAACGTCATAATTTATTTAACAATGAACTATTAATGGCGTTTTTGAAAAGCCATGAATTTACGGCGTTTAAAAACGCCGTAAAATGTTGATGGATTTTTTTGACAAAAAATCCATGGCGTTTTCAACACGCCATTAATACTATGGCGTTTTCAAAAACGCCATCGATATTTTACAATATTTTTACAACTGCGAAAAATCTGGTGGGAAATTTTCCCACCTAAATATTTTCGGCAGTTCCGAAATATTATTAATTCCACGGCGTTTATTAAACGCCATGGATTTAATGGCGTTTAGAAAACGCCGTAAATTGTTCGGTCTAGGTTAAAAAAGATACCGCGTTTATGAAACGCCGTCGATATTTTCCTAGGTTAAAAACAATACCGCGTTTTTTACACGCCGTTAAATCCATGGCGTTTGAAAAACGCCATGGATTTAATATACTTTTTAAAAATAAAAAATTGGGAAAAGAAAACCTAATACGACTTTCCCAATCTAAAAAATTGGGGAAACAAACGTTCCGTCTCAGCACTCTCAGCGAGCGTGACTACCGATCTTCTCGTCTTCTCATCTGGTTCCGTCTCTACGACCGCTCCTTGCAAGTGATTCTCCACTCAGTCAGATCTCGTCCTCGTTTGAGTGTTTTCCACCACCGCATGCCTTGTCTTCGTTTCAAATCTTCGACCGTGATTCTCCACTCAGTCAGATTTCGTTTCCGGCCGTCTTGTCTTCGTCGGATTCATCTCGACTTTGTTTCCAATCTGTCTTCTTGTCTTCGTTTCCAATCTTCGCCCTCTGGTAACTGGTAAGTCTCTAAATCTTTGTATCTTTGATATTCTATTTCCTGGCCTCAAGGCTCGTTTACCGAATTTCTTTCTTCTTTGCTCCTTGGTCTCTGAATCTCAGATCTTCCAATTGTCGATATCTTTGTTGCTCCTCTGTCTCCGGCCACACACACACAAGCCACAATAACTGAGCCACTGAGGTAAGTCTATGTATTGATATATGATTTCTTTGCTCATCTCATTCATTTGTCTCTAATATATGATTTTAGGTTTCATTAATGAGTCAACCAAATTAATGCAGTCATCCATGCTTTCTATGTGTAGTTTGTGTACTAAATGAAAGGGATGATTTCTATGTGTAGTTTGTGTACAAAATGAAAAAATATCATGGACCATACTAATGCTCTCATGTTCAAAACCAAATTTGTCATTTGTCTCTATTTATTTGTGTGTACAGAAACTATTTTATTTCTGCAGTATTTGATATATGATTTTCTTTGCTCATCTCATTCATCTGTCTCTAATATATGATTTTAGGTTTCATTAATGTCAACCAAATTATTGCAGTCATCCATGCTTTCTATGTGTAGTTTGTGTACAAAATGAAAGGGATGATTTCTATGTGTAGTTTGTGAACAAAATGAAAAAATATCATGGACCATACTACTGCTCTCATGTTCAAAACCAAATTTGTCATTTGTCTCTATTTATTTGTGTGTACAGAAACTATTTTATTTCTGCAGTATTTGATATATGATTTTCTTTGCTCATCTCATTCATCTGTCTCTAATATATGATTTTAGGTTTCATTAATGAGTCAACCAAATTATTGCAGTCATCCATGCTTTCTATGTGTAGTTTGTGTACAAAATGAAAGGGATGATTTCTATGTGTAGTTTGTGTACAAAATGAAAAAATATCATGGACCATACTACTGCTCTCATGTTCAAAACCATATTTGTCATTTGTCTCTATTTATTTGTGTGTACAGAAACTATTTTATTTCTGCAGTCATCCATGTTTTCTACGTGTACGTGCTATTTTTGTTGTTGTGTTGCAAGACATTGCTCAAATTTTTAAAATATGTTGTGCGTTATTTTCTTGGTCAAATATCTTATGGTATGTTAGGGTAATGTTGCATAGGTTTTTATTTCTCAAGCATGATAAAAAAACAGAAAAGTCATTGACACACAAACGAGCCCTATCAACCGCTGTTTTGTTTTTTATTTTTTTCTCAAGCATGATGTCGTTTATCTCAATGCTTCTTTGCCCTGCATTATGAAATTGGTCTCCTTCTTTATTTTGATTTACACGTGTCTCTGTTTTTTTACATATCAATGAATGATTATCTTTGTTCATTAGAATTTCTTTCAAAGCACATGCATTTTTTCATTTTTGGTATTTCAAAGCAACATGATTCAAGTTGAACTTTCTAAATTGATTTTCTATTAATATGATATGTTGCATAGGTTTTTTTCGTTTGATATGATGTGTTTTACATTGCATAGGCGTGATTCCTCTCTATTATAATGGATAAAAGTTGGGTAAAACTAGATAGAACGAGTTATGAGTATCAACAAGGGGTTAAACAGTTTTATATCAATGGCCAAGCGGTGTGCCCAAAAAATCATGAAAGGGTAATCTGTCCTTGTGCAATTTGTCGTAACCTTATCTCACAAACAGAGGATGACTTGGAGGTACATTTGTTGCGTTACGGTTTGACCCAACATATGATATTTGGTGGGCACATGGGGAAGAAGAGGTTATGCCACCTACCGAATATGTACCGCATGAAAGTTTAGATCCTTTAGATGTGGATTTTGCTCTTCCAGATGTGCTCCAAATGTACAAGGATGCAAACCTTTCTGAAGGTGTTAGAAATTCGAGAGAAAATGTCACGGATGACGATTACAAAAGAAAAGTGGAAGAGGCAGAAGTTCCTCTATATCCTGGCTGTAAGAAGAAGTATACAACACTTTCGGTCACCCTTTTTTCTATAAATTCAAAGCCTCCAATGGTGTATCTAAGCGTTTGAAAAATTGCTTGAAATAGTTAAAGATATGCTTCCTGGAGATATAACAATTTTCCAACCTCTCTCTCCATGATTAAGAAGTTTCTGAAAGGGTTTGATTTAGGGTACGAGAAGATTGATGCTTGTATCAATGACTGTTGTTTATTTAGAAAAGAAAATGCAAATCTAGATAGATGCCCTGAATGTGATGCTTCCAGGTGGAAAGTGAATCCAAGGACCAAACTCGTACAAAAGGGAGTGTCTGCAAAGGTTTTGCGTTATTTTCCTATAATTCCAAGAATTAAGAGGATGTTTCTTTCTACAACTACAAGAGAACTCCTAACTTGGCACTCCACTCATCACAGTCAAGACGGCATGATGCGCCATCCAGTCGACTCAACTCAATGGCACACCGTTGACAAGAAATGGCCTAGTTTTGCTTCTGATCCAAGAAACTTGAGATTGGGATTAACAACTGATGGTTTCACTCCTTATAATTCACTAAACTCTACCTATAGTATTTGGCCGGTGGTTTTAGTTATCTACAATCTTCCTCCTAATATTTGCATGTCTGAAGAAAATTTGATTCTAACTCTGCTCATTCCGGGAGAAAAACTGTAACACCCCAAATCCGTAGGACTCGGAGTGCTACTGGGCTAGGATCTCACAATGGACCCTGGCCCTAGCCTGACAACAACTTCACTTAATCTTACAACAAGGCACCGATAGATTAAAACAAAACATAAAACTGATGTATATATATATATTAGATGTATACTGATCAAAAGTAATACACAGTACTGCTGAGTACAAAAGTCAACCATAAATCCGTACAATATAAATAACCCAAAACCACGAGTACGCCCTGTGTACGGAACCCTCAGCAGATCACCCCTCCGGATCACTCTGCAGTTCCCTAACCTGCAAAGGATCTACAACACGGTATAAAACCGTTAGCTAACCATACACAAATATAAGATAGGCAAGAGCACAACCACACATCATATAAACAATAACACATCAACATGATATCACACATTTACCCGGTTTATTATCTTTATAACGTTAAAACACACAGAGTATATAAATCAGTATATGAAAATAAGTGACACGAGGAATATAATCCTCGCCTCTGCGTGCAATAGCTAGCTGGAGTGGTATCAGCGCACCTTCCCGTATACCATAAGGAGTGGTATCAGTACCTTTCCCGTATACCAAGTCTAGCTAGCGTACAGAGAACTTCCCAGACTCCTCTACGGGATGAAAGGGTAAGTTGTCACAGCCACTACAATGGGCGGTCAATATAACATAGGTCGGTGACCAACATGAAGCATGCTATAAAGCATATAACAAACACCACTCATGCACACATCCAATATAAGGATGGCAGCTAAGTAAGTCCTATGGACTTACCTCAATCTCAGAAGTATCTCGCTACGAGCAAAACCCAGAAACGTCCACTCCAACTGGAGGACAACACAGCCTATACAAGGCACACATATATATATCACAATCCTATCACACACAAAGGGTCACACCTAGACCCAAGGGATCCATAAGGGATCAATTCCAACTCGTAAACCTCAAAGCCGTAACCGGCATAACTATACCATACTCATCATCATCCGAATCCTAGCATGATACTAGTTCCCTCATACTAGAAAGGAAAGGAAACTACTTGACTATAAGTAGTTCCGGGACAACACGCACCTGCGTGAATTAAGACCGCAGGGGCGGAAGAGGTCACCCGCAGGCGCGAAGGTAGAAGCCGCAGGGGCCGGTGACACAGAACGCAGGCAAGCGCAGGCACGCCGCTGGCACGACGCAGGCACGACGCAGGCGCTGTGGCACGGTGGCCCGCGGGGCGGCGACAGTGCAGAAGGCAACTTCGCGGCTTCTCTTCGGTTCTTCACGTGATCAAATCACGTCTATACTCTTCCAGATTCATACACATACACATCAAAACACATTCCAACATCAAACACTCTTAGCATACATCTAATCCTAAGCTAGAAAGATTGAAGAACAAGAAAGAAAGAAGGAAGGAAGGATGAAGAAGCAAGGAACTCACCCTACAGCTGGTCTAGGCAAGACAAGATCACACTCCTTATTTCAATTGGCATCACAAGCTCATCAAACGTGCACACTACATCAACACCCAAAACAACACACAAGCTCTTCCAACTCAAGAGAAAGATCAAGAACAAGATCAAACGGAATGAAGGAGAAGCAAGAAGGACGTAGGAGCTGGAGAAGTGAAGTGAAGAAGTGAAACCCTTGCTCAGCAAGGTAAGGGAAGGTAAAGGTAAGAAGGTAAAGCACGGGTCAAAGGAGTCAACAAAACCGCTGCAGCCTCCGTAAACCGCAGGGCGGATCACAGGCCGCAGGGGCGGAAACCCGCAGGGGCGGCATACGTGCCCGCGGGTGCGGCAAGGCCAATCTCGGCCTAAGCCAATCTCGGCTATGGTCCGATCTCCGGTCCGAAAGAAAAGGGCTCTCACATCTCACCCCCCTAAAAACAAGTTTCGTCCCGAAACTTGCAAGATCCTCAAACCACTCGGACTCAGAAGCCGAGGTGACACTCTCTATAACCTCAAACATAAGCATGGAGGAAACATCAACTCCAGCAGTAAACTATATTATCCAAGGCCTAGAGAACCATCTCTAGCCAGCTATAAACACATCATAAGGCATAGAGGAAGCACATCTCTAGCCGTATCATAACCATATTAGAAAGGCATGGAGGAGTACATCTCCAACACTACTATGTCCATCAAATAGCATGGAGGTAAGAACTATCTCCAGCTAAACCTATGCGTATCACAATAGCATGGAGGGAAGAACCATCTTTAGCTATAAATAAGAAATCATACTAGCATAACAAGATCTAAAAGATCATAATCACATCAAAGCTAGCATGAAAAATAATCACATCATACATATAAGCATATAAGTAGATAAGACTCACCAAGCTAGTGCTAAGATCTACTCGGTGATCCTACTGGTGCATCTAACTCAGCATAGAACTCGGATATTCTTTTGGATATTATCCTCAGTCTTCCATGTAGCCTCCTCAGGTCCTCATCTCGACCACTGTATCCTAAGCATAGGTATGTCCTTCGAACGTAGGCGTCTCATACCTCGTTCTAGGACTGCAATCGGATGCTCAACAAAAAGTGTGGTCCAGCTCAACCAAATCCTCATAACTCACGATGTGTCTCGGATCTGGTATATACTCCCTCAGCTGAGACACGTGAAACACAGGGTGAACACCCTCTAATCTCGGAGGCAAGGCTAATCTGTAAGTTGCGCTCCCAACTCGATCCAGAATCTCGAACGGTCCGACATATCGGGGACTCAACTTCCCCTTAATGCCAAAACGCCTAACACTCGTGTCGGGGACACTCTCAGTCACACATGGGCTCCAACCCTGAACTCTAAAGGTCTACGCCTCCTGTCAGCATAAGACTTCTGGCGGCTTTGTGCAGTCAGCATACGCTTTGATCAATGCTACTCGAGTCATATCATCCTGAATCTGATCAGGTGCTAAACCACTGACACTGCTCTACTCATCCCAGCATAATGGGGTACGACATCTCTGTCCATACATCGGGCTTCAGCCCTCCCCACCAGTATATACGTCTCAAATCCTGATACATCTTACTCGTACCTGGATGTACCGAGTAAGGGTGCAATGAGCCTCCTATAAAATCCTCTTGCGCAAATTTGTATCAGCAGCTACACAGACGCGACCGCGGCGCCTCAAAACTCTATCTGCTCCAAGCAGGAACTGTGGTGCCTCATCCCGAGACATCCTATCTTTGATCCTCTGCAAAGTCGGGCAGGTCTCTTGTTTCTATCGGATCTCATCCAACAGATCAGGAAGGACCTCTAATGTACGCAGCTGGGCATTCCACATCAAGAAACTGGATGTCCAGCTCTAACCAGATCTGGTCTCTCTGTAACTGATGATGTACTGTCAATCTCGCAATCGCCTGCTCTCGAGGCGTCTTTTCTGCTCAGGGCGTCGGCGACAACGTTCGCCTTCCCTGGATGGTACAGAATCTCTAGACCAAAATCCTTGATCAGCTCAAGCCACCTACGCTGGCGGTTATTCAATTCCCGCTGCGTGAAAATATACTTCAGACTTTTTATGGTTTGTGAAGATCTGACATGTAGCACCATACAGGTAATGTCTCCAGATCTTCAGTGCATGAACTACGCTGCCAACTCCAAGATCATGAGTCGGGTAGTTCTCCTCATAGGTCTTCAGCTGTCGAGACGCATAAGCAATAACTCTGCCTCGCTGCATCAGAACACATCCCAAGCCTAGCTTGGATGCATCACTGTAAACCACAAAATCCTCAGTACCCTCTAGCTGTGCCAAAATAGGAGCAGAAGTCAAACGCCTCTTTAACTCCTCGAAACTCTGCCTGCACTGATCAGACCACACAAATCTGGTAGTCTTCTTCAGTAAACTCGTCAGTGGATGGGCAATCACAGAAAAACCCTCCACAAAGCGTCTGTAATAACCGGCTAGGCCAAGGAAACTACGTACTTCCTTGACGTTCGTCGGTGTAGTCCAAGCTGCTACAGCCTCAATCTTCGTTGGATCCACCTTGATCCCCTCAGCTGAAACCACATGACCCAGGAATGCTACCTCTAGCATCCAGAACTCACACTTAGGAACTTAGCATAAAGTTCTCTATCCTGCAAAACCTGCAATACAGTCCTCAGATGTCCTGCATGCTCCTACCATCACAAACTGATCCGAAGTCGATGAAGATATGTTCAACTCCATAAAGACGGCTGGGGCATTCGTAAGCCCAAATGGCATCACTACAAACTCGTAGTGGCCATATCTGGTCCGGAATGTTGTCCTGTGCACATCCTGCTCCCTCACCCTCAGCTGGTGATACCCGGAACGCAGGTCAATCCTGGAGAACACAGTCGCTCCCTGTAACTGATCTAAAAATCAATGCGCGGCAGTGGATACTTGTTCTTGATGGTCACCTTGTTCAGCTCTCTGTAGTCTATGCATAACCTCAGTGATCCATCCTTCTTCCGTACGAAGAGGACAGGTGCTCCCCAAGGGGACACGCTAGGGCGAATGAAGCCCTTCTCAGCCAACTCCTCCAGTTGCTTCTTCAGCTCCAACATCTCGACAGGCGCCATCCGGTATGGGGCCTTCGAGATGGGTCTCGTACCAGGCTCCAACTCGATACTGAAATCCACACTCCTCTGAGGCGGCAAACTGGACGGCTCAACAAAAACATATGTATATGTATACTCACAAACAACTGGGATATCCTCTACAACTGGACTCTCCCCTCCTTCATGGCATAACACCAGAAGGCCTCGCAACCCTGTGCAATCAATCTAGCTGCTCGTATGGCGTTGATAACTGTACCTGTCTTTCCAAGGTCCCAACCCCGGAAAACCTCTATCTGGCCTAACTCGGTAGAGAGGGTAACAGTCCTCCTACCTACATCTAAGACTGCAGAGTGTCTATCCATCCAGTCCATACCTAGAATGACTTCTTCATGCTCTAATGGCATGACAAAGAAGTCAACTAGTAACACACGGGCCCCTACAGAAATGGGACAACCGTGAATCTCACGGGTACCTGACCCTACCACCATCGGGTAACCCTATAATAAAAGGCATACCCTCAACTGTATCTAACCTAAGACGCTCTACACAGGCATCAGAAATAAAAGAGTGCGTAGCACCAGTATCAAATAAAACTCTAACAGGTAAACCATGAATCAGAATGGTACCTGTACCAGTAGGTGCAGCTGGCTCTCTGCACTCCTCAACTCAAAGACACGACCCTGTGGGCCTCTGGTATCAGTGGTGCCTCCACCACGACCTCTGCCTCTACTCGCCCAAGAGCAGATCCCTGAGTCGTAGGGCGATTTGGGACTCTCTGCTGTCCCTGAGTCTGTTGCTGCTGAGGTGGCCTCTGCCCACCTCCCGCCTGCACTAGCAGGAGAGGAACCCTGCTGAGATGACGCTCCGCCTTGCGGCAGTAAACAGCTCGGTGACCTTGCCTACCACAGGTGTAGCAAGTCACCAATGGCCTCGTGCACTTTGCCTCATATGCCCTGGATCTCCACAGTTAAAGCACTGACGTCCCTTCTCTGCAACCGGCGCAGATGAAGGCTGACTCTGGCGTCTCTGACCACGCCAACCACTAGCAGAACCACCAGCACCACTGGTCTGCCCTGTACGATGCCTCTTCTCAGACCCTCCGGTCGAGAAGCTCTCCTCTGTCCAGCTCGCTCCCTCTCATAATCGGAAGCTCTGTCCTGATAATCTGTGAGAGTCTCACAATGAAATCCCGCCATGTAGGTCCGGGTAGTATCCCTCAGTCGTCGGGAAAAAAGATAAACGTGCTGGTCTGCAGCAGGTGCAGCTGGTCCTAATAATGCCAGCTCCTCCTGAAACCTCCTGATAGCCTCAGAGATTGGTATATCCTCGAACCCAACCTCCACAAAATCTCGCAGTTTCTCCCTCCTCAGAGAGGCAGGAAGAAACGCTCTCGGATCAGAGTCCTCATATGCTCATAGCTAATAACCTGGACTCGTACAGACCTTCACCAGTGTTGTGCAGATCTATGAACAAGGTCTGCACCAGCTCAATCTGCCTGTCAGCTGGACATCTAATAGACTCCAGAGCTGAGTCTACATGTCCTATCCACAACTCCACCTCTAGCCCCACTTTCCCAGTGAAAGGGGGTACACCATCTGATGAAAAGCCTTCAACCAGGTATCTAGTCTAGGCCCTCTATGCTCCTCTGGCACTCTAGCAATCTCAGCAACAGGTACTGTACAGCTGGTACCTGAGTAACGGTGTGGGACCTCTCAGATGGCCTCTGTGTGCCTGTAAATCGGGCACGCCTACCGGCTCTGGCAGCCTCCTCTACTCGTCTGATATAAGCATGAAACTCTGACCTGCCCTTAGAGACGTGATCTAAATCACAGACTTGGCTCTCTGTGGCCCCCTGTCTCTGAGTTGCCCCCGTTCCCAGTCTCAGGAACGACGCTCTCAGCAACCTCCTCATGCATCTCTCCTGCATGTGAACCGTCAGCAGGAGTCCTACCCCGTCCTCTACCTAGAGGGGGTCTACCTCTACCTCGTCTTGTTGCAGGTAAGGCTCTAGTCTGAACCATCTGCAGAAGACGTAAACCTATCTTAGAAGGCTATATATATGTCATATGTATAGATATATCACAGATTAATCACAACAGAATATCTATATATATCTATACTGTCGAGATCTTCAGAGGGGCGATGGTTCACGTACACGATATCCCAAAACATTTGTAGTCATTTTTAAAAGCAAAACCTTTTGAAAAGTCAGACCCCTTTCGGGTTCTGTTTATTTATCTATTCGAACTTTATTGCAGATTACTAGTGCCATTGTTGTCAACTGGGCTCTGATACCAACTTTGTAACACCCCAAATCCGTAGGACTCGGAGTGCTACTGGGCTAGGATCTCACAATGGATCCTGGCCCTAGCCTGACAACAACTTCACTGAATCTTACAACAAGGCACTGATAGATTAAAACAAAACATAAAACTGATGTATATATATATATACTGATCAAAAGTAATACACAGTACTGCTGAGTACAAAAGTCAACCATAAATCCGTACAATATAAATAACCCAAAACCCACGAGTACGCCTTGTGTACGGAACCCTCAGCAAATCACCCCTCCGGATCACTCTGCAGTTCTCCTAACCTGCAAAGGATCTACAACACGGTATAAAACCGTTAGCTAACCATACACAAATATAAGATAGGCAAGAGCACAACCACACATCATATAAACAATAACACATCAACATGATATCACACAAATTTACCCGGATTTATATATCTTTATAACGTTAAACACAGGAGTATATAAATCAGTATATGAAAATAAGTGACACGAAGAATATAATCCTCGCCTCTGCGTGCAATAGCTAGCTGGAGTGGTATCAGCGCACCTTCCCGTATACCATAAGGAGTGGTATCAGTACTTTCCTTATACCAAGTCTAGCTAGCGTACAGAGAACTTCCCAGACTCCTCTACAGGATGAAAGGGTAAGTTGTCACAACCACTACAATGGGCGGTCAATATAACATAGGTCGGTGACCAACATGAAGCATGCTAAAGCATATAACAAACACCACTCATGCACACATCCAATATAAAAGATGGCAGCTAAGTAAGTCCTATGGACTTACCTCAATCTCAGAAGTATCGCTACGAGCAAAACCCAGAAACGTCCACTCCAACTGGAGGACAACACAGCCTATACAAGGCACACAGATATATATCACAATCCTATCACACACAAAGGGTCACACCTAGACCCAAGGGATCCATAAGGGATCAATTCCAACTCGTAAACCTCAAAGCCGTAACCGGCATAACTATACCATACTCATCATCATCCGAATCCTAGCATGATACTAGTTCCCTCATACTAGAAAGGAAAGGAAACTACTTTACTATAAGTAGTTCCGGGACAACACGCACCTGCGTGAATTAAGACCGTAGGGCGGAAGAGGTCACCCGCAGGCGCGGAAGGTAGAAGCCGCAGGGGCGATGACACAGAATGCAGGCAAGCGCAGGCACGCCGCTGACACGATGCAGGCCCTGTGGCACGGTAGCCACGGGGGGTGGCTCTTGGCCGCGGGGCGGCGACAGTGCAGAAGGCAACTTCGCGGCTTCTCTTCGGTTCTTCACGTGATCAAATCACGTCTATACTCTTCCAGATTCATACACATACACATCAAAACACATTCCAACATCAACACTCTTAGCATACATCTAATCCTAAGCTAGAAAGATTGAAGAACAAGAAAGAAAGAACGAAGGAAGGATGAAGAAGCAAGGAACTCACCCGTACAGCTGGTCTAGGCAAAACAAGATCACACTCCTTATTTCAATTGGCATCACAAGCTCAGCAAACGTTCACACTAACATCAACACCCACAAACAAACACAAGCTCTTCCAACTCAAGAGAAAGATCAAGAACAAGATCAAAGGGAATGAAGGAGAAGCAAGAAGGACGTAGGGAGCTGGAGAAGTGAAGTGGAGAAGTGAAACCCTTGCTTAGCAAGGTAAGGGAAGGTAAAAGCACGGGTCAAAGGAGTCAACAAAACCTGCTGCAGCCGCCGTAAACCGCAGGGCGGATCACAGGACCGCAGGGGCGGAAACCCGCAGGGGAGGCATACGTGCCCGCGGTGCGGCAAGGCCAATCTCGGCCAAAGCCAATCTCGCTATGGTCCGATCTCGGTCCGAAAGAAAAGGCTCTCACAAAACAACCTGGTAATGACATAGATGTTTATTTGCAACCAGTACTAGATGATTTTTCTGAGTTGTGGAAATCGGAGTGATTAACCGACACAATAGATTTTTCTTCTTTGTCCGAGTGGAAGAGCGAGCTTGGACTTTTCCGGGTTGAGTGACTCCACTCGATCGAGTAGAAGGCCGATTTTCCACATTCTTCTTCCCAAGTTTCTTGGTCACTTGGACTTATTTGTTTGTGAGACACTTTGCACGGTAGATCCATGTTCACTTAGGCCGAGTGGTTGGGTCTTCTTAGTCCGAGCAAATTTTCACTTGGCCTTGGTGAGTTGGTCCTTTGGTGGGATTTCCTCCTCTCTTATTGGATACTTGCCTTCTTTTGCCCCATGCTCCCATGCTCATTGTTTCCTTTCTTTTTTTGGTTCCTTGATGATGAGGTGGTGTATGAAGGCTACTTAGACTTGGTGTAGATTTGATCTTTTTCTATCGTTTTCGAACCTAAATCACCTAAGACATAAAACACAAGGGAATAGACATTTTTTAATGTATTTGCACTAGCAAAGATGTGAATGCCTTTTTCAATGCAAAAACTAAGGAAAAACACACGAATACAACTTTATAAAGATAACATAAAAACACGATATCAGAAGACGAAAATTTTCCCTACCAACTGAAATTAATACATTTCAACCGAAATCAATACATTTCGATTGAAATTAATATTTGATCGAAATTAAACATCGCAACTTACATTCCGAAGTATACATTTCGACCAAAAATAATACATTCCAATAGAAATTAATATATTTCGATCAAAATTAAACATCGAAGCTTACGTTCCAGAGTATACTAAACGACCGAAAAAATATATAATATCAAAGTTTAGTAAACTTAACAACCGAAATAATCAGATCGAAATTAGAAAATAAACTACGACACTCGACAAATACTAAACCCTAATGACCGAACTATAAAATAACATTAAAGTGTATAATTCTATTACCATAAATACTATTTTAGTTATTAAAAGTCTATATAACGATTTTAATCCAATGTTTTCACTAGGGTTGAGCACAAATCCCGCAAATTCCGGGCCCATCCCGGTCCCGTCCCAATCCCGGTGGTTTTTTCAAAAATTTTAAATCCCGTCTCGTCCCGTCCCACCGAAAAATATTGCGGGACGGGATATGGGTCTTACCTTCCTCGTCCCGTAAGGCCCGTCCCGTCCCGCACATATTAAAATTTAAATATAAATTAAATAATTAAATATATAAACCTAAGGAGTAGTGATCATTATGTAATTTTGTTACTGTCTAAATTCATTTACAAAGGGCAAAGGAAAATTGAACTCAGTTGCGACATTGTTTAAAGAGTAGTGATAATTATGTAATTTTATTCTTATATTTTATTTTGGATGTTTAGACTTGTCAAGTAAATTATATTTTGTAAACCTTGTTGCGACATTCTATTTTGATGTCTTTCGTTTTAAGGATATCAACGAATATTTGCTTTCATAAATTGTTAACTTTAAACCGAAAAGGCGAAAATAAATTTTATATAGATCATGCGGGATTAGTCCCGTCCCATCCCGTCCCGTCCTGGTCCCAACCGGGATAGGACCCGGTGGTTTTTATTAAAAAAAAACTCAAGGCCCGTCCCGGTCCCGTCCCATATATAATCGTCGGATGAGACGTGGGATGACCTTAATCCGTCCCGTCCCGTCCCATGCCCAACCCTAGTTTTCACACCCATGTGCACTTACAATTGTGCAATATCTTAAAACGTTGACTTATTAATCAAAATGACTTTTAAATGTTCTCACTCCTTACCGTGAAAAAAGTATGTATATATATAATGAGTTATGTACGAAGATAACCATATTATGGTAAAGAATAAGAACCTTTAAGATACATTGAATTATAAGATGAACATGAACAATGTAAATAAACTTATTTTGGTAAGCAATTTATAAGAAATAATAAATATATTAATTAGACGGAATGGTCTACAATCAGTTAGTTAATTAATACTCGCTTTTTGAAAATAATATATTCATGCGATGAATGTGTCATATATTGTGTCGAAATGAATGAACAAAAATGAACACGGTCGTTCACATATATGATTCTTGAAATGAACACGATCGTTAATGCATACGATTGTTCAAATCAACGTGTCAGATTAATAAAGATCAATGGTAATTTAACATATTTATTATCCGAATGTTCTTCGTGTTTAACATGAACATATCATTCATGCTCGTGTCACCGTGAACAAAGAATATTTAAATTATACTACGGATCATATACATCAATTATCATACCATTTAATAATACAAATACACTCGATTCATCTAGGTTCACACGAGTATGATGTTTTCAATATCAACTCACGAGTCACGACATACACTGTGTAAATATAATATATGCACGATCAAAATATCCATATAGTGTTGTGCTACACGATTGTTCATAAATAACATGATTGCTCATGAACATATTGTTCACAGTAAACAAGCAAACAAAATTAAATTAAACACGCATATTCATGAACAAATTGTTCAAATTGAACACGACTCCATCAGAAATATATATAACAAGATTGTTCATGGTTGAGATAGGCATTCAAACGACGAATGCTGGTATTAATATAGAGAACACGAGTCTGGTACAGTGGTACTAATGGCACAATTTATATGAATATTTTGATATTATTTGTAGTTAGTTCATGGTTGTTCACTGAATTTCGACGCCGGTTCTAAGCACTAACACGATCAATACACGGTGTTGTGATATATGAAATTGTATCGGACGAATAATAACTTGCACGTGCAAGAAGTTTACCTTTCTTATCTTATCTACGTCCATCTTGTTTTGAAGGTGTTAATAAATGTGTCAACGACGACTATCACCGGGTACTAAATGTGTCAACGACGACTATTACCGGTGATGATTGATTATATTTGTTAAGATATGTGAATCAATATGTCCTCAAATATATAACGATGATATATTACTCTGGGTAGCCGACGTCTCAATTAATTCACATGATTTCATGTACAATATTATGAAAATGTATTGTTTTTAATCATATGCTGATTTATATTCATCGAACTTTTTTATATAGGTTTTTCCCCTTTCTATAAGATTGATTCTCACCTGTACCAATTCGTATATTATTTATACCAATAAAGTTTTAAAATAAAATCTCATGATTCAATCTATTTATAATTTTTTAAAAAAAGAAAATCTTTTATAAGAGTATCCACATATGACATAACCAAAATTTGTTAATATTGTCGGTATTCTAAAGTTTTACATAGAAAATATAAAAAAAAATTGTTAGAAAATAAAAAGTTTAATTTCTAAATGATGAATCTAAGATTAAAAAAATATGTACGAGATATACTGCATTTTTTTGTTATTTTATGAAATATGTTTTATATGTTATTACGCATGAATTTAAAAAAAATTTATAAATTGTATATATTAATCATATTTGAAAACTATACTTTTTAAATATAAATTTATTGATGTGACTGTTATATTAGATCGGTTAATAAGGTGTTGCAAATGAAAGAAGAATGAAAATTTTAAAGTAATACAAAAATAAATTAATATTAAATTTGAGTGTTATTTGAAGCTCTAAAGACCATTGTGTAACCTACCCAAATAGATGTAACACATTTGTGGCGCAACCAGCGGCCAGAGCACAACAGAGAAGAGATGTTTGGCGGTGCGGGGAAAACTACTATCAGAATTAGACCATCCACAATGGTAAATATATTACCAAAATCTCTTATCCGTCACGTTAGTTTTAAAAACTCTATCTACTTTTTTTTTCACATTCATGGTTTATTAACTCTCAATCTCTTAACTCTATATTTATTTACCCATCATATTTATATACATTTTTAAATTGTTGATACTATTAATGCGGGAAAGTACTATCAGAATTAGACCATCCACAATGGTAAATATATTACCAAAATCTCTTAATACCCCCTCTCCGCCACGTCAGCTTTAAAAACTCTATCTACTTTTTCTCCACATTCATGGTTTATTAATTCTCAATCTCTTAACTCTATATTTATTTACCCATCATATTTATATACATTTTTAAATTGTTGATACTATTAATTTTATTACAAAATAAAATAAAATAAAAAATATATAAACAATTAATAAAAATGAGATTTTCAATAAACACTTCATCAAAAATTAAAACACACAAAGGCATTAAAATAATAATCGCAAAGTTAAGATGCAAAACATGAAAATACAAATACACTACAACATTGAAATCATACATAAAATTAATAATTTCCAACATGAGTATTGCCAACTTTTCTCATACATGTTGAACCAAATCGTTCTTCAATTGTTCGAGAGTTCGGTTATCATGTGGACGAGGCGGACAATAAGTACTTGGAGTTGCAAGCTGATAAAAATAAAATTATGAATGATTACGTTAATACTCAAAAGCTTCAAATGCTAACAACATTGCTTACAAAAGATGGCTAGTTAACCCCTTATCAGAAGGACATAGTGAAAAGGTTAAGACATGAATTGAATATGTGATATGCTTGGATGTGAAATCTATCTGTATTTTTATGTATTTCGTAATACCTAAGTGAAGAATAGCTTCACAATTATGTTAGGATTTCTCTAAAAATTTCGGGTCTTTTAAGTTTGGTGTTTAAGTTATGTATTGCAATTTATTCAATTTTATGTGTAATGTATTGAAATATATTAAATTTTATGTGGAAAAATATCTTGTAATATATAGTCTATGTATGATTTCATGTAATATAGAGATTTTTATGTGTAAAGTTTATAATAATAATTTTTATGATAAAAAAAATAATATCCTTATTATGTATTATAAGTAAATAAATTTTTTGATTCAAAAAATAATTATTTTAAAGATACCCATATTAGACTTTATAGATAGAAAAAAAGTCTTTGGACACTACAATAGATAAAAAAATATTTTATTTAAACCAAAAACTAGCACAAATAAATAATGAAATTATACAAAAATGAAAAATTTTGAACCTTTGATCTTGCCTAGATCCAATGGATCAAAAAATTTTCATGCTCCACCACTTACCTATGGACACATGTCACGATTTAAAGGCAAAAGATTTAAAAAAAAAAAAAAGAAGGTGTTTTGGACAAAGAAAAAAGAAAAAAAAAAAGTTCTTCTCTCTCCCGTATTTAACGGATCTTTTGCTTCATTCCAAATCAAGGCAAAATTGTACTATTTATAACATATCTATATTATTATAATGCTTACATAGTACATACCACCATTGTATGTGGTCTTAGGGGTATATTTGTCATTTCATATCGCCCCGTGTGCTAGGGTTTTTTCCTCTCATCATCAAGCTGCCCTTTTCCCAATCGGCAGCTGAAATCTCTCACAATCTCTTTCTCTCTCCAGTGACTGTGCCGGCTCCTCTTTCTCTCTCCTCTTATATTTGCATCTCTATTTCAATTTTTTTGGGCTCGCAGCTATTTTCTCACTCTCTCTTTTTCCTTCATTCACCACCATTTTCAGATCTCACATTATCTGATCACTATTCTACTCAAATCATACCACATCAACTCTTCTTTGTTCATTTGTTTGTTTTGATTTGATCAAGTTGTGATCTGTTCTACTCTCTGCTTCTGTGTACTCCGATTAGGGTTTCGTTGCTGATTTCCCGGTTGATATTCGTCTGTTTGTCGCAAATCGGTCTAAAATAGTCGTTTAGAATGGTGGATCTGAGTGATGAAGTGAGTGATCATACATTCTGATGTGATCGAACTCACTTCGAACACGAGGATCCACCTGCGCAAGTTCCTACTCGGATTGTAATCGGGGAAATGGAACTCTTTTCTTTAATTTGTGTTTTTTGGATATGAAGAGCAAATTCCCTCGGCCTCTCACTTTGGGAATCCCTCAACTCGAACGAACTACCCTCGGAATCTCACTTTGGGGTTCGAACCTTCCTCGGCCTCTCAGAAACCACCTAAGCATCTCACCTAGATGTTTGAAAACTAAGCATCTCACCTAGAATTCGGGTTTTGTTTTAAAGCAAACAACAACTTTGAAAGCACAAAGGCTAACTCACTTCATTTGACTTGACTTGTCTTACAATGGGAGATACAAGGCTTTATATAGCCACAAAACTCAGCCTAGAAACTCCCTAATTAAGTGCTAGAAATATCAAAGATTTATCAAAAGAAAATGCAAGAAATACAAGAGTTTTTCTAGGAAATTCCAAACACATAAATGGCCACATTTGGTCTTTATTCAAAGATGACTCTTGGATCTTATTCTCTTCACTTGGACTGAAACACCCCGAATCCGTAGGACTCGAGGCGCTACTGGGCTAGGATCTCACAATGGATCTTGACCCTAGCCTGACAACAAGTTCATTGGATCTTACAACAAGACACAGATAGATTAAAACAAAACATCAAACTAATAATATATATATATATATATAATATATATATATATATATATATAAAAGGTAATACAGAAGTACCGCTGAGTACAAAAGTAAACATATGAATATAAAATGCCCATATCCCGATAACGACCAAGTGTACGGAGCCCTCAGCGGATCACCCACTCTGGATCACTCTGCAGCTCTCCTAACCTGCAAAGGATCTACAACACGATATAAAAACGTTAGCTAACCATACGCATATATAAGAAGATGCATAAGCACAATCACACACCAATGAATAGTAAACACATCACCATGCTATCACACATTTACCCGTTTTATTATCTTAATAACGTCCAGTCACTCAAGCATATATATATATCAATATGAATATATATGTGACACGAGGAATATAACCTTCGCCTCTCGGGGATGGTGCCAACTGGAGTGGTGATCCGGTCCCACCTTCCGTGTACCCTATGGGAGTGGTGCAGGTGGCCGGCCCACTAAGCCAGACTGGCCTACCCGTAGAGAACCTCCAGACTCCCGGCGGATGAAAGGACAAGTTGTCACGGCCTTACAATGGGCAGTCACTAAACCATAGGTAGGTAATCATCACAACTCATGCTATTAATAATATAACACACACACCACTCATGCACACATCCAATATATGGATGGTAGCTAAGTAAGTCCTATGGACTTACCTCAAACTCAGAAGTAGTCTCACTACGATCAACTCTCAACCTGGTCCACTCCAATCTAAGAGACAACACTGCCTAGTAACAAGGCATAAACAATATATCAAACTCATATCCATCACAGGGTCACACCTAGACCAAGGGATCCATAAGGATCGTATCCTAACTCATAAACCTCAAAGCCATAACCGGCATAACGATATCATACTCATCATCATTCTAACCTCATACACGTACCTTGCATGCTACTAACCCGCTCATACTAGGAAAGAAAAGGATCATACTACTCTAAGTAGATCTTGTACAAAACGCACCTGCGGAACGGAAAGACAACAGCGGCGGAACAAGGTAAACCGGCAGGCGCGGTGACAGTGACCGCAGGCAAACACAGGCACGGCGCAGGCGGCTGTGACACGGCTCCCGCAGGGGCGGCGGCTTCCGGGCGGGGGGCGGCGACAGTGCAGAATGTGATCCCGCGATTCCTCTTCGGCTCTTCACGTGATGGAATCACGTCTTCATCAACCATTAATCATACATATGTATAAACATACACAATCCAACATCAACATACATTCACACACATCTAATCCTAAGCTAGGGAGGAAGAATGGAATCAAAGAAGAAGAAAGGAGGAGAGAAGAACCCTTACCACTGTTTGTGGCCTATCCAAGGAAAGATCACCACAAAACCAACACTACAACTAGCTTCCAAGCTCAGCGACAAAGCACAACAACCATGAACATCCAACTAGTTCTTCCAAACCAAGGTAAACCAAGACAAGATCAAGGAGAAGAAGGAAGAAGCAAGGACGTGAGAAGCTGGAAAGGAAATGAAGAAGAAACCCTTGCTCATCAAGGTAAGAAGAAGTAAGGAAGAGAAGGTAAAGCACAAGTCAAAGAGGTCAACAAAACCGGCTGCAGCCGTCCGGAACCGCAGGGGCGGGCTTCCTGGCCGCAGTGGCGGAAAAACAGAGGAGCCGTAGGGGCGGCCTCACAGACCTGCAGGGGCGCGCTAAGGCCAAAACGGGCTCTCAAAGACTAAGGCTCTTACACCTCACCCCCCTAAAAACAAGTTTCGTCTCGAAACTTGTACAGTCTTGAAACCACTCGGACTTAGAAGCCGAGATATAACTCTCTCTACCGGAGGAATCACATCTCCGCACATATGGTATCAACCTATATCACTCTATAACCTCAAGCACGGGCATGGAGGAACTCATCATCTCCAGCCATAAGATCACTAATATCCAGGGCATAGAGGAAAACCATCTCTAGCCAAAACATCATCATCTCTCAAGGGCATAGAGGAAAAACATCTCTAGTCAACGCATCAACATAACCACAGGCATGGAGAAAAACTCCAACACTACTATGTCCACCAAGTAGCAAGGAGGAATACCATCTCCAGCTAAACTTATCACACAGTAGCATGAAAGGAACCATCTCCAGCTATAAGCAATCGTACTAGCACAACAAGATCTAATAAGATCACACATCATATCATAGCTAGTACGAAAATAAACACAGCATGGCATATAAGCACATAAGCATAACACACACCAAGATACTATAATCTACTCGTCGATCCTACTGGTACATCTATCTCGGCATAGAACTCTGGATAGTTCCTCTGGATACTATCCTCAGTCTCCCATGTAGCCTCATCAGGTCCACGTCACGACCACTGTATCCTCAACATAGGAATGTCCTTCGAACGCAGGCGTCTCATACCTTGTTCTAGGACTGCAATCGGTGCTCAACAAAAGTGTGGTCCGGCTCAACCAACAAATCATCATAACTCACGTTTTCCATTATATTGGAACATGTACGGTTAAGATAACCATCATGAAATGTTCGGCGATCGAATTGCCATGGTCGTCCTAATAGGACATGTGTGGTGTCCATCTTGATAACATCACAAAGAACCTTATCAAACATAGGCGCCAATAGAAAACGTCACCCAAGCTTGTTGTGTGACGGTGTCACGCGCCTTATCGGAAATCCATTGGAGTCCGTAAGGTGTTGGGTGGGGGTTGTAGGCAACTTGAAGTGTTTTACCACTCGTTCGTTGACAATATTGCAACAAGAACCCCCGTCAACAATGAGAGAAAGGCTCGTATTATTGACCAAGCAACGAGAGTGGAAGAGATTCTCGCGTTGATCAATAGGGATAAACTCTTTAATAGCCAAAATACGACGAGAAACAAGAGCGAATTTACCGGGTTGTGTTGGGGCGCAAGCAAGCTCGTCGTCACATGGTTCCATTCCAAAGTGTGGGTCGGCGTCTTGGTCATCCTCAATGATGATATCGCCATCTTGATGATCATCTTCGTCCTCGAAATATGATGGGTCGGCAAACAAAACCCGTTTGGTACTTGGACAATCACGTTGCACGTGACCAAAACCGCTACACTTGTAGCACACGGGCCCCTTGGGCGAGCCGTCGGTGAAGGTCCTTGTTGACCTCGAGCGGGAGGCGCCGGTGCCGGGGCCGCTGCCCACGGTTCGGTGCCCTCTCGTTACCCGCTTGCCTATTGGATTGACCCGTCCGTTGGGCTCCTTTGGAAGCGTCGGCATCTGGAGAACTAGGCACATCTCGAGAACGTGTGTTAGAAGGATAAAGATATTGACTCGAGGAAGAATTATACCTAGAATACCGCGGCGTTTCGAGTTGTTGCTTGTATAGATTCATGGCGGCATGGCACATTGCTCCCAAATCCTTGTATGGGACAATCTCGAGCGGGCGCCGAATTGAAGCATTAAGCCCACTCATGAATTTGGTGCGAAGGGCGGATGGAGAGGCCGAGACGCCGGCCTTAATGTGCATGTCCTCGAGTTTGGCCAAGTAAGCCACCGGAGTGAGGTTTCCTTGTTTGAACTCGGCAATTTGCAACCGCATATCATTCTTGAAGTCCTCGGCACCTACTTCTTGGTCATGACATAGATCAATTGCTCAAAGGTCGCAATCGGTGCCCATCCTCGCCTTTCACGGGTGATCTCATACCGGTTCCACCAAGACTTGGCATCTCCTTCAAAGTAAAGAGTTGCCGCCTCGATTTTCTCATATTCATCCTCATAATGACAATGTTTCAAGGCTCGTTTCATATCCTGCGCCCAATCAAGAAAAACACACGGATCATATTCACCATGAAAGATAGGGAATTTAACCTTACCTTCCCTACGAGCTCGGTAGGGGTCCGGGCGGGTGGTGAAATGTAGGCATCATCGGCACGGGCTCGCCGGTGGCCGCCTTGAAGCCGGTGGCGCCCATGAACGGGTGGTTCAAGCCTAGGTGGGTTTGGGGGAGGCAATCATTCTTCACCTCGGTCTTGGTTCTCATAAGGGTCTATGATGGGTGGGTGCCATGGAAGGTCATATGCCACTCGTTCCAAGTCGGACTCATCACCGGAGAACTCGTTGAAGCGTTTTGCTCATCATACTCATCAAAGTCAAGGGTTGTCGGTTGCCGGGTTGACCGTTGGGGACGGCGTCTAAATGATCATTCTCACGACCATGATTGTTGGTCGAGTCGGGACGGTACCGGGGCTCTTCCCGGGTTCGACGGTGAGTGCGGGGCACACTAGGTGGAGGTGGAAAAGGGACATACCGTTGGTGTAGAGGCTCATAATGCCTGTGCCGATTTTCCGTATCGACCATGCGTAAGTCATCCTGAGTCGGGTCAGGAAATTCTTCGTCCTCTTCATGGAACTCATTTCCGTCAGAGGTAAGGGACGTTGGCATTCAATGATGGACGCAAGCCGGGGACCGTTTGATGGTCCGGCTCCAAAATTCCCTTGCTTTCCGTTGTGCATCGGATGTGGAAGCATTGACCATGGTCTCAATCGGAATTGCTGGGTGGGACGTTGGGCAAGCCGTAGGGCCTTAAGAGCTTCAATTCTTGCTTCAAGGCAATGTTTTCTCGGGTCAAGGCATCAAACTTTTGTTGTGCCTTCAAAGCTTTCAATTCTTGCCTTTAGAGTTCATTTTCGAGGGACAACGAAGCATTTTCTTGAGGCAAAGGTTCATTGGACTCATGCGGACCAGAATCCTGAGAAGTTTCCAATTCAACGTTATTCATTGCTCCAAATCAGCACACAATTGCAAGCAATCATATGAGCAAGGTGACAAGTTAAGTCAACTTTACCCAAGTTCAAGTGCGTTATCGGTTCTACTTTCGGGAAGGCCGTTTCGCGCTAGGCAAGTAAGGCAAATCCAACAAAATTAAACCAATTACACACAAATGAACAAGAGATATTTTGCAAACGTATGTAAGAAAATGGAGAGGCAGAAGATGGACGGATTGTTCAGTCGTCAAGCTTTGCTAGCTTTCGGTCTTTGACCGTTTTGTAAAATCTGATTTTTCAGATGGACCGGTTTGCCGGACGTCTTTCACTTTTGTGTTTTATTTCTTTGAAAAGTTTTGAGCAACACTTTTGTATTTTTTTTTTTTGAACACAAATCCGTATTGATAAAGAGTTTTTTTGCTTTTCTTGGAATATCAAATGCGAGATATCCGAATTTTCGTTAACAAAAATACCCCAAGAAATTTGGTGAAATTAATTAACAAAATTGTCGGATTGGGTCAGTTTAAGAAAAAGACGGGTTTGATAATTGGTTTGATGGCAAACCAAATATCTTTCTTTTTTTGTTTTTCAAATTGATCAAAAGAAGAAAAAAAATTCAGGAAAAATGGGATGAACATGATGAAGAAGATGATGAACAACATGAAGATCATGAAGAACAAATGAAGAACATCATGAACAAACGAAGAACATCATGAACAAAAGGCTAAATAGGTTGAAGATAATAACGCACAAAAACAAGAGTAAAGAGAACTTAGCTTTGATCCCTTTGCTCTGATGCCAATTTAATGCGTCCTTGGAGGTAACCAAGGATAACTTCTGGATCTAGAAACAAGGGTTGATTCGATCTTTGTGCAGTGTTGTATCGTTTCAGATCCAAAGGGGCGTAAGCGATGAAGAAACAAGGGTTGATTCGATCTAGAGAGATCGAATAAACCTTTTGTTGTGGGAATCGAAAGTTGATTCTAAAGAAGAATCCTCGAATATGGATTTCTTGGATCAAAGACGAGATACAAGGAAGAAATTTGAGAGATAGACGGGAGGTTTGATGCCCAAGCTAAGTAAGAGGAAAATCTTCTAAAAAACTTAGTAAAATTGAACATGGAAAATAAGTGAGGCAAGACATCCTTATATAGAGAGTTTTGCCTACCTATGGGCCAACGGGCCAAACAAACATACATAACGAAAAGCCAACAAGGGCAAACCCTAAAAGATAAGATCAAAGGAAAAGATAAGGGAATATCCTTTTATTACATAAAAGGAAAACATGCAAAATATAGTCCGAAAGTAAAAGCGTGGACGGGACCGGTAGCCTATGCCATGGTGGTGTGTGTAGAGACACGGCATACCGGCGACTGGTCAAGTGACGATGTGGCGGGCGATGATGGATCTGGTGGCTCGGGCAATGGCCTTGACTCGGGATCGGGTGAGTGGTCCATCTGAGCGAACCCTCAAAGCCTCGTCCTCATCGTCTACGGTCGGTCAACGTAAAATGACCATCCAAGGGCGCATCGCTCCGGAGAAGCATTATCGACGTGAGTAATTTCTTTCTTCATCTTCTTGCAGCCGAATATAGGATTTCTAACAACCGTGTCTTGCTTTGCATCCTTGTTGGTTTCATCTAAAACAAACTCCAACTAATTTCATATATGAAATGATCTAGGTCAAATAATTCCTAATAATAATAATATTTTAAATCGTTTGCCGAACGCCATAATAAGGATGATTAAGCAACAATATGATATGATATGTAGGCTAATATTTCTTAAAGATATGTTTCATTTTTTTTCGTGATTATTTTAAACTTCGGTATCTTAAATCTTTTTCTTTAAAATTATAATAGTAACTATCTCTTTCTATTTAAAATATATAAAAATGTAGATTAGTGAATAATAAATAGCTATCTCCAAGCTTTATAAAATAGTTCAGCCCGTAACAAGTTTATAGGCACGTTTGATGATAGTGACAAATGATCTAAACCTTTATAATTGCAATATATGAGCATTTGTATGATTAAAATATAGCACCTTTGTTGTGACTATATAATTGTCATTTAAGCAAGTGACTTCGACATAAGGATGGCAATTACGCCCGTATTTGATGGGTGTTCGAAAATCCGTCCCGAAAAAATGGGTGAAAATCCGATAACATGCGGGTGAAACTCGGGTGACGGGTGTAGCGGGTGATAGGGCGGGTCGGATACGGGTGAGCATCTCAGAACTCATCACCCGACCACCACCCGTACCATCACCCCATCCATCACCCCCACTCATCACCCATTTTATTATAACTACTTTTCATATTTTAATGACATATAAGACCTTGTTGGCACTACTAATTTTCATGTCCCGAATTTTTTGTTACATACAAAAATATTATTACTAATCAAGACGAGTCAAATAGAGTGTGTCAACTCTAGATTGTGTTCATAATCTTTTGTTATTTTTTTTCACGTTTGGTTCATTCTATGTTTTGGAGGTATGTAAGATGTTTCGGATTTATACTTTTTTCCAACCATGTTAGTTGTTAAGCCTTAAATCGGATTAAATTTATAATTAATTTCAGCTTACACAAAATTAATTTGTTTAAATTTTTGGATAAATACTAGGTTAAGAAAACGGGTTAAATTTCACCCAAAAAAACCCGATCCAACCGTTCACCCGGCAAACGGATACGGATAAAGGTGACAAAAGTTACGTGTCAGGTGAAGATTTTAGTTGACGAATCAAGTGACGAAAGTGGTAAATCCACCCATCATCCGACCAATTACCATCTCTACTTTGACACAATGTTATTTTGTGATTATGCTTTCTACTCTTCTTTGTTATCTTAAAAATTGGTGACAAATTCCGTCCTTACAATTTCGTTCTAAGTTCTCATTATTATCATCACGTTTTTTCATAATCACTTTGCTAATTATAATTTCATTATAAGTTGTTTTTATTCATTACACGTATTTTTTTCTTTATTTTTAAATTAGATATATCATCTACAAACTTGAAATTTTATTCTAAATTTGTGATATTAATTAATTTTTACAAATAAAAAAACAATTCAATTCAAATCTTGCACAAATTACGTGCAATACACGGATATCAAGCTAGTAATGAGGGAGAAAAAACATAATCTCACTATTAGATATGAGGCCGCTCGGTGACAGGATTACATGAGATGAAAATTACGAGAAATTATTTTTTTTTCTCCAACCCCATACCAATTGATTATAAAAGTGTGATTTGTGTAAATCATCTCTTGAGTTGAAAAGTTTTTGGTCTGGCTCCCTTCAATAATTTTTTTAACAAAATGTCCTCTTTTTATGGAATTTGATACAAAAAATTGATTCATAAATAAACAAGATTTAAATAATCTACAAGAGACGTTCAAGAAAAGTAAAAAAAAAAATTATAAGAATTTACAATCATTTTTATATACAAGAATGTAACACTAAAAAGGACAATTAGTTAAAAAATATCGTACCTTACACGAGTATTAAGATAGTCTTCTCTTGTAAAAATTACCGGGATGACGAGGACTCGAGGAGAATTAAGACTTTTTCTTAGGGCTGGACACAAATCCCGCAAATCCCGGGCCCCTCCCGGTCCCGTCCCGATCCCGGTGGTTTTTCATCTAAAAATTTTAAATCCCGTCCCGTCCCGTCCCACCAAAAATATTGCGGGACGGGATATGGGCCTTACCTTCCTCGTCCCGCAAGGCCCGTCCCGTCCCGCATATATTAAAATTTAAATATAAATTAAATAATTAAATATATAAACCTAAGGATTAGTGATCATTATGTAATTTTGTTATTATAAATTAATAATTGTCTAAATTCATTTACAAAGGCAAAGGAAAATTAAACTCAGGTGCGACATTATTTAAAGAGTAGTGATAATTATATAATTTTGTTCTTATATTTTATTTTGGATGTTTAGATTTGACAAGGTAATTATGTTTTGTAAACCTTGTTACGACATTCTATTTTGATGTCTTTCGTTTTAAGGATATCAATGAATATTTGCTTTCGTAAATTGTTAATTTTTAAAACGAAAAGGCGAAAATTTTGTTTATATAAATTATGTGGGATAAGGCCCGTCCCATCCTGTCCCGTCCCGGTCCCAACCGGGATAAGGCCCAATGGTTTTTAGTAAAAAAACTCAAGGCCCGTCCCGATCCCGTCCCGATCACGTCCCATATATATAATGGCCGAGATGGGACGTGGGATGACCTTAATCCGTCCCGTCCCGTCCATGCCCGGCCCTACTTTTTCTGATGCACAATCTCTAGCACTGAGCAGACCGTGACCCGTTTAACTGGAAGAAAGACCTGTGTCTCGCAGACCAGGCGGGTCCTCTGTTCACTATAATGGGCCGATCCGTCGGTCCCAGGAGAGAATAGTTGATGGCCCATGTAGATATATGGGCCGGCCCATTAACAGCTGGAACTGACTTGCACAATTATTGAGTTACACAACTTTTAACCCTTCGAGGCACGCTTTTCCAAATCTATACACTTGAGTAAAACTAAAAACATTGGTGCGTTGGGCATACATGCAGCGATTTATATAAATATGGTAATGCCTCTTATTATTTCTCATAATTCTATAATTCTCTCATATACCTCATAATTCAGTTTTTTTATTATATAATTAAATTTTACGTTTGATAAAATAGTATATATGGGTTAAAAACATATAAGATGTATCTCAATTTCGATTGAGTTTAAAAAGAAGTTTAAGAGTTTAAAGAGAGATTTAAGTGTTTAAAAAAGATTTGAGTAGTGTTTGTTCTATGGCTTACAAATCTTCCCCTGTCTCTCATGTACACACATAGACGAGATGCATCGAGAGCCCAGATGATTCCCGAAGTCAAACAAAGCAGTGATCTTTTTGGTCGAAATGAATGTGGCATGTGATGTGACTATTACTCAATTAATTAGGAGACAAGTCTGGAAAGGCTTGGTAGGAAATTTGGTCTATACGTTGTAAGCCTAAGAATATTCTAGGGACCTTTGTGAAAAATACTCCTACCTTCAAATATTATTTTTCTCTCAAAATAATTGCTATTTTAAATAATAATGAACCAATATTCCAAATCACGATGAGTTTGGAGTGTTGATCATCCAATGAAACTTTTAAAGTCAAATGTCATGCTATTTAAGTTATTTAGTTTTCTATAAAAAATAAAAAATTCTTAAATTAATTTATCTTTAATGAAAAATCTTTTCAAATCAAACTTTTTATTAAAATTAAAGACTCATTAAATTAAATCGAATATTATTGAGTCATTAACTTATTATATCTCGATTTACGAGGTTCGACATTACCCTAAACAACAATTTAAAGACAAAATATATCATTTAAGTTATATGATATTTAATAATACGGAGATGAAGATTAAAGAGAAAATTAGGTAAAAATTCATTAATTCTTATCTTCATTTCATTTATCTATGTTTGGTCGTTGTAAGTTGTAGAAAACTAAATTTTTTTAAGAAGTTTTCACCCTACTCTTTCGAGGTTTTCTTGTAAAAAATTTTCTTCTACAAACTGTCAACTTCTCTTCTCTTTATCTTTATACAAGTTCATAGTCATTTTTTTGTTTAACTTTATGACTATTTGCCTCTCTTATACCAAACTCTAACCTAACTTATTTTTAATTTTCACTTTTTAAATAAACTATCTCTTTTTCATCCATTAAAAATTTCACATTCATCTTCAACCTCCCGATAATCTCTTTTATCCATCTCGGTCGATATTTTAGTCATATCTAACATATCGAGTGGGGTAGTTCTTCCAAGCAAAGCAAAACAGTAAATGGCAACAACACATCACTATCACTATCATACAACTCTTCCACAAATTGAGTTGTAGTCACCCATCAACTTTAAGACCAACTTTAGATTGGTCCTCCTTTTGGGGATTACCACTTTCACATTATTGAGGAGCTATGGCACACAAATTATAACAACTCCATTCACATATTTGTCCATTTCTTTAGATTAGGATGCTCATTCAAATGATTGCCCTTTGTATTTATCATTTCCTTTATTCTTTTTGCTACATCTGTCCATTTAAGCTGTGGTGGCAACTTCAAAAGAAGCACTAGGAATAAAAAACCAAGAATCTTTTGTGTATATAAGTTGAAAGGAAATCCGAATATATAGGAATATACCAACAAGATTCATGGTGGTCCGAATATAAACACTTTTACTAAGCATGAGTCATAAACACTCAAATCAGAAGGAAAAATGTACATTCAACGGCTAGCAAGTGTCTTCAAGTAAGGGAATTGAGTGATAATCTAAATATAACTAGCCAAACTGCATATTGAAGTGCACTTCTACAGCCCTATGTTGTATATTATCCGGGGATCAGCTACAATAGTTAGCAATATTGTTGTGAAGGATATATACACATCATGAGCTATGAGGTTGAAGGATTCATATACTACTACACAGGGATGTTATCCAATGTGTAGCCATCAAAGTCGAATTCGCCTTCCACAGATGCAATGCCTTCTTGCTGATCAAAATAAAAAATAACAACATAGTTAGTTGTATATGAATAACTAGAAAAATATACTGGTTTTTTCAGCATGAAATTTTACCTGTTTGAGAAATGCAGTCATTAAATCATCATCAGCAAACTGATAAGGGCTCAGTTCCTGAACTGTTTCAATCTTCACCCCTTGACTGAACATTGTTGCTGCTGCTTGCGCGTTGGAGTGCTTCTGTACCAGTTGGAACCACAGTAGTGTTGTTGACAAAAGAATTCCCATTTGGCATAAATTTTTGACCAGAGGATAATAACCCTTGATTATTCAGCAAAATAGACGGTGACACGTCAATGTTGTTGGTCACTGATGATGTATGTTGAGGAGCACCATAGTTCAAGGTTGAGTTCTGCCATTCTTGAGGTTTCTGTGGAGGAAGCTGATTAAACATGTCATAATTAGGATTGAATACACTGGGTCCTTTGACATTTGGATTAATTGAGAAATCTACAGCTCGGGTATTTTCAGCAATCCTGGTGGATGTTCCGGTTGGTAAAATAGGTTGCCTCATTGATGACTGAATCTGAGAGATCTGATTACCAATGCTGCTATCATTCATCAATTGCCCAGACCTAGGCTGTGCTGATGATGGGTGATGAAAACCAGCAAGTTGTTTCAGCTCCATTGTTGTAGGAATACCATGCAGCAAATTAATTTGCTTATTGTTGCTGTTGTTGTTGAGCTGTTGCAAATTATGCCCTTCCCCAAATCTTAGCTTATGGGCTTCAAGGTTAAAAGGGTTTCTTTGTTCAGGAAAGGCATAGAGGGTGATAATCCGGGCCTGATGGCAGACCTGGAAAGCCCGGTTTGATATCCAGCAAGAGTCGGGCCTCGGAGTTGACCCGCAACTGCATAAGATTGAAGATCAATACCACCAAGGGATGACATTGTTCCAAAGCTTGGATCTTGAGGGCCCATGAAAGGGTTGGTTAGGACACCCGGATGATGTGATACTCCGCTTAGCCTTCTCAGATATAATCGGTACTTCTGCAATGAATAATAGGAAGATTATGAAAATTTGCTAAGGAATAGACTGTTCATAAATATTTTTTAACATTTATAAACTGTTTGTACAGTCTGCCAAACACATCCTGAAAAGAGAGTTGAAGTGTAATATGTTTTAAGCATAAAAACCTGAAGGTGGCTGGCGACGTTCTCTCTTGTGAGTCCAGGAACATTCATCAGGTCCAGAATTTTCTTGGGAACAGCCTCTGTGTAAACACAAAGCACAGATACGACAATTAGACGAGAATTATCATTACTTTAAACAGTGGCTCCAAATTTGTCCACAAATATTTCTTTATAAAAGCAAAAAGAATATTAAGCCACACATAATACTAATTCTATATAGAGCAATGTCATTAATTTCGACTATTATGGTTGGACGATCATATAGGACCATTCCTCGTATATGAAATGATGAATAACTTTACAAGGACTAGATGACAGGAGGCCAGAAGGAAATAATAGATGAAAAGAGCACAAGTATGACCTCTGTATATCATATATATATATATATATATATATATATATATATATATATATACACACCTTATAAAAGGTTTTTTTAAAAAAAAATTGGTTTATGATGAAGAATACCATTCCTTGACTGTTTTGTTAAAATTTTTCGGGCTCTTTGATTTTCAGATCTAATGTTTGCTTGATCTCATCCATGAAATGGATATCTGATCTTAATCATTTTGCATCGCATGATTTCACCAAGATAATATTAAGCATAATAAACAAGGAAACGATACATACTGTCAATTCCTAGCTGGTTAACAGCAACCACAAACTGTTGATGGAGCTCGACAGACCAAACAACTCGTGGCTTCTTCATGTCCTCCTCTTCATCATCTGCTTCCTCTTTGAACCCTTCTTCATCTTCAGCTTCCTCTTTGAACCCTTCAAGTTTCCATCATTCAAGGATGATGATGAGTATTCAACATCATCTTGCTTGTGTACTTCATCCAAGCTCCCTGATTGCTCAACATCCTTCCACTCGTTCTTCTTCTTGCGAACGACATGCTGCCATACGTTCTTAAGAGCCTCCATACGAACTGGTTTGATCAAATAGTCACAGGCGCCATGGACGACACCCTTCATCACCACATCCTTACTATCATCAGCCGACATCACTGTTTCAGAAAACAATTTATATAAGAACAAAACAACTTAATAAGTAACACACTTAATCTTTGAGTTTATAAACAAGTGAGATCACAAATGCTCATCCAGGCAAGAAAATTTATATAAGAACCAAAGCAATTAATTAAAAGCTGATCTTCCTAAACTTACTTATTACAGGAAGATCCATTTCCAAACCAATGTGCTCGAGTAGTTTAAAACCATCCATGTCTGGCATGTGTACGTCACTGATGACAACATCAAAACCATGTCGGTTCCTTCTCAGTTCGTTCAATGCATATTCCGCTCTATCACATTTAGTAACTGAAATATCCCAAAACAGAAACATATCATTTCAATGGAAGCCAACATATCAATTTGTTTGGAAACAATTTTCATGACAAATACAAATTAAGAAACAATCACAAGGGGATTCCCACCACAAAAACAATCAATTGTGGGACGAGAAAAGCTCGGTAGTACTATGAACTTGGCAGCCTAATTTAAAAGTAAGTATATTTTCCACTTTTTCTTTAAACCCTCTCCTAATATTCAATCTTCAGGTTCAAAAGTATTAAGGATCACATATAATGCATATAAAGGAAAAAAAGATTTCACACCAAGACATTATAATATAAAACCATATAATCAAACAATTACAAGCACACAGAAAAGAAAAAAACTACTACTGCAGGTACTTGAATTATCACAACAAAGTAAAAAAGCATGAGAACTTTTGAGAAATCTTGAATGGGTGATCAGATTACCTAATTAACTATTTTGAGAAATCTGTGGTTAATTACCTAATTGTGAGAATTTTACAAGTACAATGAACTTGGCAGCCTAATAAAGTATATATTTTTTCCCCTTTTGCTCTTAAACCCTCTCCCCTAATTCAATCTTAAGGTACAAAAGTATGAGAAACATATGATGCATATCATGAAAAGAGTTATGTCATACAAAGAAATTAAGATCCAAAATCACATATATTCAAATTATACCAAACGCAAAGAGAGAAGTACTACAAGTACATGAATTATCACAACAAAGTAAAAAGCACGAATGTTTTTTAGAAATCTTGGTGAGTAATTACCTTCATATTGACAAGTTTGAAGCATCCTCTCTAAGATCTTCAAACAAGTAGGATCATCATCAACAACAAGCACCCGGAGCCCGCCGGAAACTGGTCGGATGCAACATCGGCGGGTTTCCGGGTCGGGTTAGCACCAGGCAGGGTCATGGATCCCACTACTCTTCCACCACCACACAAGCTCATCTCATCTAAAATTTAATAAACCCTAGAGAATCAAAAAGTTTGACCCAGTAAACTTTTCATGGATTTGACAAAACCCAGTTAAAATTCGATCGAAACCCAACAAAAAAACAACCGACAATTGAAGAGAAGAGGGTTAAATTCAGATTTAAGATGAAAAACTGAACTGTGTTCCGAATGAAAGAAGAAAGTGAGTGAGTATAGACGAGTTTGAATTGAAAGAGTGGAAATTTAGCATGGAAATCGAATGACCTAAGAGCTAGGATCACACAAGTGTGGAAAAAAACACCTCAAAAGGTGAGGATTCAGACAGGAGGGTGAAGGAAGAGGAGAAAGGGGAGAATAAAATGGTGTTAAAAGAAGGGAAATTTATTTCTTTTATAGGAGTTAACTTTAATTTAATAATTTGAGCCCCAAATAATTCATTAAAAAAATACATATAAAAATGGTAATATTTTATGTTAATTTTATGCATGTGCTGGGAAGTGGGTCGCTTGATGAGAAGGGATCCAGCTCATATTTGCATAAGTTAACAAACCCACATGCCACAAGGCAGTACACTTCACCCCAATACCCAAATATCACCACAAAGTTTATATTTTTCTTAATTTTGGAAATAAGTTGGGTAAATTGCACAAAAACTGCCTGTCTTATTTACGCCACCTTATATGAAAAATATTGGATTCGGCTCCGATCATATGAAATTGGATGGATATTAAGCCTTTAATTAGCGTGGTTTTTTAAACGTACCGGTAAAAATTGTTATTTGTCACTCAACTACGCACTTGGGGTGCGTAGTAGTAGTTAAAAAAAAAAAATTTGAAATTATATTTAGTAAGTGATATGTGTAAAACAAATAATATATATTTACAAAAAATGTTAAGAAATTTTCCAGTTCTCCTTGACTTCATATCCCAAACATCACCTAAATGGGATATGGTATCATTAATGTCTTGGTAAGTCTTGGATTTTTGAAAAGTTGAGTAAAACAAACGAAGTCTTGGATTTGGAGAGGTGTTGTGTAAGTTGTGTCCGGTCAAAGATGAATTCAAGTACAAAATCAACCTCTTTTAGCCATTCCTTGTCTAATGGCAATGTGAGTTGTTTTGTTCCAAAATTAGGAGGTATTCAAAGGTAAAGGTACAAAAGCACCATGATGAGATATGATTTGGAACCCAAATTGAGTTTTATTTCATGGTTGTCCGTCCTTGATTCAAAGACTTTTTCCAAAATAAAATTACATAAAAAAAAATAAGTGTTGTATCTTTTGTAAAGAAAATGTTATGGTCTCTTGTAATACTTGTACATTATGTAATAACAAGATAGTAGATGTATAAGATATACTTGTAGTACAATACTTTAGATTATAAGTGCTAATTTAAATGATAATTTCTCATATAATGTATAATGTATGTTAACAACATGTGTTATCCTTTGGAAATTAAGAGTATGACATCATAAATATAAGTAATACTTTATGAAGAAATTGAGGTGATTAAATTAGTATAAGAAATTAAGGTTTTATAACTTTTATGCGTAATGGTTTGTAATCAATAGGTTGGTTGTTTTGTGGACCTTCAACCCATAATAAAAATCGGGTTATAAAATTAAAACCCATATCACATACTCGAAGCTCCTTCTTGAGCATGCTCATAAAAATTGAGCTTTCATTAAAGACGTGTTTTAAAACCTGATATAAAATGCTTCGTGATCAACTCCTTAAACCTAATTGAAGACACTATACTATTTAAAAAAGTTGTTCCAGATCTAGGATTTTGCTTTCTCCTAGATGAAGAGAGCTCGAAGAACTTGAATCATCCAAATTTTGTTGGTAACAAGAAGGTTTCGAGTAAGAAGAATAGGAACTTGAAGATTCAATCTAGAATGATATCGTCTTCATATTGGAATGCTTGAAAGAATGTGTTCCTGAGCAACTGCAACCTTCTTGTGAAGAAGTTTCTAGAGCCTTTAAGGGGGCTTTTCTTCCTTCTCTTCGCCTTAGCTTCCTTCAATAGTCTAACTCTGTATGTGTTGTGCTCGTATGCAAACTATCTATATCTTATAACCTCTATTTTAATTACTTAGTGAATTAATTGAGATCATATCTCCCCTCTTGAGGTCCCATATAAGTAGGGGCAATCTGAACTGTGTAAACAACATTGGTGTTGTGTGTCTCACATTTTCTATTTGAATATTACCAAATATAAAGTGGTACAAAAGCATGTTTGTTTGTTTTGATTTTCTACTTTCTTCTGCTTTAACTTTTTTTTTTTTTTGGGTAAATGGACGACTTAGACCCGTCTTTATTTAACGTGAAATGGCCAATTAGTAACAAACCATTGACTCGGGGTGTTAGAGTTCATTAAATACAAAATACCCGTAGGCGGTGCAGTGAATCTATGAAAACCTAGTGGAAATGAGGAAGCAAGCGAGGCAAGATAATCGGCGCACCGATTAGCTTCGCGATAGATGTGCCGGAACTGGATATTTCAGTCCCTACGTAGGAATTAAGATATATATATATATATATATATATATATATATATATATATATATATATATAAGGGCTCTAAAGACCTTAGAACAAGAGAAGTTAGTCAGACATGAAATTACAAATTTTCAACATTTGTTATCGGATGAACAATAGTTGGTCAACGGATTGGTATGAGACCTATTGGCCAATTTCTACGCTAACTTCAGTAAAATTCTTGACAGAAATTGGATAGCAAAGTTAATAGTCGAAAAGCCTTGTTTATTACAATGCTATCTAACATAATCTTCCTAGGATTTTAGACTAATCCTACAAAACCATATCTCTAATAAACAAATAACATAAAGACAAACATTATCTTTCAACTAAAATTATCTCTAAGAAAAGATAAGAATATAAGATTAAGTGAAAGAAAGATCGTCCAAATATGATGTTGATGATGGGTCATGTTGTTCGATTGCTACAATGACTTGTTGACCGAATGCTACAGTAACCAATCGACCAATTGATACATTGAATTGTCTCAACATGTAGCAAAATGTATTTTTTGGAAGATGAGGTCAAATGCTCGGAAATATTGGACCGATCGGCCAACTAGTAGTGTAATTTGGGCCGATCTATGTCTTCCCTCAAAGCGATCTTCATTTCTTCACTCTCTGATCTTAATCAATTAGGTATTGACCAAGACATTCTTAATCACAGGAGAACTTTGTTGTTTTGTAGACATTCTTCACTAATAACTCCGTTTTCGTTCTTGGAAGGACTATAATGTTTGCAATAATTTGAACGTACGAGTAGATCTTCAAAGCACAAAAGAGAAGAAAATATATCATAAATATAATGCAAATCGACACTATATGCTCAAATGATGGACAAAAATGATGGTGGAAAAAAAGACGCTAAAAGGATGTTATCATATACTCCATACTCGAACCTTATTTGTCATCAAGTAAGATCCGAATATACCTCTATATAAAGGACTAATATACATGTTTCAAGTAATAAGATAAATCTCTTCAAAACCAAAGTCATCATCACACATATCATAGTAATATGGACAAGTCAAAACTCATAAGTTACATGACCTCTCAGGGGAATGTGTATAACTCTCTCACGTGTGTTTAGGAATATATAATGACACTCATACTCAACACACATATGCAATGATTGATGACCATTAGCTTGCCGTAGCATTCTCAATCTCCATTGTTTGCCTTTCTACAATTACAATATATAAATCAAGAGGTCTTTTATAGGGTTGTAACGTGACCGGGGTAAGGAGTGCAAGTTGAAGAATATATATGTTGTTGTGGTGCAATAAAATCCGGGAAGTAAGAGATTCTTTGTATTGTCAGTTGGGCCAACCGAAGCAATCAAGCACCTTGTTGGCCGATCGGCCATCGTCGCTCGACCAGTATTTTTGTGGGGCATCTTCTTTTCTATAATAGCCTTGTTTATGCAAACTTGAAATCATCATCATATGTTACACTTGATAATTTAGTACTTTGTGCTTTACAAACCATCCATTTTCTCATACTTTTTTCAAGTGGTGCATAAAATATAATTAACATAGTTTTTTTTTCTTCTTTGATGCGTGGCACCACAAGGAACCATATTACATTAATAACACATTTGTACTTTTTGTATTTTCTAACTTACCTCATACTTGAATCTTGTTTTCTTCTTCCGAAGCATATATTCACCTCCTAATTCGTAGATAGGTCAAATGAGGCTAAATTGTAACGACCCGGGTTTTTAATAACCTAAATCGCCACTTGGCTAGGGACCCACACAGTGAGTCCCATCAGTTAGCCTGACAACAACATCACTTATAGGACCTTGCAACAAGAAGCACATACAAATAATGAAAACATTCAACCTGTTGTATAAAAGTTTACATAATAAAACCACGCACATGCATACACACAAGACGACAAACATAAGCGTTATAGATGTAAAACACAACCGCCGTTCCCTGCAAAAAACAACATTTGAGATCACTGCCCCGACAGACCACTTCCAGCAGTTGACGTCCCTGTAGCGTCCCTACGAGCAAGAATACCTAAAAAAATGTCGGTATAAACCGTTAGTCCAAGATCATAATTTTGTCCACGAGAGATTCTACTAAATACATATACAATATATGCAACACATCAACCTAGCCATACTATATGTACAACAGCACATGCACCTATGGCCGGAACATTCATTTACATGCTTATTATAGGTCGTTGATACCATCTTATTAATTCATTTGCACTCTGATCGCCCCATAGAGCAAGCTCCTATGTTTGTACCCCATGATAGCAGGTAGATCCTATTCGCAACGGTCGCACCCTCCACTCCTAGTATTGAGGGAATCCCGGCCGCGACTCAAAGAGTCTTATCGCCAATCCAGGCTAACGTCAGTCCAGGCTAATATGGCATTATTTCCCAAGTCCATGGGTGTAGCCGGTGCACTTATGTGCCTCGCCCTATATGGGTTATGACCATATGATTACGGGCTCGTTCTCACATACACATATCACATGTGTTCACACATCTTTGTTCGCTAGCTATATGCCACACATTATTAATTCCACTTGAATTAATATAACCTTTTCACACATTACCGCACATCATAGCTAACACATGTATCACACACACACACACACACACAATATATGAGCATGCTTATCCATACACTTTCAACATTATATCAAGATAATTATACCACACAACATGCTCAACATTTCATACAAAATATCACAATCATCATGGTATCACATTCATCATACTTTCATAACAAATATAATGCCACGCAATTCGAATCTTTCAGGTAGTAACCTCTGCAGATCAAAAACTAAGTAAGTCCGAAGACTTACCTGAGAATTTGCAAACAACCAAGTCAACCTACAGTTAGTCTACTGCCTCCTGTAATACCTGTAAGGAATATCAAATTCCTCGTATTAAAATTATCGCTTCAAACATCAATTAAATTCGTTCCTTTGAATTTAATTAGGTTTACAACGTTTTTCGAATCTTAATTTAATTAATTAATCTCTTCATTAATTAATTAAATTTCGGCAGCGTAACATTTTGCCCGAAGGCAATTTCCGAACCAACTGTTATCAGATCTCAACAAGTAAATAGCCATAGTTCACCAGAATAATATAACGAGCACAATGGAATTTCCATTTATCCCATTTTGACAAGCCTTAGGTCATATTAGAGCAACCCTCAATACGAAAAACGAATAAATTCATAACTTATTCGTTACTAACCCGATTGACGAACCGAAAGAAGATTCGAAATCACAGGGACGAAGGCTATGCTCGGACACCACCAAATTCACCGGAAACTGAGCGACGGAACCGGCCAGGTAAGGGATATGCACGACCTGGCCTTAACTTCGACGGAAACGCGAAACGTTGGTACCGAAATGAAAGAGAATGAAGAAAGGAATCTGAAACCTCAAACGGAATTGAAATCGGATTACAAACGAAGAGTAGATCTGAGTTTGAAGGTTGAGAGAAATCAGAGCTTTTACGAAGATATGTGAAATGAAATGAATTAATAAATGAATTTCCGCTACTTATAGCGAAGATGATAATTACCCTTTAGCGAAGTCGATAATTATCCTCTTTTATCGTTCTGAAGGCGGTTTGAGCCCATTCTCCAAACTTCTCGAAATTGGAGTGATAAATCCGGCATATAGTGTGGATAATTATTCTACAACTTTCTCGGAAAACGCGTAATCCTAAGCCGCCTTTCTTAACCGCTAAGAAACAAAATAGCGACTCTTTTGGCCGTTTTGTCTTTTCATATTATTTCATATCTAGGACATATCCGATGTCCTGATCATTTCTCTCAACTGTAGTTTTATTAATTGGAGCTCTCAAATGCTCCAAACAACACTGGATGGTAAAAATTATTTCCCGGAGGAAAAAGTGAAAATTTCCTCACAAGTCTAAAACTACACCAAGAACATAATGGTGGAATTCATACTCATCATTTACGCATTGTTTGCGAGTTATGAGTCAATTACTATCGATAATTAAATTTATTATCATTAATTAGGATTAAGAAATCCTAGCTTTTACATAAATATGGCTAGGGAGATTTTGTGGAGTACAAAGAAAGGTCAATCAATCCAGAATGAGATAACAAGATGGAAACACTAATGTAAGGTAAGAAAGAATAATAGGTTTAACAAAAGACATGCATCAATCATGCATGCTCATATATGTAAAAGAAAAAACAAGCATGCAATTTCGAAAAAGAGTCAATAGTAAGTTCTAAAAAATCAAAAGCATAGTTGAGATCACTTGTGAAAAAGGAAGATAAAAGCAATATGTGTATGGATATAAGAATCATTACCGGGTCATGTCATGGAACAAAATCACTTTTCACTGTACATAAAACTCAACAACATAGACAAGGTTGAAGAGCAAGATCTCAAGCACCGTCAACCGGTATAAAGTCATAGAATAATAAAAAAAAATTATAGGAAATAAAATAGCATCCAAAAACAAAATATGCATATTGACAAAAGGTGGTCGATCGGGCGATCGATTAGTACTAGTCGGCCGATCGATGCTTGAAAAAAGAGAAGGATGACAGTTATAGAAAATAAACGTGAATGCGAGAAATTTATGTGCTCAATCGGATGAAGAATTTGGCCGATTGAGGCTAATTCATATTGAAGTATTTGAAAAAAGACGAGAGAAAAAGTGGACAGATAGATAAATATGTATGAAAAATCCAGAATGAAAAGTACCTCGTACTTAAATCATGTATTTTTTCAATTTATCAAATAAAATGAAAGTAAGAGAGAACTCCCAAATGTGGATTTAGGGTTGTCCCTCTATAAGCGCTTCTTTTAGATCGTTTAGATGAAATTGGTTGGCTCATTTATCCTGCTATATATGGGAGGTGGTTTTGGTTGGGGTCGTCTCCTTGATTCTCTTGATATGATATTGATTAGCAAAGGACATGTGTACCCCTATACTTGATTTCAACAACCGGATGGAAAAGTGTTACATTGTTAGAGTCGAAACTTGATCATGGATTCTAGGTCGGATGCATTACAAGTAGGAACCAAACTGACTTCCATTTTCATGTCTCAATCAAGTCGGTTGTTGATGTAAGTCAAGTCAATAAACTTTGTTCCGTCAGGATCAAGTGAGTTTGGAGAAGCATTTAACAATAGATAAGGCGAGTCTGGTGGTATTGTCATAGTACCAAACTGACTTCCATTTTCATGTCTCAATCAAGTCGGTTGTTGATGTTAGTCAAGTCAATAAACTTTGTTCCGTCAGGATCAAGTGAGTTTGGAGAAGCATTTAACAATAGATAAGGCGAATCTGGTGTATTGTCATAGTTCTCGAGGTTTGATGGTGTAGATGATCCCTTGATCATGTCAAATAATTGAGGCTTCTTGTTAGTTTCATTCTTGATATCTTTCTTATGGTGATCAAGTGAAAAAAGGAAGTCTAGTAGTGATATGTATGTTAATAATATCCTTACCTACGCCGTATGGACCGTATGAAGGATACTATTCGGACCTTTAGTAAATGGTAGATAGTTGTTTTTAAATCTGCATTGTTAGTTGTAACCGTATAATAAGTGGGAGAGGAGAATGGAAAGGAAAATCCGTTGACTTCATCGTGCTAAGGAGCAGGTGGTGAATCTCTAGGGGTCTAGATCAGGCCAATCGGTGCAGCGATCAAGCCGATCGGTGTTGCGATCGGGTACTCAGAGTTGCTCGTTCTTTGACTCCGTCTACTTCAGTGTATACTACTGCCATATTTGACAATACGTAATTGTACTGTTAATAATTATTTGCTGATAATACAGTTGTGAATATCTCGATGCATATTTATACATATATTCATAAATTATGATGATCTCGTTGAAAATATTCACAATTTTAATATAATAAAAAATAGTTTATGGAATGATAAACATGGTATGCACAAATACGGTAAATTGTGAACATCTCACTGAGAAATATTATCGTACATGAACTACGAAAATTTAATATGGCCAACAGCAATATTAAAACATAATGAGTACAAAGATTTAGTTCTTGATTGGATATATTATGCAAATAACAATAATAAGCATCTTAAATTGCAAAATATGAAATTAAAAAAAAAAGAAGATAAAATGCATCAAATACAAAAATATTTTGGTATGCATATATTACTATTTAAGTTATTGAATAAAATTACGTTGATATATATGCCTTATTTCATCACATATTTTAATCTTACACAGGGTTAAATGGGAAAGTGAGCCTTTTTTTTTGTAAAAAAAAGCACTAAAAAGGCTCTTTCTATTATAAAGAGACAAACTAGGTCCCTTTTATTTATCTATAAAGATAAAATAGAAGGGCAAATTGGTAATTGCAAGGTAAACTCAACCCAAAAGAAAACCCTAAACTCAATCAAACTCAAACAATAAACCGAACTGGAACCCCGAGCTGACCTTGAACCGAACCGAACCCGAGCCGACCTGAATCGAACCGGAACCCGAGCCGACCCTGAACCGAAAACGGAACCCCGAACCGGAACCGGAACCCCAAACCGGAACCCGAACCGGAACCCCGAACCGGAACCAACGCCAACCGGACCCGAAACCAAACCGAAACCCGAACTCGAACCTGAACCTAGATAAATCCTATTTATAGGGTTTATTTTAACTTTTCTCTAAAATTTCCTTTATCCTTGATTTTAAAGTTAAAATAAAATGACTAAGGGTCTATTGTATCAACAATACAAAAAGACTTTATTAACTCATTATTCTCAAAATTAAACATTCACAAACCACGTACCGAATATTTCATGGACACATAATATTGTTGTAATTATTAAGATTTTAGCTCGCCAACTACAATATATGATGATGATGATGATCATATATTTTAGTTGTAGAAAATTAAAAGAAATATTTTGTAGTACTAGAAATATATTGTAACACTTGAAGGTGCAATGGAGTATATTCGTGGAATCTCTTATCCTTTCCTAATCAACATGGATTATCCTAATACTACTTTTATAGTAATGAATATAACAATATTGTTAACGTCGATTCTTATGTGATTAGAAATCAACTATCATTCCTATATTATTCATATTTATATCAGTGGCTTTATTAATATTTTATAATGTAAGCTTAGCTTTTTTGGTCGAAAGTGATAGAGGATGGCGATGGAGTCATAATTTTATTTTTATTTTATTTATTTGTTTGGTATCAATTCAAACTTGAAATTTTAGTACGTGTATTGAACACCACAACACGAACACATACGAAGTAATAATTAATAGAGAGCCTAACAATGGGAAAATACGATGAAATACGGGCTAGATTAGGTATTATCATAAGATTATTTAGCAATATTAATTAGCTATGACTATAATAATAATTTAATAATATGAATGTTAATGGCTGATCCTATTTATTATTATTTTACCATCTTTGAGATATAAAATTATTTCTCGTTTATTTTGATTTTTCTTATTTCTATTTATTATTATTTTACCATCTTTAATGAGGTTCCTTGTAAATTTATCTATTTACTCATTAGGATCCTAAAGTATAAAATTACTTCTAGTTTATTTTAACATTTTTATTTTTATTTTTATTTATTTATTATTTTTCAATTTTTACAAATAACACGGTTAAAGATTTATGCTTTATCCAAAAAATGACGACTGAACAACGAAACGTCATTAACATTAATTTTAATGGGATTTTCTAATAAACGTCGTAATACAAGCACCGTTTATAATGCTATTTGTAGATGGAATTTCGTATATAGCTTTTTGATATTTTGTTAATGATATTATCGCTATTTGTTGAATGATAATACTTTTATTATTTAAGACATTTAATTTTTACAATTTTGTGAAAAATAAGAATAATTTGTTACTTACATTCTTATAATATATCTGAATCCAAATAAGTAAACCTATGGAATTATATATGTATAATCTTTAGACATACACCAAAAAAACATTATAATTTATAAGAGTACTTTTCCAATGTGACAATGTACACTCAATCGTGAATGCACTATATTTAACGATTTAGTCTTGATGACTGGTCGAGAGCATTATCATATCGAGATAAACAATTTATCAGCGTGTTTTAAACTTTTTCTTATTCAAAATAAAGTTGGGATAATTGTATATATCTATACTAAAAATGAATTTAATAAGTTAAATAAAGAAAATAATACAGTGAAATAACACATTAAAAATATATACAATAATTATAATAATATATTATATGATTATTTATTTTATAATAATATTAAAATAAATATAATTTTTTACACGTTATTTCTAGTTAAATCTATTTGGATATCAAATAGAGGCAACGATTCAGAGGTTGCGATTCAAAGGTTACGGCTAGGGCGTCGATGCATCTGTTGGAGGCGGCTAGGGTGTCGAGGCAAACGGGACCGGTGCGGCGGCTAGGGTTTTTGTTCCGATTCTAAGGTTACGGGGTAGGGATGAGGGGGTAGGGATGACGGAGGTGTGTTAGGGTTGGGACGAGGTCTTCCAGCGCTACAGGTTCCGGCGGCTAGGGATTTTGTATTTTCCAATTCCTTTTTTCGGTAAAAAAAAATGGTGGTTTTACCTTGAGATCTTGAAAGTGAAGTTCCCAAAAGAATTTTTTTGTTGTTAATTGAAAATAGGAAAGGTGTTAGGCCTATTGGCTTTCTATGTTGTCGTTTAGTTCCTTTCATGGATGTGGTTGTGGTGGTAGAGAGAGAAGTAGAGGTTTCTCTTGTTTTTCTTTGTCATTTGAAAAGACAACATCTTTTTGCGGTCGAGCGAGAGAATGAGGTTCAGGGCATCCTTGAGTATAACCTTAATGTTTTATGGCGTTTGTGGAGATTTTGGCAATCCTCAAAGTGGTTATGTGGCGGTGCATGTGTCTTCTTGCTTTTGAATCGTGAGTGTCGTCACCCTGATGGTTCTGTTTGTGCTTTTGATGAGGATGGTGAATACATTGTGGGTATTCCGAGACCGATTATGGGTATCTCGGAGTTGATTGCTATTGAGCAGGTTGTAGTTGATGGTGGGGGTTTGATGCTTGATGTTGGTCTGTTAGAGAGGGTTCTGCGCGTCCATATCACTACTGTGAAAAGCGTCCCTCATAGTTGTCGTTTAAGCTTCTCTCAAGCGTTGTTTGGTGCTCTTCTAAAGGTGGTTGATGAGGCAAGTTGTGTGGTTGCTTGGGTTATGTTTTTTGCTTCCTCGTTGTACGTTGCAGGTGTTCAGGCCTATGAGCAGGCGAGACAAAAGATAAGGAGGTATGAAGTTGATTCAACATCAACGGGTTTTGCAGGCCTTGTCTACTTGGGGAGAGGTCGATGGTGTTTCCAGGCTTGTGCATGCATTGCTAAGTTGTTCAGAGCATAAACTTGTTGTTAGGGTTAATGGTGACCCTAGGAACGAAGATGGTTTAGAGAGGAACCCTAATATCAAGCAGCGTCTTCATAAGGTTTTGGATGGCCATTTTACGGATGTTGTTTAAAGTTTTGTGCTCCTTTGGTGTAGCTCCTTATAGTGATGACACTTTGAAGGCGTTGAAGGCTAAACACACTTTAAACCTCCTTCAAAGCCTTGTGCTTCATTTCTTTAACCACCCTCGTTGCTAATGTTGATTTGATCTTTAATTGCATCAAGTCTTTTCCCAAAGGTACCTCTTGTGGTAGAGATGGTTTGAGAGTCCAACACCTTTTAGATGCTATGGGTGTTGAGGGCTCTGCGGTTGCCACGAGTCTTTTGAGAACGCTTTCATCAGTGGTTATTATATGGTTGTGAGGTAAGTGTCCGCTGAGTTTGTTGCTTCCGTGCCTCTTACGCCGCTACTGAAGCCTGACAATGGGGTTCGTCCCATTGTAGTGGGTACTATATGGAGGTAGTTGGTATCCAAAGTAGCCATGAAGGGAGTGAGTAAAGATATGAGGGAATATCTTGGAGATTTTCAGTTTGGAGTCGGTATCCTAGGTGGTGCAGAGGCTATTCTACATAGTGTTAACATGATTTTGAGTGAGCGTCACTCTGATGGTTCTCTAGCTATGTTGACAGTGGATCTTTCTAATGCCTTCAATCTGGTTGATAGAACAGTTTTGCTTAGGAAAGTAAGGGAAATGTGTCCTCTATCTCTTTATGGGTTGATTTCTTGTATGGTCAGGCTGCCCGTTTGTATGTTGGTGATGATTTTATTTGGTCGGCCATTGTGTGCAACAAGGAGACCCTTTGGGCGACTTTTTTTATTCCCTTGTCTTGCACCCACTTTTTAAAGGATCAGAGACAGTTGCAAGCCTCTTCTGCATGCTTGGTATCTTGACGATGATACTATTATTGGCCGGTCAGAGGAAGTGTCTAGAGCACTTGATATCATTTGAGAGGTTGGCCCGAGTTTTGGCCTCAAGTTGAATGTTTGCAAGACTGGGCTCTTTCGGCCTTCGTGTGATGGATCAAAGCTTAGAGAATGGTTATTCCCTCATGGCATTTCAAGACCTGTACTAGGTGTTAAGTTGTTGGGTGAGGTTGTGAGTAAAGATGTTGGGTTTCTTAGAGAGATAGTCATGAAAAGAGTTGTTAAGGCGGTTGAGTTGATGCACCTTCTTCCACGGTTGAGGGATCCACGGAGTGAGCTTCTTTTGTTTCGTTCTTGTATGAGTGTTGCTAAGATGTTTGTTTAGCTTGAGGACTTGTCTACCGGAGCATGGGGAAGGTGTAGTTGCTTATTTTGATTGTGGACTCCGTGGATCGGTCGAGGATATTGTGGTTTGTGGGGTCCTTTTTTTTGGTGATATTTAGTGGTGATTTGCTTCTTTGCCTATTCGGTTTGGAGGCCTTGGGTTATACTCAAGTATGGAGACTTCTTATATTGTTTCTATGGCCTCTAGAGCTCGGTCTTGGAACCTTCAAGACCACATTTTGCGGGACAATGGAGTTGTTGATATGGGCTTCGAGTTTTTTTGGAGCATTGGACAATCTTCAAGCTTCTATTCCTATTTTCGATCTTTTTGGTTTTATAGTCAAGAGCACCGTCCCCCCTTAAATCCCAACATGTTTTGGTGAATGCTTTTTTCGGTAAGACAATATAGGCAATGGAACTAGCTTTTCATTTGATCCCTAGAAACATCGGTTTTTAAGTGTCTACAGGCAGCGCATAACCAAGATTTCCTTTTTGTCATACCTATTGATGGACTTGGACAGTGAATGTCTCATGTTGAGTATCTCACGATCTTCAAGTACCGTCTTATGATTCCTTCGTTCTCATCTGATGTGGTTTGTCCTATGCCTAATTGTCGGAGGGATTTGGATGCTTTTGGGAAGCATGCGGTTCATTGTAAAACTTACCCGGCTTCAAATATATACGATCTGGTTCATGATGTTTTATGTGACGTGTTTAAGAGAGCAGGGGTTTCGGCTAAGAAAGAGACGCCTGTGTCATTCTTGACTTATCCGCGTGAAGGAAGGTCTACATGGAGGCCGACAAATGTGTTTTTGTTTGGATGGGTGGGTGGAAAACATGCTTGTATTGAATTGACGGGAGTCTCTCATTTGGTTGGTTGGGTAACGGGCCTTTTGTGGTGGGTAAGGCAGCCCTCAACGCGGCCTCTACGAAAGTGGTAAGCATGAAAGGGCTTGCATTGAAAATCAGCATGTGTTTCTTCCGTTCACTTTTGATACGTTTGGTTTTCTTGCGCCCGATGCTGTCGAGATTCTCAAGAGGGTGCAACGGATCTTGCATGGTAATATTGTCTCACCTAGTTCTTCACATGTAGTGTTTAAGAGGATCGGGTTTGCTAATTAGAAAGGATTTGCGGTACAACTTGTTGCCCACCTACTATCTACCTTGATGTAATTTTACAATATTCTTATTATCAATAAAAAGATATCAAATTATAAACAAAACTGTAATACCCCAAATTCTAAGAACTCGAATGCTACGAGCTAGGATCTCACAATGGGTCTTGACCCTAGCCTGACAAGAATTTCACCGGAGCTTATAACAAGGCACAAAATATAGAAACCGAATAAAACCTTTAATATATAAAAATGTCATGAAAGAAAATAAGTATAATTCAGGCGTCCAAACATACGTGACATAATCCAAAGAAAAGACATGAGTCTCGTCACACAAGAAACCCGACACGGCGACACCCAACTAACAAGTACGGAAAATCCGGATGGCCACTCTCTCCGGATCACTCCACAACAGCCCTACCCTACAAGGTATCTACAACATGACAGTGAAAACCGTTAGCTAGCAATTCTTGTGAGAGCCCTTTTCTTTCGGACCGAGATCGGACCATAGCGAGATTGACTTTGGCCGAGATTGGCCTTGCCGCACCGCGGGCACGTATGCCGCCCCTGCGGCCCTGTGATCCGCCCCTGCGGGTTACGGCGGCTGCAACCGGTTTTGTTGACTTCCTTGACCCGTGCTTTACCTTCTTACCTTACCTCCTCTTACCTTGCTGAGCAAGGGTTTCACTTCTTCACTTCACTTATCCAGCTACCTACGTCCACCTTGCTTATCCTTCTTCCCTTGTGAGCTTGTTCTTGTTTTCCTTGGAGTTGGCTTTGGAAGTGTACTTGTGGTTGTGTGTTGATGCTAGTGTGTGTTTTGCTGTGCTTGGAAGTCAGCCTTGGTGTTTGATGATCCTCCCTGCAGCCTATAACCTTCTGCAGTGGTGAGTGCTTATTCTTCTCCTTCTCTTCTTCTTTGATTCCATCCCTTGAGCTTAGGTTTAGATGTATGTTGATCATAGGATGACGTTAAATGTATATTTATGTGTATGTGTATGAATCTGGAAGAGTATATACGTGATTTGATCACGTGAAGAACCGAAGAGAAGCCGCGAAGTTGCCTTCTGCACTGTCGCCGCGCCCCGCGGCCCAAGAGCCACCGCCCCCGCGGCTACCGTGCCACAGCGCCTGCGTCGTGCCAGCGGCGTGCCTGCGTTCTGTGTCACCGCCCCTGCGGCTTCTACCTTCCGCGCCTGCGGGTGACCCCTTCCGCCCCTGCGGTCTTAGTTCACGCAGGTGCGTGTTGTCCCGGAACTACTTATAGTCAAGTAGTTTCCTTTCCTTTCTAGTAATAGGGAACTAGTATCATGCTAGGATTCGGATGTTGATGAGTATGATATAGTTATGCCGGTTACGGCTTTGAGGTTTACAAGTTGGAATTGATCCCTTATGGATCCCTTGGGTCTAGGTGTGACCCTTTGTGTGTGATAGGATTGTGATATATATATGTGTGCCTTGTATAGGCTGTGTTTGTCCTCCAGTTGGAGTGGACGTTTCTGGGTTTTGCTCGTAGCGAGATACTTCTGAGATTGAGGTAAGTCCATAGGACTTACTTAGCTGTCATCCTTATATTGGATGTGTGCATGAGTGGTGTTTGTTATATGCTTTATAGCATGCTTCATGTTGGTCACCGACCTATGTTATATTGACCGTCCATTGTAGTGGTTGTGACAACTTACCCTTTCATCCCGTAGAGGAGTCTGGGAAGTTCTCTGTACGCTAGCTAGACTTGGTATACGGGAAAGGTATTGATACCACTCCTTATGGTATACGGAAGGTGCGCGTTGATACCACTCCAGCTAGCTATTGCACGCAAGGCGAGGATTATATTCCTCGTGTCACTTATTTTCATATACTGATTTATATACTCCTGTGTGTTTAACGTTATAAAGATAATAAACCGGGTAAATGTGTGATATCATGTTGATGTGTTATTGTTTATATGATGTGTGGTTTGTGCTCTTGCCTATCTTATATTTGTGTATGGTTAGCTAACGGTTTTATACCGTGTTGTAGATCCTTTGCAGGTTAGGAGAACTGCAGAGTGATCCGGAGGGGTGATCTGCTGAGGGTTCCTACACAGGGCGTACTCGTGGGTTTTGGGTTATTTATATTGTACGGTTTATGGTTGACTTTTGTACTCAGCAGTACTGTGTATTACTTTTGATCAGTATATATATATATATACATCAGTTTTATGTTTTTTTTTTAATCTATCAGTGTCTTGTTGTAAGAAGATTCAGTGAAGTTGTTGTCAGGCTAGGGCCAGGATCCATTGTGAGATCCTAGCCCAGTAGCACTCCGAGTCCTACGGATTTATTAGTTAACACTATTCTAGCACAAACACACATCAAAGCGGTAGATAAACACACAAGCATGATTTCACACATATCCCATTTATTATATTTATTTAGGTGATTCGATCTAATGATGCAACTTCTTGTGTGACACGAAGATTCTCCGAATGTCGCCTCTTTCCCCAAAAACCAAGCAGATTAGGCAATGCCGGTTCCCCTCCCCATCCGTCTAGACGTCGGGCATGACGAAGGCCGCTCGTGCAGGCTAGGCAGCAAGGCCGGATCTATTCTTCGAACTCTTCGTCCAAGTTGTTCTTCTTCAAACCCTAGCCGTTGTAACCAAGAACTTCATGAGAAACGTGAGAACGTTGCTTCCGAAACTCCATTTTCTTTCGTCAATTCTCTTTGTTGCGTGCCTCGATGGCTTTCTTTGGCGTCAGCACACCTGTCGAGGTCGCATCTCTCTTCCCCTCCGTTGTATCCATTTCTTACCTTTCCTAATTAAGCTTTCCTCGTTTGCTTGTTTAATTTCATGAATTTTTGATCACTTGTCACTGCTCGTGTTATTAACTGATTCAAGGAAATCCTAGTATATGGAGATTAGTCAATAAGATTCTTTTTTTTCCGTAGTTATTATCGATGAAATTCATGAATTGTGTAAATCGATAAGGTTTGTGTACATCGATATGGGTTTGTGTAAATTGATATGGTTTGTGTAAATCAATTAAGCTTGTGTAAATCGATATGATTTTGTAAATCGATAGGGTTTGTGCAAATCGAGGCTTGCAAAATCGATAGGGCTTGTGTAAAAAATCGATAGGGTTTGTGTAAGTCGTTCGATACGACTTGTGTAAACCGAGACGGTTTGTGTAAATCGAGATGACTTGTGTAAATCGAAAGAGAGTTTGGGTAATTACAATTTTTTGTAAAATCGAACGTTATGTTTTTGTAACACTAGTTTGTATAAGTAGACATTAAGTATAACTTTTTTAAAAAAATAACAATAGATTATCAAGTTCAATTAGTATAGCTGGTATAAGGGTGGGAGAGAGGGTATGTTGTCTAAAGTTCAAAAAGATTTATATTTTCGACATACCTTATGATACTACATTAGGCAAAACTAGCCTAATTAACCAAATCATCCATGGTATTTTCTAACTTATAACTATTTTTCCTGATAGTTATTGTAAAACTACCAAAAGAGTGAGAGATTGATTTGTTAAAAAGTCAAGTCTACCAATATTTTTTTTTAAGTGAACTTTAGGATATAAGTTATATAATTGTGAAAAAACCTATTTTACAGTTTTTTTTATAACTTATTATTTAATAAACATTTTTAGTACACTATATTTTTAACTTTTTGAAGCAATAAATGTCTAAAATTCAAATAACTCATATATTGTGATTTTGAATCACAATATATTACTTTAAAACATAATTTTGGTATAATAATTTTTCATAATATGCTATGTGACAAACATAATTAAAATTTGCTAACTTTTTGGCTTCATGTAAATATTGTAAATGAAATCATAAAAATGTGACTTTTTTCTCCATCTAAATTTTGTAACCGAAATCATATTTAAAAATAATACATCAACGCCGTTAAAACCATATCACATCTTTTTATCATAAAAAAACAGGTATAAAATAAAACTGACATGTGTGTAGCACAAACTTGACTGATGGTGTTTAATATAAATTATACGATTTATATACAAATGGTGTTTAATATAAATTATACGATTTGTATTTTGTATATGAATCATGAAAAGCAATCATAAATACTGTTCTCATATGTCATATGTCATAATAACTGAAGATAGAGGAACAAGTTTTGGAGGAATCATTAGAGTCTATAGACCATTTAGGTTGTAGAAACTATAGCCTTTCATAGAAATATAGACTTCACTAGCCCATAATGTTCAAAGCCTAGAGGTAATGATAAGAAAAATAGTTTTCATATGGATATTTTTTAATTTTATAAGACATTATTTATATTGCAAATTTTGTTACACATGTTAGTTGGTGTTAGGTTTTGAGAGTAATCTCTCCTTAGGCATTTATTATTGGTGTCAAAGTTATCGTCATGTATTTAGAAATTCAAGAGGCAATAAACCTTTAAACTGAGATTATTAAGATTGTGGACGACCTTTATATCACCAATGTCATTAATGTTGTATGTCCGTGAAAAATTAAGATGTTCATTGTAGACTTAATAGTGAAATCGAGAAATTTAATAATTATTTCAGTGAAACGTATATACGTGAAAATCAATAATATTATTGACATTATGACTCGTTTTGCACATTTTTCTATATCGACATAGTGTTGACATTCTTAAGAATGTCCTACAATGTACTACTTTGCGTAATTAATTGAAATTAATTTCTATCTTTTTATAAAGTAAATATATAGGTATTTTATTCAATCGGTTAAAGTTTAGTTGGTTTACCATTTCATTATATATTGATTCAATATATGACTATTTTACGGCGTGTATATTTGATGTTCGTTTTTTATTATTATTATGAATCATCAAATTGTTTAAATTAAGAATCTTATAAGTATTAAAGGAGAGACCTTATTTGCCACGTGTCAACGCCACAATTAACACAGCTCCCAAATATATTTTAAAAAGCTACTTTTAAAAATCAATAATTTTTTTAAATTCAAAAATTAATATTTGTTAATCCGTAAATAAAATATGGTATTTCAAAAATAAATAATTCTGATATTTACAACTTAAATCTTAATAATTTGTTAATCCGTAAATAAAATATGGTTTTTCAAAAAGCAATAATTTTGTTATTTACATATTCAAATCTTAAGAATTTTTAAATCCGTAAATAAAATCTGATAATTCCAATCTTATCTCACCGACTTTAATTTGCAAATCTTCTTAAACAAGTTTCTCTTGAGGATAGTTTATTGTACTAATTATATTATAATTATATTTTTTGACAAGATTTGTTTTATTTTATATAAATATAATTTTAATTTATTATCGTATTATATGTATAATAAAAGATAAAAGATAGTTAAATATATAGTAAATAACCAATATTATGTTCTAAAGAAAAATATTTTTATTTAAATATTTAGAATAAATATTAAATCACGCCCTATGCAGCGTACGGATAATACACTAGTGTATGTGTATGCCGTTCGAAGGGACTTGCAAAGAGAGGAAATGGTGACATACATCGAAATTCGGGAAAGATAAAACATTGGTTAGTCGTAATCTTTTTTAACGTAATTAACAACACGAATGTGTGATTTTTGTCCTTTTAAGGGGACGAGAGTGAGTACATGAACCAAAACTCAAATTTATAAAAATGTCACTAAAATAGACTATTTTTTAAATTTTAAAAAATATCCATAAAATGAAGAGTGAGGATTTACAAATGATTTTATCAAAAGTGAAATTTGACATATACTTGATGGAGAAATGTGAGAGGGTGACCCGAACTTTGACAGGTTCAAACTTTTACGTTGATGTACCGATCAAAAGTAGTTTGACGCTATATAAATCAGTAGACTAAGATAATGAGACTTCAATAACGATCAAAAATAACTTCTTTCTTTTGCACTTTTTTGACGACGGACTTTGTCTCTCCGTTTTCATATGACTCGCTCATTTTCTTTTCTCTTGAAGACCTCTTTGATTTCGGAACATTGTAATGTACTAAAGTGTATTTCTTTGTTTTTCGTTTGTTTTGCTTTCTCAAGGCGATTAGTCTGTTTGCCTTTTTAGAGTATTTCGGTCCATTAGACGGCGTGCCGTCTAATGAATCATACCACTTTCCTTTATAAAAATAAAAAATGCATGAATTATGGTGCGAGTCATGAACCATGTGCCTTGTAAAATCTCATGAAAATAAATTCAGAGGAATAAAAGTTGACAACTTGTCAAACACTTTCGACCATCTTCCCTTTGCATTAGGACTTACATGTGAAATATAATTTATAGATTTGAAAAAGACCACCGAAACAAGTACTCGTGAGTTTTCTAGTTACAACCACATCATCGGTATTATCATTTTTACTAAGATATCAGAAAAACCGTCAAAGATGGCTCGATGAGTTCGAGCACATCTCGAATTACATTAATAGTTATTTAAAGAAGCGTATTTTAGAGACAATTTTTTTTAAAATTATTCTTTAATGAAACAATGAAAGAAAAGGGCAAAAAAAGATGTATAAACCAAAAATAAATAATGTACTGTACAACAAAATTATAACAATTATAACTAAATGTAAGAGATCAAGATACAGTTTATGTTCCGAACGAATATATAAACACTCTAAGAACTAAATTTTCTGTTTCATGTGTAACACAAATTTGTTTTTTCTAGAAAAAATATAAAATCATGTTAGGCAAGCTGTGAAAATGTAATCTCCTTGATTGATATATGGTAAAATAAACTTTGTACAGCCCATATGGTTGTGGGCTTTCTAGTCAGATGAAGTGGCCCAAATATTTATGATTGGGCCCAACCCAGACATATTGGGCCTACAAAGTCTGGCCCGATAAAATTTACTACGGTCGGAAACAAAATCCCATTTATCTTTTGTCGTGATGTGGTTCGTTTAAAAATTTTAGTAGTTTCTACCATTCTCCAACGAAATTCATTGTATATATGTTTATTTATCTCAAAAAAAAAGTGGCTATCAGCTTAAAAACAAAAGTTTTTAGCCTAACTTTATCATAAATTATAAATATAGACTCACATGAGGTGATCGATATAAAAAAGGTAAAATCATATTGGGAGTCAACATATGATAATACAAACATGCAAACATTCAACATGTATATAAAATTTTTATGTTGACAACAATGTATATCGTTCGATGTAATGCACTTTGAGTTGACCATCATTTGATCCCTAAAATTCCAACTAGTGTATTATCCGTGTCTTGCATGGAATTTTGATAAAAATATTATTTGTTATTATATTTCTTTAAGGAATTATATATTAACTATTTTTTTGTCATTAGATAGAGTAGATAATAAGCAATAAATATTTGTACACTTTACTTATAATATTATATAATACATTAATAAAATATCTAACCGTATAATAATTCATATTTTGATTTTTCTCCCCCTTATTATATATTGATTCATATATTAATAGAAATAGTACATTGGTAGCATATGGTGTTAAATTAATTGTTATATATAAATTAATTTAAGAAATAACACAATCTCAGGTAACAAAAAAAGGTGATTGAGAAATCCGTAACATTTAATTGTTAAAAGTGAATTTAATTAATTCTTTTTTTTTTTGTACTGCTAAAATTTGTTATGGATGTGATTCTAATCTCTTATACATATCTCAAGTAACAAAAAGGTGATTGGAAGAGATGGATTTAATTAAGATTTGATTTTAATATTTCGTTAAAATTTTGTAATGAATAAACTTAATTAATATTTTGGTGGGTTTTGGTTAAATGCTAAAATGACAACACGTGGTAGTGACTATTTTTCTGTGTGACACGTGGCAATAGAGGGTGGGTTGTGGTTAAATGCTAAAAACACGTGACAGTGACTATTTTTCTGCGTGACACGTGGCAATAGAGGCCTCTACTTTAATATATATATATATAAAAGATAATATATATAAGATTGAAGTTTGAGTGATTTGAGAAATTAATATGAAAAAAATAGGGAAAATTAGAAAAGAGAGTATTTTTATCATATTTTTTAAATTTTGGTAAAAGTTAAGGTTGTCTTTTGTTTTAGGCCTGTTTGGTATTAGATGGGAGAGGGTTATTTCAGGTTAAATGAGAGGGGATTATCTATACGTTGAGAGATTGATATTGGATGAAGTTATAGATTAGATGATTAAAATAATTTATATGTGTGTACATAGCCCAAAAATAACCTTCTCCCCCTCCATCTAGATTTGAAATAACAAATGAACAAGGCATTGTTAGAATATCGTCAAGAACAAGAGGCAGGGAATACAGATGAACGCAAACATAAAGCATGCACAAGGCCATTGTAAATGTCATTAACCAGCTCCATCAAGTCATAAGATGAAACTTGTGGCCATCAGGGCTTAACCCAAGTTGATTGAGTAGTCCGGTTTGAAGAACATGTAGAGAGCGTCCGAGGACAGTAAGGGAAGCGAATGAGAGTATAGAGTTGAGGCTACATGATTTGTACAAAAACAAGAGGACAGTAAGGGAAGCGAATGAGAGTATAGAGTTGAGGCTACATGATTGTACAAAAACAAGAATTTGACTCGTCATCACTGTCGCTCGCATCACTGCATCAAAGCCAGAAAAGTTCTGCTGGTTAAGACGCATCATACTCAAAAACTCCCAACCAAGATTCAGAATATCATTTACATTTAGCCCCCGTTTGGTTGTAACTTCGGAAACAAAAACGGAATGGAAATGTATCTTAACAAGATTTTTTGGAATCATTCCTTGGAATTCTACGTAAAATGTACTGGTACAGCACCCAACTCGAATCGGGTCTGGAGACATTTTGGGGAAGATTATACTCACATTTGTTTCAAGACAATCCTTGAAACACCATCAAACCATTATTCTCTCTCAATATGTGCAAAGTCTACTTGCAACAAATTAACTGCAGTAAAAGAAGTGTAATGTGTACTAGTGATTGAATTTTACATACTTCTGTTACAGATATTCACTTACAAGCACAGCCAAGAAATACATTTATAGTACTGATGAGCTGAGCTACTCGGCTTTGGCTGAAAAAAACTCGGTTTGAGCTCGTTCACTTGACTTAACAAGTCAATCATGGACTCATTTTTAAGCTCAATTCAAATTTTTAGGTTCAACTCGATTCTAAATCTCAACATTATTATACCAAAACTCTATTCCTTCAACTTAGATAATAGTCTTAAAGATGACTAGATGAGTCAATCTTTAGTGTGATGTTACTCAAGCCCGGATTGAATAAAAAGCTAGGTTTGGGCTGATTCACTATTTCAAACGAGATGAACATGAAAACATCTAAGTTGGACTTATTCTGCTCGAATAACATCTCTATTATCATCAACTAATCATGCAAACTAGATGGTAATCAATCATTGACATACAAATGTAAGCTGTCTATCAACTTTAAAACAATTGTTACCAAACTGATACTATAATTCGCAGCAGAAACAACAACAACAGACACAATGATCAGTATGAATTTGGTTTCAAAAATACCTGGGCCAAAATTCCATAATCTGAGCAAGCTCATTGCCAATGGTATCATTCCACCGAACTTTCCTAATCGTCTTGGATTTCGCTTCCTCCTTACAGTCCGCATCTCCACCTACCAACAGTAAATTTTTCTCCAAATCCCCAATTGGACTGACCTTCGAATCTCGAACACCCGAATCCATGTATAAAACCTATCTAATTGACACTAATTACACAAAAAAAACAAACCTCAGTTCAAGTCGATCAAGTCTTTTAGCGAAATCCCGAAGAATTTCTGAAAGGGTCAAATAACCCCATATCAAAGACCGAAACTGAAAGTTGGGATTAGCGAAAAGAATGAGAAACGGATATTGATAATTGGGAGTTTGGTACATATAAATATATATATAGGAAAGGAGAAGGCAGGACGAAAGCGATTGAGAAGGGCAAGTTGATGTGGGGCGTCGCAAGCTGTGATTCTTGCATTCGCGTCTCGAGGATTGAATTTGGACGGTGGAGATTCAATGGGGGGTCAAATGAACAGGCTGCGCATTGTAGTGAGTGATATGCCGGCGGCACCGGCACGCCACTGTCAGGAAACGTGATGAATTTGTGTACTTCGGATCCCAGATACCTGACCGAAATATCAGTAAATTTCGCTTCTTATCGCGGCTATTTTGTTGGGAAAATTGATTAGATAAGACTTTTTATTTTGCTAATGTGTTTTCAGAAGCGTAAGTATGCGCCTCATGAAACAAGCACCTTGTAATTTTAAGATGGGTTTTGTTTGGGAAAAAAGTGAAGTTATACAACAACCTAGTTTATTGTATTTACGTTTTGAATTTTCAAAAGGTATTCTATTTGTTTTAGAAATTTTACACGTCTTAAAAAGAGTTAATATTTACACCTCATATTAGTCCGTAAAAAACGAATAAATGAACATTTAATGACTACGAGATATCAAAGTATGTTTTTTTTGCATTCAAATTGTGTCACTTCTCTAATAGTCATTCTAGCGATTATTGGTTTGTATCCTTTCTTTTTACTCATTATAAATTAAGGCCACAACTTTATATATTGGACAATTTATCCAAATCGAGACACTTAATTTAATTTATAGAATGTATGTGGTACTCACTACCATCATCTACTAACTATGGATCTGTTTGGCTTGTCGAGCTGAAGCTGAAGCTGAAGATGAAGATGAAGCTGAAGCTGAAGATGAAGTTGAAGCTGATTGAAGTAGCTGATGTATTTTTTTAAGCTTGTTGAGTGTTTGGGAATTTCGAGCTGATCGTAGTTGATGGAAATGTAAATTGACAAAAACGTCCTTCATTATAATTTTTTTTTTGTCACTTTATATAATAGTTGTTTGTTATATAGTAAATAGATTAGTACTACTAATATATTAAGTGTTATACAACATTTTGTTATAGTTGTTTTTCATAAAATCATTACTCCAAGGTTAGAGATTATTAAAAATTGTATTTAATTATTTAATTGTTATAATTACAAACAAAATTTTATATTAGAGTACTAGACTAATATTAACGTAACTATTGAAGTTAGTTTGATATAATTTATTCTCTTATAGAAATTAGATATAATTATTTGAGCAGTAATAATTAAATATAATTTATTTAGTTTTAATATAATTTATGCCTAGTTTATATTATTTTTAGTCTAATGATAGAATTTTGTTTTAATTATAAATGATATTGTTATATTTTGGAGGTATTACGTCAACGTAAACTTTATCTTCTAAAGTTTAAAATTCATGTGAGCATATTTTGTGGAGCCCCAACGTTGGTCTATACTCTTTACTTTTTTCGACCAAAGAAAGAATATTAATTAATAAATGATATTGTTATATTTTTGAGGTATACTTCTTTAGTCTAATGTATGCCTGATTGTGTAGTGGCGTATCATATCCGTATATAAAATAAAAAGTCATTTTGGATTATACTAGTAGTACTCAAATCCGTGTCATGTACGAATCAATGATTTTAAATTAATATATTTTTTAATTCTTAGTTTAATTCTCGTTCCAATCGGGTTGGCCTAATATAAACAATTTATTTATTTTAAAAAGTTTATAATTAAAGTTTGCGTATGGAAATTTTTATTAACGAAAATTTAAATAAGAATTAAATCTAAAAGTATGTATAAATGATTTGATATTGTTGAAAAAATATATAAATTGTATGAATAAATAATTTAATATGTTTATTTATTTTAAATAAGGATAAAATCTTTTTAAAACTATCTCTATTTTATTTTTAAAAACTATCTCTAAAAGTATGTGTTGTAAGGGTATTGATGTACCAAAAAGGGCTTCAGCTACCATAAGCTTCCATACCGTTGCTTTGAGCAGCTTATGAAATTGGGCAAATTTCAGCTACCATCAGCTAGCTTCATCTCCCTTCATCTCCCTTCAACTACCTCTACCAAACACCAACCTTAGAGAAACAGTGCCAAATTTCAGCTACTTTAAGCTCCCATAAGCTGTTCCCAAACGGACACTATATCATGAATAATAAATTTTTTATGATCATAAACTCATGATACTTCGTAAGTCACCTAAACGTAGTATCATTGGACCTCCAATGTTCTTGTAGTTTCCGACATTTATAGGGAGTGACTAATCCTCAACCATGACTACCTTAGTCCAAGTACCACACAAATTTTGTTTTGATTTCTACCTCATTATGTAGTTTCTCACTCAGATCTCTCTTTTTGCGAGGGTGGAAGAATTGTAAAACAAAAATAAAACCATTCAAAAACATATTTTTCACTTAATTAGTTTTCCTTTACATAAAAACAAACTTTTATTGAATTTGAAAAAGGATCAGAAAACACTCAAACACATTGAAAATCAAAGACTCAACTCACTTTAAACTAGAAATATCCATCAAAGTATTTTGATCTTAGTGAGAGGAGAAATCACTCTCAAGATTCATTTTGAAATTGAATCTTATCTATAGAAATGGGGAGACATTAGATGTGTTTGCTCTATTACCATTTTAACCCCGACATGACATAATCGGTCTAACGCGTTCGCATAGAAAACACTGTCAACCTTCAATAATTGAAAAATAAAAATATAGACAATGACATAACACACACAATATTCATTGATAGATGGGTACAATCTTTCATCTCCAACATGATATGCTCATTCTTCACCAATATCTTCATAAATTGCTTTATAGATATTTCTTGCATAATCCGATCCCGACTTATGAGGGGTCTCATAAATTTGGTCATTGCACTTGGATGGATGTCATCGATTCTAAATTTCTTATGTAGTTTGAAATTGAATCTGAAAACTCTAGCTTTTGATAAGCATGTTCGTAAGTTTTTAGTAAATATTACCATTGTATACCCGATTAAATATAATGTGAATATATTTTGTGTTGTTTGTATATATATATATATATATATATATATATATATATATAGATAGAGAGAGAGAGAGAGAGAGAGAGAGAGAGAGAATTCCGATTGTGTTGGTATGAGCGTAGTTTCTTACGTTATGCTGGCTTATGATTATAGAATCTTGAAAAAATTGATTTGTTATTTGAGGAAATATGAACAAATAGTGTGGTGTTCTAGACTTTCCTCCTTCAACAATAGTCCATGTTCTCAACTACTTCCCAATTATTGACTTTATAGAATACATAGTTTTAAAACTTTGTAAAGTGTTTTCAAAGAAGACTCTTGTGACCTTCAAAGACCTCCAAGAAGTCCCTGAAACCTTCCATAGTCCCATACATACAAAATGTAACGTTTTTAGTTGGATTTGTTGTTCGTAGGCAAAGTACTTTCACCCAAAATTTGTTAAACCGATTTACCACTTGTGTTGTGGATGACCGAAGGGGAAGTGGCTATATGAATCGTTGTTATCATATGGTCATATCTACTTCCGTTTCGATTTTAGAAATATTATGGTATTAGTTTTTTTTTGCCGATGACTCGTTAGTTTCGATCAAACAATGCCGCTCTATGTTTGACCGAATATTAGTATTTTAGGTATTAAGATATTAGTTAATATTAAAATTTTGTTAGGTTAACAACATATATTATTTCAACTATTAAGTTGGATTTTGATGTTGTTAGCATGTCACGTGGTATTAACCATAATGTATTAATCAGCTATGATCTCCAAAACCTAATAAAAAAGATGAAACAAAAGGAAAGAAATTGAGAGAGAGAGAGAAAATATCAAACGGTTTTTGATTCAATCGACAACTTGACGCGTCGTTTACTTGAACACATATTTCACCTAGACTTTAATACAAATATATAAAAATAGGATCACGTGAGAACCTCCTTATCGTAAGGAGAGAGAAGTTCTAAGAATCGGTGGATCAAATAACACAACTATATAAATTTCTATTATATGTCCCCGTAAGTGGGCTTGCTTTGCAAGATTGTCTATAATCTTTATAAAAAGTTGTGGCTAAAATATTAGTCATTATAGGTGAATTAAGAAATAAAAAGCATATAATTAGAAAAATATTTTATATTATAATTAAAGAATATGATTTTCTTATAATATATCTAAGTGTTATATACAATGGTTTATTTTTTGTAGTAGTACAAAAATTAAGATTTGAATGAACGTACATATATTACATGTTGTAATTAAGGAATATGAAAATTAAAATTAAAAACAATTTTCGAGAAGCAAAATATCTAAATTAGACGGTTTAATGCGAGAATTACACGTGACAAAATCCGATATGCCTTAACGTGAATATGACCTATAGAAAAGTCTGTGGTGGTTTAACATGAGGATTACATGCGACCTAAACCCCTTCTGTTTTAGTATTATAATATCTTGTAATAAATCAAACTCTCTTGTTTATATAACAAGTAAGCTTAATAATAAATATGAGTTTTACCAAAAATATGAGTATTGAAACGTGTTGTACTATTCTCATTTTCGAGGAACCAATAAACGAGTCCTAAATTATCTTTTGTACTTTGTTATGCACACAAACAAAATCAAATAGGGATGGAAATGAATTAGATGGCGGATGGATGACATTAACCGCCATCAAATCCATCACCCAAAATCGTCTACCTAACCCCCATCCGTCAAGGCCCAGAGGCCTCGGCCACATTTAATCCACTCACGTCTAACGGATGAAGCGGGTTGATCGGGTGAGATTATGAGTGTTTAACCCTTTGTTTTTGCATGGGTGTCAAAAACATTCTACTAAAAATTAAGAACATACTTAATCCAACTAAAAATTACATAAGATTGTACATAAAAATTCAACAACTTCAATTACAACATTATTAATCAAGCAAAATCCAAAATAAACAAAGTTATAACGAGTAAACAATAATGCTTGAAAGAAATGAGGAAAGAAATTTTAAAGTTTACATTAATATAAGTTATATAGTAATGAAATAAAAGGTAAAAAATTATAATATCACAACTATAAATATCAAAAATATATACAAATTTTAAGCCAGTGAATAAGGAACGGGTGGATGTTTCTACCGGAACCACCACCGGCCCACCACCCCTTTTCATTGGATTGGATGCATTCCATATTTTTTAGGATAAACATGAGTTAATCACCATGATTCAGAAATTCCATTTCTTTCCAGCCACTTCTGTGCTTCATTCCATATTTTTTAGGATGCATTTTGGGTTTTATTGCCATCTACAATGATTCTGCAATAGAGGAGTTTGTTTTGCTACAAAAAGCTCAAGACACGAGTTCTTAATGGTGTTTGTTTAGTTGCTAGAATGAAATGATTGGTTGAGGTCCTTTAAACCTTTTATGACGCAAAATGACAGCAAAGAAACACAAGGCAAATAACTGATCAAACCATCACACTAAATGAAGGTCGCATTTTAGTAACAAATGTGACTATGCCAAAAAGGAAAGTAGTTCAGCAAAAGATGGATAGTGATTTCTTGTTGCTCATCCATTAGTACCTATTATATGGATGGTCACATAACAGTAACACTAAAGATCTAGGAGTGAGCAAAATTTCCATAGTGAAAAAGCAAACACTCAAGTTCATGAATTACAACACAAAGCATATATCCCTCCATAAATAAATTGATCAAACTAGTAATGCTTAAATATAATATAAAACAGAAACAAAAAAATCTTCAGCACAATCTGGGAAGTATGTCAAAAAAAAAGAACTAGAAAAGCTCACACGCTGTATCGTCCTTTTGCTGATCTCTCCCTTCTCGAAATCATCCTGTAGTTAGATTCAACGGAGTTATGTTAGGAAGTCTTTCAATCAACTAGATACGGCAAAAATGTATTTTGGATAATGCTTACATGGAAACTATAGTTAATCTTGTCGGCAAAATCGATGACCTCTTTCCACTTTCTTCCAATGCCCATCTATATAGGTTAGGGTAAAACTCAACTTCAGTACAAGTGAAATAAGAAATCAACACAAAACACCTTATTAAGCATTAGTAATGATCAGAAACTAATAGGAAAATGTGGGTGAGCCGTGGTTCAGCCATTGCCATGTCTGGTATATGCATTGAGTTCTAAACCTGACAGTTCAAAGAGGACTAAATTACTGCAGCAAACAAAAGCTCCATTAAACAGAGAGAGTCACCTGAACAGCTTCATGGCAGCATTTTTTAGTCCACAATGATAATTTGTCTCCCCTCTGGCGAACACTTGCAACCACACCACATATCTCTTCACTTTCATCAAACTGCTCTCCAATAAGAGCCATCATCTGCTCAGAAGAAATAAAATGAATTTGGAAATTAGCCAACAAAATATAAAGAAATAGTATTCACCATATTCACTTATATAAGAACTGAGAAGGTTTGTCCATGAATATTACGGTTTCAAGCCACATATTATCAAGAGTAGCCTTTCTGTTGCTTGTAACAGTCCACTTGCCTCCATGTGCACACTCAGGATCTTCCCATTTTGGTTCAATTCCAGTTTTGAACAAATGGAAATCCGCATTTACAGTCGACTTACTTGGCTTGAAGATCTGATCATACAAACTGCAAGAAGACGGAAATTTCATTGCAAGCAATCAATCACCCTTAGTAACAACTCTGAGGCCGCTTTCCCAATTCATGACTTCTCTCAATATGTAATTTGAATAAAATTTAGAACTGATAGTCTTCTCAGACTACCAAAATTAACAGACACTAAGACAACAGTAGCCATTCTTGAACACTTCTAACCCCTTACAAGACATGCTCCAATTTTTCTGATATCTTACCTTCTTCAAGTTTGTCTAAATGTTAGCTTCTATACAAATGAATGTTTGATCCAAAAAAAACTGTTTTCAATCAATTCAGTAGCTTTTACCGACAATGTCCAGCCATTATATCAGCTCGACTCTTCAAAATGAAAGATCAAGCCACATTGTGCCTCATACAGTATTATTCTTATTTGCCTAGTAGTATACCCTACATGTCACAACCAACCACCAACAGACCAATTTCCAGACTATGGCCTTTTGATTGTTCACTTACAATTCATTACAAGCATCAAATAGGATTGAGGGTAAATTTTACAATAATCCATACACATATAAATCCACTAGACAATCCACCGTAAGCCTTTCCTCGTTTGAACCTCGTCCTTAACCTTAAGGCTATGATTTCAGTTCTAGGATACTCTCAAGCATCCTATGATCCACAACAGCAAGGAAAATTTGCAAATAAAAAATATATAAAAAATGAGAGCATGCGTACCTCAATTGAATAGGAAGACAATGAAAAGAACAAATCGAATGAAAAAAATTAGCAGGAAAGGGCGATTTTTAGTAGTCAGTTTAATTCAGAGTGGGAGGGGATAATTTAGCATGGAGAGAAAATTAAATACCACCAGAACTCTTCGACGGTGTCGAAGGTATAGATCTTCGAGAGAGAAGATCCCCAGGCGGCGCCTTGCTTGGGCTTGGACTGATTGTCGAACCAAAAAGTCCATTGTCTCTCCAGTTTGTGCGGCTGTTTAGGCGTTTCTCCGGCATCAGCAGCCACCGCTGGTACATCGCCTGACGGTAAGGAAACGTCGCCAACATCCATAGCCACCTCGGTCGCCATCGTTCTTCTTCTCTTGTATTGTTGTGTCTTTCTCTCTCTTCGTCGCCGAGGAAAACGCAAGGGAAGATTTCGCCTGAGGAATGCCCTTTTTGAACAAGCAAAGACTGCTGTTTTACGAGGCTGAATCTACGTCGTTAAATTGGCAGCAAGGGAAATCGACGGCTGTACTTTTTCTGATTTGAAGTTTGTAAATGGGCCGTGTGTTTGGGCCCGAAAAAAATAATGCTAGCAGCCGGGTATCCAATACTAAAAGATTAACCATTTATAGCCTTGAAAAAATATAATTTATTTAAAAAAAATAACTCAAAATAATACTAACTATTAACATTTAACCCGAAAATAATACCAACTTTTAAAATTACTAAGAGCCATACAAACTATCAATGTATTTATCAAAAATAATACGTCACACTTTTCCGGCAAAAACCTTAGCTCCGGCGATAACGTGACAGCCGAAATGCTACATGTCATCAAATAAATGGATCAAAATGTTGTGACATGGATTTTATTTTTAAAAATTAGTTTAATTATATTTAAAATATTAAAATAAAAAATTATTATTTTTAAAATTTTTAAAAATAATTTTTAAAAAATTGTACAAATAATTAATTAAAAAAAACATTTTTGTACAAAAAAATTTTTAAAAAAAATTTGAACATTTTTTAAAAAATAGGTTGTAAAAATATTTATTTAAAAAATACTTTATTTTTTTATGAAATTTTATTATAAAAACAATTCTTTGTAATTTTTTTTTTTAAAAAAATTGTTTTCTCGTGAATTTTTTAAAAAGTTTTTTGGGGCTTATTTCTATTATATATTTTAACTAATTTTTTTTGAAAAAAAAATATTTTATTTTTTATTATATATTTTAACTAATTTTCAATAAAATATTTTGTACAAAAATCCGAAGAAAAAAAAATCAAAATTATTTTTTGGAAAAATCATTTTTTTTATTATTAAATATTATATTTTTTGGAAAAATAAATATTATTATATTTTTTTACAAATCTATTAAAAAAAATTTCAAACTTTTTTAAAATTTTTTTACAAAAACTTTTTTTAAAAAATTATTTGTACAAATTTTTGTTATAAAATTATTATTTAAAATTTTAAAGATGATAAATTTTTTATTTTTTAATATATTAATTATTATTAAATTAATTTTTTAAAAATAAATTCCACATCACATATTTAATCCACTTATTTGATGACATGTAACATTCCGGGTGCCACGTCATCACCGAAACTAGGGTTTTGACGGAAAAGTATGACGTATTATTTTTTTGTAAATATATTGATAGTTTGTATAGGTCCTAGTAATTTTCAAAATTGGTATTATTTTCGGTTCAATATTAATAGTTGATATTATTTTGAGTTGTTTTTTCTTTATTTAACTTCAACTATCCCAATTTCGAAAAGTAGTATTATTGTTAACATATAACTTATCATAAAAACATTAATCACTTATAATACCAATGTTATTAATGTTATTATTACGAGATAAGCAATATAACTTTAAAGTTCAAACCTTAATCTACTCTGTACTCTATCATCCAAACTTCAAGCCGTGAAAAACCACCGTCGAACTTCTCTTTATTAGGCCGGAAATGAGCAAAAGTTGAGCTACAAACTTGAATCAAAATCTTCATCATCTCGTGTCCGACATCATACAACTACACTATATATTTTATAATCTTTGAGAATCATGGACATTGATCAAAAAAAAGGACAAAGAGAATAAACCAAAAAGAAAGATATATTAAAGGTAAACAAATAGTTCATACAATTGTCGTCTTCCCCTTAACTTATACATCTTATCGGTCTTAATCACCAAATATTATGCGGGATTGAGGCCGCAAATGACTAGATCTAGATTGGAATCCTTGAGACCAACAAATGACGTTTTCCTTGACAAATGCACGAAAATCAGATTGTTAGAACAAGAAATGACGTTGGAAAGATGGAAGAAAAGAGAATGAAAGGGACGTGGAATGTATGGTAGAAGTAGATCCAAAAGAACCAAAAGACTCCCTTACAAGAACCTTGATCAAATTGATCAAAACCCAAGCAAGATGATGCCTTCAACCCTTTCTTCTATAACCTTACACAAGCCTTCAATGGAGACAAGCACAAGGAGGGACTAGTATTGACTAGTAGCACCAATCTCTAAAGAGATTAACACACACAAGAACAATCTAGCAGGGATTCACAACGATTCAATCAATGCTCACTTTATTGATTGAATTTTCTGAATAGGAACAAAAGCTCTCAAAGAGACGGTTTATCAATTTGCTAAAATTTATCTAATCAGGAAAGAAGCTAAGGGAGGCTTTTATATGCCTAGAAAGCCTCCTATCTAAAAAAAGGAATAACATTTGTCAAAAAAAGACAATAAAACAAATAAAACAAACTAAAACAAATAAAAATAACCCTTAAAATGTTTTGAGCCTAAAGGTTATAAAAGTCTTGTATTTTATACCAAAGATGATATAAAATACAATAGAAGCTCCAAAAGCCTAATCTTCCATTTCTTGCAATTCCGGACAAGTGTCTCTTCCTTGCTCTTGCATGGCTCCAAATCACGTGTGCATGGTCTCCCTTCCACGTCCAAGTCGTCGGAATCTCATTAACGTGACTAAGGAAGCCTTAATCAGCAATAGATCATCAATGGTCTCCTTAGGAGCTAAAGACACCAACAAGTTGGACACCTCCTCTTGAATTGCCCTTGCCCTTGATCTAGTGATTGGCCCTTGCATTGTAGGACTAGTAGGGTTGTTGGTGATGGTCCCTCATCATACTCCCCTTCTTGGGAAGGATTCCCTCGAATCATCACCATCCGCATCACTTGACTCAAAGGGACTTAGATCTCCTACGTTGAAAGTAGGACTCACTCCATAGTCCTCCGGGAGCTCTAGTACATAAGTTGTTGCCAACCTTACGTAGTACTTTGAATGGTCCGTCTCCCCTAGGTGATAACTTGGACTTGCGCCTTTCCGGAACCTATCCTTCCTCAAATGCAGCCACACGAGGTCTCCCGTTCGAACAACACTTGCTTGCGTTCCTATTAGCCTTGGCCGCCACTTGCCTCCCCTTCTCCTCTAGCCTTTTGCGTGTCCTTTCATGCATTTCCTTGATGATCTCCACCTGTTTTTCTGCATTAAAATCTACTCTCCTCTATGGGCAACGGTATAAGATCAAAAGGGTCAAAGGATTCAACCCATAGACACACTCAAAAGGAGTTAGGTTAGTAGAAGAATGTAATGTACGATTATATGCAAATTCTACATGAGCAAGACATCTTCCCAAGCTTTCAAATTATCTTTTAAAACAGCCCTCAGAATGGTTTGTTAACGTCCTATTAGTTACTTCGGTTTGACCATCCGTTTGAGGATGACTAGAAGTCGAAAACAGCAACTTCGTCCCTAGTTTACCCCAAAGAGTCTTCCAAAAGAAACTAAGAAACTTAACATCCCTATCACTCACTATACTCCTAGGTACTCCATGTAATCTAACAATTTCCCTAAAGAACAAGTTAGCTACATTATAAGCATCATCAGTCTTATGGCAAGCAATAAAATGGGCCATTTTAGAAAATCGATCTACCACCACAAAAATCGAATCTCTCCCTTCTTAGTCCTAGGTAACCAACAATGAAGTCCATACTAATATCCTCCCAAGGTGACTTAGGCGTGGGTAAGGGGGTATACAATCCATGAGGTTTCAATCTAGCCTTAGCCTTTAAACACACAAGACATCTCTTAAGCAAGTTCTCTACATCTCTAAGCATATGAGGCCAATAAAAATGTGAATGCAGCATATGATAAGTCTTATCTCTCCCAAAATGCCCCATTAAGCCTCCCATATGGGCTTCCTCAACAAGTAATAGCCTAAGGGAACACTTAGGAATGCACACTTTATCAACTCTAAATAGAAAACCCTCAAACAAGTAATACTTATCAAAGGCTCCTCTAGATGCACATTGCTTAAATATGTCTCCAAAATCAGAATCATCAACATATAGATCCTTAATATAATAGAAACCTAAGACCTTAGAATCCATAGTTTTGTGATTAAAGAGTGTCTCCTAGAGAGAGCATCCGCTACAACATTATCCTTGCCCTTTTTATACTTTATGATATAAGGAAAAGTTTCTATAAACTCCATCCATCTACCATGTCTCCTATCTAACTTATCTTGACTCCTAAAATGTCTTAAGGACTCATGATCGGTACGTAGGACAAATTCACTAGGCCATAAAATAATGTTGCCATGTTTTTAATACTCTAAACAATGCATAAAGTTCTTTATCATAGGTCGAGTAGTTTAAACATGCTCCCTTTAATTTCTCACTAAAGAAGGCTAGTGGCTTACCCTCTTGCATGAGTACTCCTCCAATGCAATACCCGAAAGCATCACACTCGACCTCAAAAGGTTTGGTGAAGTCCGAAGAGCTAGGAGAGGTGCATGGGACAACCGCCACTTCAACTCCTTAAAACCCTTCTCTTGAGCATCTCCCCACACAAATGGCACCTTCTTCTTTGTCAAGGACGTGAGTGGGGCTGCTATGGTGCTGAAATCTCGCACAAAACGTCTATAGAAGGTTGCTAGGCCGTGGAAACTCCTCACTTGACCGACGGTTGTGGGAGTAGGCCATTCCTGGATTGCCTTGATCTTCTCTTCATCCACCTCTAGACCTCTTGTGCTCACTACAAAACCAAGAAAAACAACTTGATTAGTACTAAACTCACATTTCTTCAAATTAGCATACAAATATTCAATTCTAAGAGTTGCAAGTACTTCCCTCAAATGTTCCTCATGCTCTTCAAGTGACTTACTATAGATGAGGATGTCATCAAAGTAAACCACAACAAACCTACCAATGTAGTGTCTCAACACGTGATTCATCAATCTCATAAATGTGCTAGGAGCATTGGTTAAACCAAATGGCATCACTAGCCACTCATAAAGACCAAACTTGGTCTTGAATGCCGTTTTCCACTCATCTCCCTCCCTCATTCTGATTTGGTGATAACCACTCCTAAGGTCTATCTTAGAGAACAATGTGGCCATTCAACTCATCTAACATGTCATCTAAACGTGGGATAGGATGGGTACTTAATGGTGATGTTGTTGATGGCTCTACAATCAACACACATCCTCCATGTATTGTCCTTCTTAGGCACTAAGAGGACGGGAACGGCACTAGGACTCAAACTCTCCCTTACATAACCCTTATCTAGGAGTTCTTGCACTTGGTTTTGGATCTCTTGGCTCTCCTTAGGGTTCATCCTATAGGCTGGACGGTTTGGGAGTGTAGCACCGGGAATAAGATCTATTTGGTGCTCAATACCTCTAAAAGGTGGAAGGCCAGCCGGAATCTCGTCGGGAAACACATCACTAAACTCATCTAGGATAGCTAGGATGGGCTTAGGTAGGGTGGCCTTGGCTTCATCACTCAAAGTCACTAAGCTCTTGCACAAGCTCACAAGAATGGCATCTAAAGGGGTGTAATCTAGGATGTACTCCTCCTTGGATGCTAGAAGGCACTAGAAGGTGTGGCTAATAGGGGTACTAGTCTTGGCCATCGGTTCTGATTTTGGCCGTGAGCTACCTCTCCTTTTCCCCTCATTTTGCTCCTCACTCAACTCCTTCTTCCTCTCATAAAATTCAGCAATCTGCAATGGTGTCATAGGCTTAAGAGTTAGTGTTTGACCATTAAATTCAAAGGTATGCCTATTAGTAAAACCATCATGCTTAACTCTCCTATCAAATTGCCATGGACGTCCCAAAAGAATATGACAAGCTTGCATGGGAACTACATCACAAGTAATGGTGTCCTCATAGCTACCTAAAGTGATAGTAACTCTAGCTTGCCTATTTACTTTTAATTCTCCACAATCATTCATCCAATTCAATTTGTAAGGCCTAGGGTGATAAAATGTGGTAATTTGCAACTTATTAATCAAATCAGTGCTAGCTATATTGCAACAACTACCTCCATCTATGATCATGTTACACACCTTCCCTTTAATTAGACATCTAGTATGAAATAGGTTCTCTCTTTGATTATCCTCACATGGAGCTAGCTTAGCATGCAAAGTTCTTCTAGCTATTAATGATTCTCCATGCTCATATTCAATGCCCTCATCACTATCACTACCAATTTCATGCAATCCATTAAGGTTGGTGTTATCATCATTTTCATGCTCATCCTCACTCTCATATTGTCCAAATTGATTTAAAATTAGAATTTTCTTATTAGGACAATCCCTCATATAATGACCTCTACCTTGACATTTAAAACACACAATATCTCTAGAACGAAGAGTAGAGTCAGAGGTACTCCCTTTAGGACCACTTGAAGGCTCATTCAAGGTCTAGAAGATGAATGAGGTTGAGCTCCTTCTTTGTGCTCCTTGGTCCATGTTGATGTTTTTCGGTCCTCCTTGGTGGATGTAGGCTCACGGCCGTAGGATCCTTGGGGCCGGCTGTTTTGTGCTTTCCATGAGCTTGTAGCTCCAAAGCTTGTCTTGGCACCTTGGTTCCTAGCCTTTGTCTTCTTCTCTACTTTGATTGCCAAATGCAGCAGCTCCACCATGGTACTATAAGGATACAAATCAATTTCATTAGCCAAAGATGAATTTAAAATGCGTAGATACCTAGCCATTGTAGACTCCTCATCTTCAACCACATTAGCTTTCACCATTGCCATTTGCATAGAGTGTAGACCTCTTCGGCACTCATGGCTCCTTGCCTAAGGTTCTCCAACCTTTGCCTCAGCTCCCTAGCATAATGTTGAGGTACAAAACGAGCTCTCATCAAGGCCTTCATTTGTTCCCATGTAGTGATGGCCGGATCCAAGTTCTTCTCCTTTCCTTGACAAGATGATCCCACCATACTAGTGCATAGCCTTGGAACTCAATGATGCAAGCTGGACCTTCCTTTGCTCTCCAAAGTGATGGCAAGACCAAATTTGTTCCAATTTAGTCTCCCAATCCATGTAAGCATCCGGTCACACTTGCCTTCAAAGCTAGGAATCTTGACCTTCACTTTCCCTATTTCATCTAGCTCTTGATAAGGCCTAAATGGCTCATATTCTCGTCCTCTCCTTGGCTGTGGGTGACACCTATGGAACTCTCTCCACATGCCTTCTTCCTCAACATCCTCTTGTGGCTCCTGAAAATCATCCACAAAACCTTGCACATTAAGTTCCTAGGAAGAGTGTTAGCATGTCTCATACCTTGCCCTTGAGGGGTTCTTTGAGTGATTCATGGGTTGTTTCTCTAGGGCATCTCTAGACGTGCCTCCTAGCTCGATTGTGGACCTTGGTTGTGGCGTGGCCGAGACTCCAACGTGCCAATCCGGTGGTCAAACTTGCCCCCGAATCCATTAGTTGCTTCAACATAGCAAATGTCTCGGGTGCATTGGCTCACTTCTTTGGGACTTGCTTGGACTAATAGACCTAGACATGATCAAAAAACACACAAAACAAGCAAACTAGTTGAATTAGATAAAACAGAAAATTCTCACAAGTGTTTATTCTCACTCTCACACTCAAGTTGTGTTGATCACAAGCTATTTGATGCAATTGACTTGGATGGATTAAAACTCCTTCTAAGATCAATGCCTTAGCTCAACTAGCACACTCCTTGACTTGGATAAGGGTGATACACGGCTGCTTTGAAGGTTCTCAAAAGAAAAACATCAAGATAGACACTAAGAAGTTGGAAATAAGACTCAAGACTCAACTAGTATAGTTTGCAAGCAATGTTAACTAGCTAAATCACACAAATTACTCAAAAAAAAGACACAGGACTCAAAGAATGATGCAAGAGGCTGATATGTACTCTAAAAGATGGTAAACTCAAGATATGATAGAATTAGAATGAAACAAGAAAGATAGACACACAAGAGACTAAGAAGAGAGCTTCACTTACCTTGTCCTTATGCAATGGAGAGAGAGATGGCCGGCTGTGGTGTTTAACGTTGGTTTTAGGTAATGGTGATGGATAAGAAAATGAGGTAGGTAACTCTTGTTTGTAGTCTCAATGATCCTTTCACAATCAAATTGCAAAAACACTTGTTTTTCTAGCTTCTACACAACTTAGGTTAGTATATAATATGATTTGTATGATAGATAGAAAGATGAAATGATATGAGAAAAAATGTTTCTTTTTTTTTTATGATGAGGGACCCATCACCAACAACCCCTACTGGTCCTACAATGCAAGGGAAAATCACTAGATCAAGGGAAAGAGCAATTCAAGAGGAGGTGTCTAACTTGTTGGTGTTTTTAGCTCCTAAGGAGACCATTGATGATTTATTGCTGATTAAGGCTTCCTTTGTCACGTTAATGACGATTTCCGACGACTTGGACGTGGAAGGGAGACCATACACACGTGATTTGGAGCCATGCAAGAGCAAGGAAGAGACACTTGTCCCGGAATTGCAAAAATGGAAGATTGAGGCTTATGGAGCTTCTATTGTATTTATATATCATCTTTTGGTATAAAATACAAGACTTTATATAACCTTTAGGCTCAAAACATTTTAAGGGTTATTTTTATTTGTTTTAATTTATTTTATTTGTTTTATTGTCTTTTTTGACAAATGTTATTCCTTTTTTTTTTTTGGACTTGGCTGACGTTTTTTGGAAGGAAAGGAGAGAGAAAATTTTAAAAAATTAAAAAGAAAAGAGAGATAAACTAACTAGAATTAGTCTCTTGTTGTTGCTACAATTTAGGAACTTTTTGTGGCCCTCTCCTTCACTTGCAACGTCTGATTTGTTTTGGAAGAGTGGTCCCCCTTTAGCTTTTCTTTTGATTGTTTTTGTTTGGACGGTTACTTGCCAAGAGAAAGCAGTTAGACGTTTTTTTGATGAGCAATGGTCGATGATGGTGATGTAGAATGGCTAAAAATGGTGGTTTTGGATTGATTTTCTCTCTTCTCCAATAAACACAAGAAACAAAGAAAATTAGACTCAAATAGACTCTTAAAATGAAGCAAATGACTCAACAAAGAAAAGACTCAAGAAGATACTCAAACCGTCAAGGGTGATGGCTGATTCCGGACTCGCAATAAACTAGCTCTGATACCACTTTGATGCGGGATTGGGGCCGCAAATGACTAGATCTAGATTGGGAATCCTTGAGACCAACAAATGACGTTTTTCCTTGATAAATGGAACAAAAATCATATTGTTAGAACAAGAAATGACGTTGAAAAGATGGAAGAAAAGAGAATGAAAGGGGACGTGGAATGTATGGTAGAAGTAGATCCAAAAGAACCAAAAGACTCCCTTACAAGAACCTTGATCAGATTGATCAAAACCCAAGCAAGATGATGCCTTCAACCCTTTCTTCTATAACCTTACTCAAGCCTTCAATGGAGACAAGCACAAGGAGGGACTAGTATTGACTAGTTGCACCAATCTCTAAAGAGATTAACACACACAAGAACAATCTAGCAGAGATTCATAACGATTCAATCAATGGCTCACTTTATTGATTGAATTTTCTGAATAGGAAACAAAAGCTCTCAAAGAGACGGTTTATCAAGTTTGCTAAAATCTATCTAATCAGGAAAGAAGCTAAGGGAGGCTTTTTATATGCCTAGAAAGCCTCCTATCTAAAAAAAGGAATAACATTTGTCAAAAAAGACAATAAAATAAATAAAACAAACTAAAACAAATAAAAATACCCCTTAAAATGTTTTGAGCCTATTGGTATATAAAGTCTTGTATTTTATACCAAAAGATGATATAAAATACAATAGAAGCTCCATAAGCCCCAATCTTCCATTTCTTGCAAATCACGTGTGCATGGTCTCCCTTCCACGACCAAGTCGTCGGAAATCGTCATTAACGTGACTAAGGAAGCCTTAATCAGCAATAGATCATCAATGGTCTCCTTAGGAGCTAAAGACACCAACAAGTTAGACACCTCCTCTTGAATTGCTCTTGCCCTTGATCTAGTGATTGCCCTTGCATTGTATGACTAGTAGGGGTTGTTTGGTGATGGTCCCTCATCATATTAGCTAGGTGGAGGCTATTTGTAGAGATAAAGGTTAATTCGATTAAGTAAAGGTCATTCAAGGGTTAAACCCTATTGTCCGGCAACAAAGCATACAAGAGATCTAGGGGCAACTCGGGCTACAAATGTACATTGTTTTTGGATTATGATGAACTTTTGTAAAAATAACACCACAAATTTGAAAGACAATTCCTCTCTTGTAACAAACAACCAATTCAAAATGCTTAGAAGAAAAGTTTGAAAGCAAGAGGACTTAAGGGGTGATGAGGTGAATAATAGGGCTGGGCACACATTCTGCAAATCCCGGGCCCATTCCGGTCCCGTCCTGATCCGTCCCGATACCGGTGGTTTTTCATCTAAAAATTTTAAATCCTGTCCCGTCCCGTCCCACCAAATATATTGCGGGACGGAATATGAGCCTTACCTTCCTCATCCCGCAAGGCCTGTCCTGCATATATTAAAATTTAAATATAAATCAAATAATTAAATATATAAACCTAAGGAGTAGTGATCATTATGTAATTTTGTTACTGTCTAAATTCATTTACAAAGGGCAAAGGAAAATTGAACTCAGTTGCGACATTGTTTAAAGAGTAGTGATAATTATGTAATTTTGTTCTATATTTTATTTTGGATGTTTAGACTTGACAAGTTAATTATGTTTTGTAAACCTTGTTGCGACATTCTTTTTGATGTCTTTTCGTTTTAAGCATATCAATGAATATTTGTTTTCGTAAATTGTTAATTTTAAAACGAAAAGGCGAAAAGAAATTCTATATAGATCATGCGGGATAAGACCCGTCCCATCCCGTCCTGGTCCCAACCGGAATAGGGCCCAACGATTTTTAGTAAAAAAACTCAAGGCCCGTCCCGATCCCGTCCTATATATAATGGTCGGGATTGGACGTGGGATGACCTTAATCCGTCCCGTCTCATCCCATGCCCAACCCTATTGAATAAGGTCACATATGCAGTAGGGTAGGGTGGGGTGTCAAATCAAGAATTCTTGAATAGATGCAGTTGTGATGAGTATCATAGTCACACAAATAGCGCAAAGATCAAACCTCATATTCTTCTATTGATATGGGATGGAGAGAAGATATAAGAACTTTATAGTTGAAGAGTAGAGAAATAATGCGATTGTAAAATTATAATTGTGAATATAAAACAACTAGTGATACAGAGAATTTAATTACAAGTTAATCATAGGTTAGTTGTTTGGAGTAAATAATTGACTAAATATGAGGTAATAAATTGAGGAGCAACCTGAGTTAATGGTTTTTAAAAAAAAATTATTAGCAAATATGAGATGATAGGTAACTATTTTTATATGAGAAAAATAAATGTGCCAAAAAACTAAAAATATAATATAATAAAATTATTCATATTTAAAAGGTGAAAAAATTCATTTGTTTCTTAAAAATTAAAAATATAAAGATTTTAATATTAATAAATTAATGCTCCTGAAAAATATAGGTTAGTAAGATTTTTCTATAACTTCGTCCAAATTTAATATGACTTCAGTGTTAGCGTAATTTGTTGAAAATATTAAGCGTCGTTAAATACGTTGAACTATATCGTTTATAATTATTCTTTTATTTCTTAAAAATCCAATAAATATATTCATGTAATTAACACCGTTTCAACATCTAAATTATATTGAGATTTTCCTTTTTTATTGTTTTTGTAGTGTTGGATTTATCACCTTTAGTACATCACGTGGATTATGCATATATTGTTACCCCTTCCAAATTCCTTCGGTTTGGCTTAACACGTTTTAATAGTTGAAAGATTATGTTTGTAATAGGTACCGTTAAATAGCCTCAAGTACACCTATAATATGTCATCCTACATTGTACCAATTTTTCGGAACAAAAACTTTTATCGTGGTTTGTACGTAAAATATACAATTTTCATTTGCTTGTCTAATTGAAATGAAGTCTTCCATTTTAGAAATTTAATTGTTTCATGGTGCTTCTAACGTCTTTAGGGCGTGTTTCGTTGAAAAGTTAGGGGGTATAAAACTAAAAACCTTCCATTTCATCAATTTGATTTGTTTTATGGTGTTTTTATCATCTTTAGGGGCGTTTGGTTGGAAGCTTTTGGAAATAAGTGAGATTTTGAAGATCACATTTCTTTTTTAGTGTTTGCACCTTCCACAATGGAAGGTAAATGCATTTTTAAAACATCTTTCATTTTATAAAAATGAAGAAGAGAGAGTTTAGATACGAGTTTTCATGCCTCTTGAAATGCTCTTTTTTAGTGGCTGAAGCTACGTGAAGGGCGGATTGATTATCACAATACAATCGCATAGGTATTTATATATGGTCGACGCCAAGAGAATGCAAGAGAAATATATATATATATATGGAGCCAAATCGGTTCACAAGTCATTGCTCTATATTTTGCCTATGTAGAGGATAGATAAATATTGCTTGCTTTTCGGACTTCCACGAGATAGTTGAACTACCCAAGGGATCGAAGAAGCCAATAATGGAGTGTGTGGTGAGCAGACAAGAAGCATAATTAGAACGACATTAGGATAAAGATGTGAGTCACTAGATTATGCCAAAAAAATTTCCTTGAGTTGGAGCTTTTTTGAAATAATGCAGTAGATACAGGGATATTTGCTAGTGTGATGACATGAAATTTGCATAAATTGAGCAAAAAACGTGAACAATGTAGCACAAATCAAGCCTCGTAATAATGAGACAAATTAGATGGCCCACCAACTGACGATAAGGTTCAACATCCATGAGAAGGTCAATGTCATCGAGGGTTAGACCATGATTCGGATCAAGTATGGAACTTGTTGGTTTTGCTCCGAGTAGTTTTACTTCTTTTAAAAATCTGAGAGCATATTTCATCTAGTTAAGCAACATACCAAAAGGTATCTTCGTTATTTCAATATTAATACCTGGTAAGAATCGCAAAGGCCCCAAGTGCTTCACGTGAAAACACTAATAAAGGTAGAGTTTGAACTATAGGATCATAGCTACATTATTACCCAAAATCACCAAGTCAACAACATGGATAACGACCTAGAGAATAATACCTAATATGTTTTTCATGAAGAGTGAGTAGTCGGCATATGACTTCTTTAAACCATATTATCTGAGCCATATATTTTTACGAACTAATTGTAAGTGCTTATGGAAGACCATATAAATATTTATTAAGTGACAAACATTTGAAGAGTTGTTGAATTCCAGTGGTGGTATCATGTATACCTCCTCAATTAAATTCCTATGGAGGAATATATTATGGACATTCATTTGATGTAGGTCTCATTGTTAGATTATCACCACGCCAAAAAGACTATAATGGTGATTGACTTGGCCAATGAAGCAAATATCTGATGATAAACTATCCTTCTTGTTGCTTATTCCCAACAACTACAAATTGAGTTTTATACAGTTCAACATTTCCATTGCATTTGTACTTGATTTTGAAAACCCACTTGGAGCATTTCTCCATGGTTGACTCGTAATAGCTTTCCTAAAGAGCCTTGTTCATTTTCCACTCGTGTAAACCTGTCAATATTAGTCAAAGCATGGGACAAGTATTTGTTGATTTTTTGACATACGTAATCTTTGACAAGGGTGGATGGTTGTTATACATGTGTACAATAACGGGAAAATGGGTATTTGGGTTGGTAGGAGTTGTATCGATGCCTCTAGAAAGGGGGAGAAGGGCACAATATATAAGTGAGTTGTGTTAGGTAATTTGTAGAGTTTAGGGAATGGGGAACTTCTTGAACGATATAAGCTGATGAGGAATTGCGTGTTCGAGTGGTAAGCCATCGTGGGTATTAGAAGAGAGATTTTGTTTGATTGAGAGTATTTTGGTATCACACAATATATAGAACACACTCACCATATATAAGTGAGTTGTGTTTTGGTGGGTTTGTAAATCGTACATTTCCATCCTTTTTGGTTGTAGGATAAGTTTTTATTACATGGAAGAGCTAAACAATAGGCAACACAAATAGATTGTATTTTGGCAAGTGACCATGTAAGACCTCAATCGGGGTTTTGTATTGTAAAAGTGGTGTTTGAGTCCTATTAGTTAGGTAACAAACATATAGAACACACTCACCATAGAAGATGTCTTTAAGCTCGAGTCGACCGTTTTTTGTGGGTATGAACACACGAGGACTCAAGATGAATGCCTTGTTGATATAAGTATGTGGGAAGTGTCAAAAGTTCATTTGTATTGTCACTCTTACACGTTTAACACTTGTTTGAAATTGGAACTTAGTCATTTATTGTCGAATGAAATGAGATACCCCTACTTTTAGAACGTAATAAGTACACCGAACAAGAAAGTGAAAAATCATCCAATATAGAGAAGAAAAAAAAAGATGCTCCAAACATATACGGAGTACAAAACACGATAAAGTTCTCATTTATCTAAATGAACTAAATCAAACATAGAAGATGTATGCGATGTGCTTTTGAAAAAAGAAGAAAGGTTTGATGGCATTAGCCGGAGATAGGCCTATTATACTAGTTTGGATGATACATTCAAAATTGTAAGGTATTGTACTTCACCCGCTCCAATCATCGTTTTTAAAATGAGAGTATTGTACTTCACCAGCTTCAATCATCGTTTTCAAATTCAAAGTGCGTCTTGTATCACGCACTCTTAATCGTCCATTTAATTTGGTGCAATAATGTATGACACCGACATGAGTTTGTAGTAAAAAAATGTTGAATTTGTGTGATGCTGCCGGGGCTATCCCTTGAAGCACGAGTTAATATGGTGCATAAGTTTAGAGTAGTTGTTACATTGTAGTTTCTCTGCCAGTTCATGAGAAGGTTTACGGTTTTCGTTAAGCTCGGGATTGCAAGGGCCACCACCACCATACTCGGCTCTCAGTATAATCCTAGTCAGCCAAGGACTGTTGGACTCGATGTTCTTCCTTCCAAGCAGCCTACTCATTTTGTTGAAGACAACAATGGGGTAAATAAAAATTTTGGTGTTTAAAATAAATGAAATTGAACGATGAAACAACAAAAGTAACTCTCCAAACAAATCTCCAACAGCAAATCCCTTTCTTTAATGCAAGCCTAGTTTGTTGCACTTGGACTAACAAGTGCAATTCAGTTGTCTTCAAAATTAAACACTTAAAAACCAAAATTTGGGAACAAAAGTATTTCCAGTGGAGGAGCAACTCCACAATCTTAGACAATAGCATTAGCTGCACTTGCAATCCTAGGCCACAAGTCAGCACATTCCTTCCCAATTGGTCCGGTAATTGCAGATCCTGAAACAAATATGTCGCCATGAAATTAGGGAACTATGTAATCACTAAACAGTACATTTTCTTTCTCAAGGTTGCTCAAATTTCATACGACAACTAGTTTATACTGTCATACAGATGATAGATTGCCGGAACAAATAAGAGAAGACAAAAACTTGAAGCAATACAAATTTGTAATTTACATTGCGAGTGCAAAAATTCTTCGCGGGTTAAAAAATGACAAACTACAGTAAGAACAAGCAATAAAGATATTATGCTGGTTTTTGATATTACCTTTCATCTCTCCCTTGGGGTTGACAATCACTCCAGCATTATCTACATACAAAAAATAATACAACGATTAAAGCTTTGGACATGAATTAAGAAGCTAATTAAATTATGCAACAAATATACTTTGACATGCATTTAAGTTTTTTCTACTTCTACATTTGATCAAAAAGAAATTAGATAATATGTACAGACAGTATACTTTTCACCTTATTATTAGCTTTGATCACATGGGAAATCAAGTTTTGACTGTCATACATGAAAACGCTAGTACTCGAGGTGGTGCTATACCAAAGTACATGTTCTGTCAGGAAACAAGGCACTATACTATGCCTTCTAGATAGCATCTTTTGTAATTGGATCACAACTAGTCCTTCGGCAAAATCCAATCACAAAAGATAACCTCTGGATACTGAGCTAGAAGGCACAATAATGTCTTAGTTACGTTAATGATCAACACTAAGGTTGCCTAAACATGAGAATATCAGATTACTATCACAAACTGATCATGCAGCACACATTGCATCTTCAAATTTGTTATCATCTTACTTAAATATCAACTACCCATAGATCCTCCCAACTGTTGTGATACTGAGCTAGAAGGCACAATAATGTCTTAGTTACGTTAATGATCAACACTAAGGTTGCCTAAACATGAGAATATCAGATTACTATCACAAACTGATCATGCAGCACACATTGCATCTTCAAATTTGTTATCATCTTACTTAAAGAAATTAGATAATATGTACAGACAGTATACTTTTCACCTTATTATTAGCTTTGATCACATGGGAAATCAAGTTTTGACTGTCATACATGAAAACGCTAGTACTCGAGGTGGTGCTATACCAAAGTACATGTCTGTCAGGAAACAAGGCACTATACTATGCCTTCTAGATAGCATCTTTTGTAATTGGATCACAACTAGTCCTTCGGCAAAATCCAATCACAAAAGATAACCTCTGGATACTGAGCTAGAAGGCACAATAATGTCTTAGTTACGTTAATGATCAACACTAAGGTTGCCTAAACATGAGAATATCAGATTACTATCACAAACTGATCATGCAGCACACATTGCATCTTCAAATTTGTTATCATCTTACTTAAATATCAACTACCCATAGATCCTCCCAACTGTTGTGATATGATGCAGTCATTCCAAATTCTTCAGACCAAATATTTGCAGTTCAATAGAGCTAGCAGTAGGAGTACAAAGGCAAAATAAAATTTATAGAAAGCAACCAACCAATTTCAATGAACATATTTGCAAACTGAAAATACCCTTCAAGACTCAACTTACACTAGAAAAACAGAAAACAATAATTTTAACTATTTGACATAGCTACTATACAAAGTTTTGCATAACAGGGCTTCAGGTCTAGGAAAATTTTTTTCAACTAATAACCAATAACAAAATAGGTCCTCAATCCTATCATTCATTAATTACAAAAAATAAATTCATGAATCAATCAATAACAAAATCAAATGCAATTGGAACCTGTATATCAAGAGAAAGGGATTATATTGCCCCTACCTTCAAAGTACATGAAGACACCGTCCTTTCGGCGCCATGGCTTGCGCTGCCTGACGATAACAGCAGGCATGACCTTCTTCCGGAGATCAGGCTTTCCCTTCTTAACAGTGGCCATAACCATGTCTCCAACACATGCTGATGGAAGCCTGTTCAACCTACCCTTAATCCCCTTCACTGAGATGATGTACAAGTTCTTCGCTCCAGTGTTGTCAGCACAGTTCACAACAGCTGCCACTGGAAGACCCAGTGACATCCTGAACTTGTTACCAGCAGAACCTCCACGTCCTAAAAATCCAACACCGGAAGATCGATTATTCGAGAACCAACTAAATATCACAATCCGTCAAAATTTAGATTTAACAGTTTGAAATACAAAGGATCAGAGAGAAAGAAATCAAAATCTAAACCGATTTCACGTGCTCGTCTTCAAAAGACATAAATTCGATGATAAGAATATTGGTTCAAGGCAAATAAGATGAAAACGAGTATAGAAAACGTAATTTCTCCGATTGTAAAGACAGAAGGCTTCTAAAGTATTATATTCCGCCATTGAGAAGCAACTGAGAGTGATAGAAAAACTGACCTCGCTTCGACATCTTTCCGGGCGGAGTTGGGAAGGCGGAGAAGTGGCCTAGGTTTTACTTATATGCTATAGGGAAGAGGCAATGAAACTAGGGTTTTGAGTCGGGAGTAGGATTTAGGAAGAAGCCCTTCATCTTTTGCCAATTTACATATTCGGCCTAAAACTTCTTAGTTACGAAATGCACAACCATTGAAGAGGAAGAAATGGGCCATGTTTAAAAACTGGGTTGGGTCAAAAGCCCAGTGTTGTATTCATTTTGCATATAAATTGTTCAATTGGCCGAAAATTTTCACCGAATGATTTTTTTTATTTTTATTTTAAAAAATGGAAAGCGGTTAGGTTGGTTACCTCCTACATGTAGTCCACCCTAAAGCATGCTTGCGGATGAGAACACGGAGTTCGGGAGAAAAAATGGTGTTGGGGGTCAAGATTCCCAGATGAGTCAATCGTCGCAACACAGTTAATTTCTCTGAAAACATGTCTGATCTGGATTTCGTTAAGAGAAACAAAGATCCAGTATGGAGTCGGATATAATCATCTCGACATCCCATGGACAACTCCATAGACCTTGGAATCTTTTTTATTTGAAGTCTAATTGCCTCTTGTAAGTCAGCCAATCTTTTTTATTTGAAGTCTAATTGCCTCTTGTAAGTCAGCATTAAGAGCGAAAGCTTCAGCTTTTGTAAACGAATTAAAGTTATTTTTCTTTGCATCAAGGCTAACAACTTCTCCATTGTGATTTCGAATCATAAAACCAATGGATGTTACACCCGAGTCGAGTTTTTGAGCCATCAAAATTAAGTTTGTGGAAACCGGTCTTTTGGTTTATCCCACTTAATGTTGTGTTTTTTCCTTTTTATCGTGTTTGTGTTGTTGTTATTTTTCTGTTTAATATCATAATCCTCCTCTTCAATTATTTTGGTTTTCCAGTTGTCGATTTAATTTTTTGATGAATGCAACAATCTTATTATCCGGGCCCAGAGGGTTCATTATCAAAGATAATTTTGTTCTGAAAAAACCAGATACTTCACCATATAGTAGTGAGACATGCGAACTTGTTTATACCAATTTTGAATCATAGTACTAGTTTATTTAGTCTTGATATAAAATAAAAAAAGATTTTGGGACAATGAATTTTTTTTTACTAAATATAGTAATTATTATAATAAAATAATAAAAAATAATATGTAAAATTAAGTAATCTATATCATAATCGCTTATAACTCTAAAATAAGTTTTCAATCTTTTCCATAATATTAAAAAACTTATAATTATGTTATTAACTAAGTTAACTATTTTTTATTACACTTATTATATAATATAATTATATACTCTGACCAAAAAATAATATATTTATATATATACTATCTTATATATGAATGATTTTTACAATCAAATAATTCATTTTGTTGTAAACACCTATATATACACTAAAACTTGATTGATATATTCTTATAATAAAAAAAAAAGATAATTGGTACATAAATATTAAAATAGACCAATATGTAATATAATACTGAGAAGAATGGGTACTATTTTCGTTTAACAAAACAAACTAGACTCCTCCAATTATATATTTAATTTTTAATTCACAATTTAATCAAATAAAATGGGTAAAAACGGAATTTACTAGGGATTTGAAATTAAAGTCCTATAAATACGAGATTACAAGAAACCTAGCCCGTTCCGAAATCCTAGTCATCCATATCCGTCAAACCCTACAACTTCTCCGCCCTCTTGCCATCGAACCCGCCGAGAATGAGAGACTATAGAACAACCAGGAACTCGGAACTGCCGAGAACCGCGCTGCAACTGCTCGAACTGCCTGCAACTGCTCGACTCACCACAATACCGAATCCGGAAACGGAACCAGAAACACTGTTCGCTGATTCTGAAAATGCCAAAAACTTGTTCGCTTACAAAATACGAGATGCTTAGTTTTAGGAATCTAGTAATTAGAATGCCAATCGTTAAGTTATTCATGCCATCATTGAAGTTCAATAATAGAGGCCTAATTAGCATGATATAAACGATCAACATATAACTATGTTGTGGCTCCCTTGATATATTTTGCTGAGGTTGTTCTTTAGGCTGAGGGGTTCCATTGCTCGTTTTCCATTGGAAATTTGTTCATTTTGTGTCTCTGAGCACACATTGTCCTTAAAGGACATTTTTTGTTCATTCATATTTGAGATGGGGAGGTTTTCGACATGGAAATATGGAGGAGAGAGGGGGAGAAATGCTAGAGGGGTTGTTTTTTGTAGTTGATGTTTACTGAACATATACAAATAAGGTTTCAGGCTAATTGATGCGTCCTTGGAATCGTTGAAGAACGAATTACGGATCTAGACCAAGCTAGAGCTTCAACTACTCCTTGTTGATGTGCAAAAGGAACTTAGATAGAAGTTTGGTAAGGCGGAAGTGATTAGAGATGAATGCGGAAGCGAGGGTTTGGTTCGATCTAGAGACACCGAACAAACGTTGTAGTCGAAGTTTGATTCTTTAGAAGAATCCTCGATTGTGAGTTCTTGGAAGTTTGATTCTTTGATAATTGCAAAGCCATGGATCTTGGCGTCCATATGCACAGAAGGATATATCGGCGAGAAAGGGCATCGCTACCACATTTTCTTTCCCTTTCTTATGCCGAATGACATAATGAAAGGTTTCTAGAAATTCTACCCAACTTGCATGGCGCCGACTAAGATTAGTTTGGCTCTTGAGATACGAAAAAGCCGCATGATCCAAATTAATCACAAACTCTTTCGGCCACAAGTAGTGCTACCATGTCTTTAGACAACGAACTAAAGCATATAGTTCCTTGTCATATGTTGGATAGTTGAGTGGGAAGACCGGTAAGCTTTTCGCTAAAATAAGCAATGGGTCGATTCTCTTGTAGGAGAACACCCCCCCCCCCCCCCCCAATGACCACATTTGATGCATCACACTCACCTCGAAGGTTTTCGAGAAAATTTGGGAGCTGGAGTAATGGTGCATTGCAAAGTCGGTTTTTGAGCGCCTCAAACGCTCGAGCATGGGTATCACGTCACTCAAACGTGACACCCTTAGTAGTGAGCTCATGTAGCGGCACCGCTACCGAGCTAAAGTCTTTGACAAAGCGTCGGTAGAAGCCCGCTAGCCGAGAAAGGCTTGGACCATGGTAACCGTACTAGGTGTAGGCCACTCCCGAATAGCGCGAACTTTGGATTCGTCTACTCGGAGTCCGTCCTTAGACATGACATAGCCAAGAAAAATTGTTGTGTCCGAGCAGAAGACACATTTTTCATAATTCACATATAATTGCTCTTGTCTAAGGCACTCAAGCACTTGACAAATGTGCCCGATGTGTTCATCCAAAGACTTACTAAAAATGAGAATATTGTCAAAATACACAACGACAAAATTACCCAAAAACCGGCGTAGGACATGGTTCATGAGACACATGAACGTGGATGGGGCGTTGGAGAGTCCGAACGGCATGACAAGCCACTCATATAAGCCGTACTTCGTTTTGAAAGCCGTCTTCCACTCGTCACCCTCGGCCATCCGGATTTGGTGGTAACCTCTGGAGATCTATTTTTGAGATGACGTGGCGCCGTGGAGCTCATCCAACATCATCGAGGCGCGGGATCGGATGTCGGTACTTGACGGTTATTTGTTGATGGATGGTTGGCAATCGACACACATCCTCCAAGATTCATCCTTCTTGGCACCAAAATGAACGGCACGCACATGGTGAAAGCGATTTACGAACATATCCCCGGTCTAGGAGCTCTTGGACTTGACGTTGTAGCTCCTTAGTCTCTTCCGGACTTGCACGGTAAGCGGCGGTTTTGGTAAAGACGCACCGGGCACCAAATCGATTTGGTGCTCAATTCCACGGATTGGTGGCAAACCGGGTGGTAGATCATCGGTCAAGACGTCCTGAAATTCAGACAACAAAGTAGACACCTCGTGCGGCATATTACTAGGGTCATGGGAAATAGATAAGCAAAAAGGAACTAGCAAGAAGCATGGTAACTTGCCTTCCTTGACCGGTGTCAAATCATGTTTCTGGGCCAAAAGTACCCTCGGCTCACACATGCCTTTGATTATTGGGTCCGGAGATGGTAAAGTTGCATTCGTGGGAACGATGCTTCCTTTACTACCTCTAGACTCGATAGCATGGCTACTAGGGGCGGTGTTACGGGATCTGGAAGTACTAGCACCCACAACATCGGGAGAACTCCTAGGAGGGTCCGATGTTGCCGGCGCCGTAGTGGTCTCATCTATGGCTTGTTGCCTCTTCCGTTCCACATAATCAATTAATATTTCATGTTGAGTCACATGCAATAATGTGACTCTTTTTCCATTATATTGGAACATATATCTATTATGATAACCATCATGGAATGTGTGACGATCGAATTGACATGGTCGTCCTAATAATACATGTGTGGCGTCCATCTTGATAACATCACAAAGGATCTTATCAACACAGGCACCGATGGAAAAAGTCACCCAAGTTTGTCGTGTGACGGTGTCACACGCCTTATCGGAAATCCATTGGATTCCATAAGGTGTTGGGGGGGTTGTAGGCAACTTAAAGTGTTTTACCACTTTTTCGTTGATAATGTAACAACATGAACCTCATCAACTATTAGAGAGAGACTAGTGTTATTGACCAAACAACGAGAGTGGACGAGATTCTCGCGTTGGTCAATAGGAACAAATTCTTTAACGGCCAAAATTCGACGAGATACAAAGGCGAACTTACCGGGTTGTGCCGGACCGCAAGCCATTTGGTCGTCGCATGGTTCCATGCCGTAGTATGGGTCGGCGTCTTGGTCATCCTCTATGATGATATCGCGCCGTCTTCTTCATCTTCCTCATCTTCATATGAGGGGTTGACAAACAACACACGCTTGGTGTTCGGGCAATCACGTTGGACGTGACCGAACCCGCTACATTTGTAACACACGGGCTCTCTTGGTCGTGCCGCCGGTGGAGGTCATTGGGAGGTGCGGGCGGGAGGTGTTGTGTCGGGCACCGGGGCCACGTTGTGGTGCCTCTTTGGTAGCCGCTTGTCGGGTGAGTTGAACCATCCGTTGGACTCCTTTGGTGGCGCGGACTCTTGAGAACTAGATATATCTCGAGCACGGGTGTTAGTAGTATAAGCGTATTGACTTTGAGAAGAGTTATACCTTGAAAATCTCGGCGTCTCTTGTTGTTGTTTATGAAGCTTCATGGCCGCATGACACGAAGCTCCCAAGTCCCTGTATGGAACGGTTCTCAAGAGGGCGTCGGATTGACGGATTAAGGTCACTCATGAATTGGTGCGGAGGGCGGAGGTTGAGGCCGAGATGCGGCCTTCATATGCATGTCCTCGAGCTTGGACAAGTAAGCCACCGGAGTGAGGTTGCCTTGTTGGAGCTCGGCAATTTGCAAACACATATCGTTTTTGAATTCGTCGGGGACATACTTCCTTGTCATGACGTAGATTAATTGATCAAACGCCACAACCGGTTCCATCCTCGGCTTTCACAGATGTGTTCATACCGGTTTCCACCAAGATTTCACATCGCCTTCAAAATACAAGGTTGCCGTTTCGATCTTCTCATATACCTCATAGTGGCAATGCTTCAAAGCCCTTCTCATGTCCTATTCCCAATCAAGAAACACACAAGGATCATATTCCCCATAAAATATTGAAAATTTAACTTTACCTTCCCTACGAGCTTTGTAGGGATCCGGGCAAGGCAGTGTCATATCATCATAATGAGCTGGTTGATGTGCATGCCTTGGTGGGTGAGGAGGAGGCAACCATTCTTATCGGTCCTGGTTCTCATATGGGTCTCAGATGGGTGGGTGCCATGGACGGACATGAGCCACCCGCTCCAAGTCAGGCTCATCGTCGGAGAACTCATCAAAATCATCCCTCTCATCATACTCATCATAGTCGCGGTATGTTGGTCGCCGGCTAGGCCGTTGGTGGCGTTATCTGGATCGATCATTACCGGAACGTTGAGGACGACTATCTTGATGATTGGTGTGTCGGGACTCTTCGTGGACGGGACGGCTAGTATGGTGTGCACTAGGTAGTGGTGGGGCAATCCATACCGTCTGCGTTGCGCTCGTAACGCTTGTTCCGATCCGCCATATCTACATAAAGTAGATCATCCGGAGTTGGGCCATGGTTGTTATCGTCCTCATTGAGGTGCTCTCTGCCATCATGTTGATTTTGACTTTCGATGACGGAGGCAAGCCTTTGACCTTGAGATGGTTCGGCTCCCAAAGACATTTGCCTTTCCGACGGCATCAGACGTGGAAGTCTCAACCATGATGTCATTTGGATTGAGGCGGGATGTTGAGCGGTCGTAAGGGCCAAAAGTTGTGCCTTCATCTCCTCCAATTGTTGCTTAAGAAATACATTTTCTTCGGTTAAGGAGGCATTTTCTTGATTACGAGCATTTTCTCGATCACGAGCATCCTAAGATCTTTCCAAATCAACGTTAGTCATGATTCCAAATGGATACACACAATTGCAAGCATTCTAGTGAGCAAGGTGATGAGTTAAGTCGACGTTACCCAAGTTCAAGTGCGTTAAGGTTCTACTTTTGGGAAGGCCGTTTGGCGGTTAGGCAATATAGACTAACCAACAAAATTTGAACCAATTCACACAAATAACAAGTGATAAATTTGCAATGTGTATAAGAAGATGGAGCGATAATAAAATGGACGGATTGTTTATCGGCAAGTTTTACTTGCTTTTGGTCTTTAACCTTTTGTAAAAATCCGATTTTTCGGATGGACCGGTTTGCGGACGTCTTTTCACTTCTTTTTTTTATATATATAACTTTGCAACTTTTTGATGCAAGAGATGAAACACTTTGGAAACAAATCCGCTTTGTTGAAGAGTTTTGGTTTTTGTTGTTTTTTTTTGAATATCTAAATGCGAGATATCCGAATTTGTTAATAAATAAATCCCAAAGAAATTTGGTAAAACCGATTAACAAACTTGTCGGATTGGGTCGGTTTAAGAACAAATTATGTTCGATAGATGGTTTGGTGGCAAACCAAATATCTCCTAAATTTGCTTGGCAAAAAGAACGAGAGAAAGAAAAAAATCAAGAAAACTTCGATGAACACAAGAACAAGATGAAGATCGATCTTGAAGATGGGATGACACACAAAAGCAAAAAGGATAATAAAGTTAACGCACAAAAACAAGAGTAAAGAGAACTTAGCTTCGATCCTTTTGCTCTGATGCCAATTTGATGGCGCATTGGAATTGTTGAAGAACGAATGCCGGATCTAGACCAAGCTAGAGCTTCAATTACTCCTTGTTGATGTGCAAAAGGAACTTAGATAGAAGTTTGGTAAGGCGGAAGCGATTAGAGATGGATGCAGAAGCGAGGGTTTGATTCGATCTAGAGAGACCGAACAAACATTGTAGTGGATTGGAAGTTTGATTCTTTAGAAGAATCCTCGATTGTGAGTTCTTGGATCTAAGACTTAATCCAAGGAAGAACTTTGAGGAGATTGAGGAAGAAGTGATGCCCAAATTAAGAAAGAGGATTTTCCTTCAAATAACTTGATTAATATTGAACATGATTTACAAGTGAGGCCAACTCCCAAAACGAAAGATCTAGACTATCAATGTCGGAAATTAACTCCCAGAATTAAGTTCCGGAGTTAAGATTCTGAAAATTAAAGTCTATTATTTAAAATAAAAATATAATAAAAAAATATTAATATATGCTAGCTTAATGACGTGGCGCCGGAAAGGCGAGACAAGCTGCTACTACCAAGTGTGGATGGAGCGGGAAGTCTATGCCATGGTGGAGTGGAGACATGGCATGCCACTAACGGGTCCGAGTGATGTGATGATGCGTCGGATGATTGAGCCGGCAGCTGTTGGGCGATGACTTTGGCTCGGGATCGAGTGAGCGGTCCATCGGAGCGAACCCGCAAGCATCGTCCTCCTCATCTACGGTCATGCTTGTCAAGGGCGCATCACTAATACTTCGCTCTAGTGGCGCTGAGCCCACATTTATTCTGGCATACAAGTGTTCATCAATAATATTTTCCAAGATTCTATGAACACAGAGACAAAACATAAAGAGGAAAGTAGCCTTTGGGCATTTTTCTAGGTTGGTCAAGTGGTATACCTTGTTTCGTATAGGTATTGTGTTGGTCCAAATGTGTCTCTCCAAGGGTTGTTCACCTCGCAATCTTGAGGTCTCCAGCATGTATCTCCAGTAGATCGTCCATTTCCCCCTCAATCTCTCCCTTGATGAAGACATGGCACCAGTAATGCTTGGAACATGTTATTTTATGCTTTACTCAGAAGATTTGAAGACAACAACACCTTACTCTGACTTCGCTTTTTCTCACGGAACGACGGTTCCGTGGGAATTTTCTTCTCCAAGCTACATGCATTCCTTGATTCCTTAGTGCTCGATGAATAACCACATTGATGGAACAGAACCACCAGGTTATTTAGGCTTTACTCGGAAGATTTGCTGATTTTTGATTTTTTGACATACGTGATTAGGGTGGATGGTTATTAGACATGTGTACAATAACGGAAAAATGGATGTTTGGGTTGATGGGAGTTATATCGATGCTCTAGAACACATTCACCATAGAAGAGAGAGTTATCAAATTTGTCTGAGAGTTATCAAATTTGTCTTTACTAGAACACACTCACCATAGAAGAGAAAGTTATCAAATTTGTCTGAGAGTTATCAAATTTGTCTTTACGCTCGAGTTGACCATTTTTTGTGGGGTATGAACACACGAGGGACTCAAGGTGAATGCCTTGTTGGTTTAAATATGTGGGAAGTGTCAAAAGTTCATTTGTATTGTTACGCTTACACGTTTAACACTTTGATTGAAAACTGGGACATAGTGTGTCAAAAGTTCATTTGAATTGTCACTCTTCAAAACAAAGCTCCAACAGCAAATCCCTTTCTTTAATGCAAGCCTAGCTTGTTGTACTTGGACTAACAAGTGCAATTCAGTTGTCTTCAAAATTAAACACTTAAAAAAACCAAAATTTGGGAACAAAAGTATTTCCACAAACTCCACAATCTTAGACAATAGCATTAGCTGCACTCGCAATCTAGGCCACAAAGTCAGCACATTCCTTCCCAATTGGTCCGGTAATTGCAGATCCTGAAACAAATATGTCACCGTGAAATTAGGGAACTATGTACTCACTAAACAGTATTTTCTTTCTAAAGGTTGCTCAAACTTCAAATATGACAACTAGTTATACTGTTATACTGTCATATAGATGATAGATTGCCTGGAACAAATAAGAGAAGACAAAAACTTAGAAGCAATACAAATTTGTCATTTACATTGCGAGTGCAAAATTTAATTTCCAATATCGTAGGTAATAAATGACAAACTACAGTAAGAACAAGCAATAAAGATATAAAGCTGGTTTTTGAAATTACCTTTCATCTCCCCCTTGGGTTGACAATCACTCCAGCATTATCTACATACAAAAATAATATAACGATCAAAGCTTTGACATGAATTAAGAAGCTAATTAAATTATGCAACAAATATACTTTTGACATGCATTTAAGTTTTTTCTACTTCTACATTTGATCAAAAAGAAATTAGATTATATGTACAGACAGTATACTTTCCAACTTATTATTAGCTTTGATCACATGGGAAATCAAGTTTTGACTGTCATACATGAAATCGCTAGTACTCCATACATGACAGGCAGCAAAGGGAGAGGTGGTGCTATACAAAAGAACATGTTTTTGTAATTGAATCACAACTAGTCCTTAAGCAAAATCCAATTACAAAAGATAACCTCTGGATACTGAGCTAGAAGACACAAAATTGTCTTAATTATGTTAATGATCAACTAAGATTGCCTAAACATGAGAATATCAGATCACTATAACAAACTGAACATGCAGCACATATTGCATCCTCAAATTAGTTATCATCTTACTTAAACATCAACTACCCATAGATCCTCCCAACTGTTGTGAGATCAGATGATGCAGTCATTCCAAATTCTTCAGACCAAAGCTTGGCAGTTCAATAGAGATAGCAGTAGGAGTACAAAGCAAAATAAAAATTATAGAAAGCAACAAACCAATTTCGGTGAGCATATTTGTAAACAGAAAACAATCCAATTTCAAGACACAAACTTACACTAGAAAACCAGAAAACAATCATTTTGACATATCTACTATAAAAAGTTTGCAGAACAGGGCTTCAGCACTAGAAAAAAATCCAATTTCAAATCATAACTAATTACAAAATAGGTCATCAATTCATTAATTAAAAAAGATAAATTCATTAATCAATCAATACCAAAATCGAATGCAACTGGAACCTGTATATCCAAGAGAAAGGGATTATATACTGCCCCTACCTTCAAAGTACATGAAGACACCGTCCTTTCGGCGCCATGGCTTGCGCTGCCTGACGATTACAGCAGGCATGACCTTCTTACGGAGATCAGGCTTTCCCTTCTTAACAGTGGCCATAACCATGTCTCCAACACATGCAGATGGAAGCCTGTTCAACCTACCTTAATCCCCTTCACTGAGATGATGTACAAGTTCTTCGCTCCAGTGTTGTCAGCACAGTTCACAACAGCTGCCACTGGAAGACCCAGTGACATTCTGAACTTGTTACCCGCAGAACCTCCACGTCCTAAAAATCCAACACCAGAAGATCGATTATTTCGAGAACCAACTAAATATCACAATGCATCAAAATTTAGATTTAACAGTTTGAAATACAAAGGATCAGAGAGAAAGAAATCAAAATCTAAACCGATTTCACGTGCTCGTCTTCAAAAGACATAAATTCGGTGATAAGCATATTGTTTCAAGGCAAATAAGATGAAAACGAGTATAAAAAACGAGTATAGAAAACGTAATTTCTCCGATTGTAAAGACAGAAGGCTTCTAAAGTATTATATTCCGCCATTGAGAAGCAACTGAGAGTGATAGAAAAACTGACCTCGCTTCGACATCTTTCCGGGCGGAGTTGGGAAGGCGGAGAAGTGGCCTAGGTTTTACTTATATGCTATAGGGAAGAGGCGATGAAACTAGGGTTTTGAGTCGGGAGTAGGATTTAGGAAGAAGCCCTTCATCTTTAGCCAAATTACATATTCGGCCTAAAACTTCTTTATTACGAAAGAGGAAGAAATGGGCCATGTTTAAAACTCGGGTTTGGGTCTAAACGCCCAGTTTTGTATTCATTTAGCATATAAATTGTTCAATTGGCCGAAAATTTTCACCGGAATGATTGTTAACATAGTTCTGTTTTTTTTTTTGGTGAAATGTTAACACGAGTTCTGTTTAGTAAAGGATCGTTGGTGGTTATTTTGAATTACAGTACTAGTTTATTATGAGATAAATGAGCTAATAGTGTGCTTTTTTATTTATTACGTGACTAAATATGCATTATTGGGTATTAAGGGTACACATATAAATAGGATTTTTTTTTAATTTTTTAATTTTTTCCTCTCTCTTCCTTCCCTCTCTGTCGTCTCTATTGTTTGGGCGATTTGACGATTGCGATTTGCCGATTCCTCTTCTCCACAGGTTCACTCCTCTCCTTCGCTCATCTCCTTTCTTCTTCTTCTTCTTCAATTCCTCTTCTCATTAACCGATTCATCTTCTCAACAGGTTTCGTTCTCTTTTCTATCTTCGATTTGGCATTTTTCTGTTCGGTTTGGCGTTTTAGTCATCGCTCTTCGGTGCCTTTCAACAGGAAGATGGTATCAACTCACCTCGAGCTCTTCAATGGAGGCTTCCTGATGGTTGTCATCCTGATTACCCCTTTCACTTGGTTCATCTTCCTTCCGAGAGCATAGCTCGCAACATTTCTAATCGAGGTCAGTTTTTTCCACAGCATCTCCTCTTTCTCTAATTTTTGTTTAAGTTTAATATTGTTATATGTATGCTCGTGGATTCGTGCAGTTATTTATAGATGTTATTGGTTTGACATATGTAATTGCAGGTTGAAGAGTTGGGTTTCATAGTGTAATTGTGATGATTCTTTGTCTGTTCTGATCGCAAAATTTCGATCTTATTATGTGAAATAGAACAAATGTAAGAGCCTTAGTCTTTTGGAGCTGAGCTAGGACATAGCCGCCCTGCGGGTCTTGAGGGCCGCCCTGCGGCTGATCGTGTGTTCCGCCCCTACGGCTCAGAATGCATGCCCCTGCAGTTTCCTGCGGCTGCAGCCGGCTTTGTTGACCGAGTGGACCGTGCTTTACCCTTTCTTCTCTTCCTCCTTAAGCTTCTTCTTGGGCTTCTGATCATGGGTTTCATTCTTCATTTCCAACTGCCACGATCTTCTTCTTTCCTCATTCTCCTTTGATCTTGCTCTTGTTTCTTCTTGGTTTGGAAGAGTTGTTTGTGTGGTTTTTGGTGGATGTTGATGTGTGGATGTGTTGCTTTGCTTGGAGAACCAGTTGAGGGTCTTGTTGCTGATCATTTCCTTGGATAGGCCACAACAGTAGGTGAGCTTACTCTTTCTCTTCTTCTCTCTTTCTTTCTTCTTCCTTTCCTCCTTCCTTAGCTTAGGATAGATCTCCTAGGTGTGTATTGATAGTGGAATGTGTATATATATGTATGTGTATGGCTAATGGATGACGAAGACGTGAATTCATCACGTGAAGAACCAAAGAGGAAAATCGGGGTTCGCATTCTGCAGCGTCACCGCCCCCGCGCCAACAAGCCGCCGCCCTTGCGTGACCTTGTCACCGCACCCGCGCTAGAGAGCCGCCGCCCCCTGCGACCACGGTCACCGCGCCTGCGCTTGCCTTTGCTTTCGCCCAGCGTCTCTCTTGTCACGCAGGTGCGTCTTGTACATGATCTATCTAGAGTAGTGTAGATCCTTTTCTTTCCTAGTATGAGCGGGTTAGTAGCATGCTAGGTATGTGTATGAGGATAAAATGATGATGATGAGTATGATATCGATATATGCCGGTTATGACTTTGAGGTTTAGTAGATTATCAAGGTTTATAAGTTGGATATGATCCATATGGATCCCTTGGGTCTAGGTGTGACCCCTTTGATTGATAGGAGATTTGATATCTCTTTATGCCTTGTTATTAGGCAGTGTTGTCCTTCAGATTGGAGTTGATCGTGTTGAGAGTATTCCGAGGTTGAGGTAAGTCCATAGGACTTACTTAGCTACCATCCTTATATTGGATGTATGCATGAGTGGTGTGTGTTATATGCTTGATAGCATGCGATGTTATTTATTATCGACCTATGATTTAGTGACCGCCCATTGTAGTGGTTGTGACAATCTTCCCTTTCATCCCGCTGAGGGAGTCTGGGAGGTTCTCTATAGTCAGGTCAGATCTGGTATACGGGATGGCCACTCCCCACTCCTTTTATGGTATACGGGAGGGTGTTCCGGATCCACTCCAGCTGGCTATAGCACTCAGAGTCGAGGATTATATATATACCTCGTGTCACATATGTTCATATACATATACTATAAGAAAGCTTTTCTTTATGAACAAAAAATATCCAGACGGTGCAAAATCCGTGAGGCCTAGGTCTGCTACATTGACCGAGATTGTACGTATTCTTTCTCTTTCTGGGGTTGCCCGTTCGGAGGAGCGGTAAGCCCATTTAGAGCATTTGAATTGGAACCTTCTCGTACAAAGACCCAAGACTCGTTACCTTTTATACGATTTGAGTGTTGGACTTTATAAAGATAATTAACCGGGTAAATGTGTGACAACATGATTATATGTTTATGATTTCCTGAAGTGTGTTTGTGCTTATGCATTATCTTATATATGTGAATGATTAGCTAACGGTTTTATACCGTGTTGTAGATCCTTTGCAGGTTAGGAGAACTGTAGAGTGATTCAGATGGGGTGATCCACTGAGGGCTCCGTACACTAGGTTATGCGTGGGATATGGGATATTTTGTATGTACAGGTACATGTTTTGGTTGTATTCAGCGGTACTTTTGTAAACCTTTGATATATATATATTACAATTTGTTGTTTGGTTTTATTCTATTTGTGCCTTGTAAGATCTAGTAAACTTGTTGTCAGGCTAGGGTCAGGATCTATTGTGAGATCCTAGTCCAGTAGCACCCGAGTCCTACGGATTTTGGGTGTTACAAAGTTGGTATTAGAGCCAGGTTGACAACAATGGCACTTGCAATCTGCAATAAAGGTCGAATAGATAAATAAACAGAACCCGAAAGGGGTCTGACTTTTCAAAAGATTTTGGTTTTGAAATGAGTACAAATGTTTTGGGATAGCGTGTACGAGAAGCCATCACCCCTCTGAAGACCTCGACAATATAGAGATATATATAGATATTACCTTACGTGATGTTGTGATGGACTTTTAGCTATATATATATATATATATATATATATATATATATATATATATATATATATATATATATATATCTATACATATGACATATATATAGCCTTCTAAGTTAGTTAGGTCTATACCATGCAGATGGTTCGGACTAGAGCCTTATCTGCAGTTGGACGAGGTAGGGGTAGACCCCCTCTTCCTCCAGTAGCTAGAGGACGGGGTCAGATTCCCGCTGTTGATCCACGTGTAGCGGAGGAGATTTTTGAGGATGTTGCTGAGAGTGTCGTTCCTGAACTGGGAACGGTGTAGCTGAGAGACATAGACCACAACGAGTCCAGACAAATGACTCAGATCATGTCTCTATGGGGGACCAGAGTTCCGCGCGTATATTAGACAAGTGGAGGAGGTTGCTAGAGCAGGTAGACGTGCCCCAGATCTGCCGGCACAGGAGGGATCATCTGGGAGATCCCATGGAGTTACTCAGGTGCCAGTTGTACCGGCACGAGCTGTTGAGACTACTCGGGTTCCAGAGGAGTATCGAGGGCCTCGACCAGATACTTGGTTGAAGGCGTTTCACCAGATGGGTGTACCCCCTTTCTTTGGGAAGGGGGTTAGAGGTAGAGCTGTGGATCGGACATGTAGACTCAGCTCTTGAGTCTATTAGATGTCCAGCAGATGGACAGATAGAGTTGGTACAAACTCTATTCCGAGACTTGGCACAACATTGGTGGAGATTTGTACGGGGTCAGGTTACCAGTTATGACCAGATGAGGACTATGATCAGAGAGCGTTTCTGCCCTGCCTCTTTGAGGAGGGAGAAACTGCAGGATTTTGTTGAGGTTGGATTTGAGGATGTACCAGTCTCTGAGGCTATCAGGAGATTCCAGGAGGAGTAGGCTTTGTTGGGTCCAGCTGCACCTCTTGCAGATCAGCATGTGTATCTCTTTTCCCGACGACTGAGGGATGCTACCCGGACTTATATGGCGGGATTTCATTGTGAGTCCCTGATGGACTACCAGGACAGAGCCTCTGATTATGAGAGGGAGCTGGCTGGACAAAGGAGAGCTTCTCAGACCGGAGGGTCTGAGAAAAGACAACGGACTGGGCTGACCAATGGTACTGGTGGTGCTGCCAGTTCAGGGCGAGGCCAGAGACGCCAAAGTTATTTCTCATCTGCACCGGTTGTAGATAAGAGACGACAATGTTATAACTGTGGCGATCTTGGACATATGCGGCCAGAGTGCACGAGGCCATTAGTGACTTGCTTTACTTGTGGCAGATCAGGTCACAGAGTTGTCTTATGTAGACAGGGTGGAGCTTCATCTCAGCAGGGTTCTTCTTCTGTCAGTGTAGCAGGAGGTGGGCAGAGGCCACCTCAGCAGCAGCAGATTCAAGGACAGCTGAGAGTCCCAAATCGTCCTTCTACTCAAGAATCTGCTCCCGGGCCGAGTAGTAGAGGTAGAGGTCGTGGTAGGAGTACCACTGACACCAGAGGAGGTCAGGGTAGAGTTTTTTAGCTGAGGAGTGCAGAGGAGCCAACTGCACCGACTGCTACATGTACCATTCTAATTCATGGTTTACCTGTTAGAGTTTTATTTGATATTGGAGCTACGCATTCTTTTATATTTGATGCATGTGTTGAGTTTGAGTCTAGATACGACTGAGGGGATACCCTTTATTATAGGGTTACCCGATGGTAGTAGGGTCAGAGGTACCCGTGAGATACGTGATTGTCCCATTTCTGTAGGGACTCGTGTGTTGCTTGTTGACTTCTTTGTCATGCCTTTAGTGCATGAGGAAGTCATTTTGGGTATGGATTGGATGGATAGACACCATGCAATATTAGATGTAGGTAGGAGGACCGTGACACTCTCTACCGAGTTAGGTCAGATAGAGGTGTTCCGAGGTTGGGACCTTGGAAAGCCAAGCATGGTTATCAGCGCGATACGGGCAACAAGATTGATTGCACAGGGTTGTGAGGCCTTCTAGTGTTATGCCATGAAGGAGGGGGATAGTCCAGCATTAGAGGATATCCTAGTGGTCTGCGAGTTTTACAATTTTTTTTGCTGAGTTGTCCAGTTTGCTGCCTCAGAGGAGTGTGGACTTTGGTATTTAGTTAGAACCTGGTACGAGACCGATCTCGAAGGCCCCATATCGGATGACGCCTGTCGAGATGTTGGAGCTGAAGAAGCAACTTGAGGAGTTGGCTGAGAAGGGCTTCATCCGTCCTAGCGTATCCCCATGGGGAGCACCTGTCATCTTCGTGCAGAAGAAGGACGGATCGTTGAGACTGTGTATTGATTACAAAGAGTTGAAAAAGGTGACCATCAAGAACAAGTATCCATTTCCTCGTATTGACGACTTGCTAGATCAGCTTTAGGGAGCGACTGTGTTCTCCGGGATTTACCTGCGTTCGGGGTATCACCAGCTGAGGGTGAGAGAGCAGGATGTGCACAAGACAGCCTTTCGAACCAGATATGGACACTACGAGTTTGCAGTGATGCCATTTGGGCTTACAAATGCCCCATCTGTCTTCATGGAGTTGATGAATAGCATATTCATCGACTTCTTGGATCAGTTTTGTGGTAGTCTTCATAGATGATATTTTGGTGTACTCTCGCAATACAGAGGAGCATGCAGGACAACTGAGGACTGTGTTACAGGTTTTACGAGATAGAGATCTTTATGCTAAGTTCTCTAAGTGCGAGTTCTGGATGCCAGAGGTAGCATTCCTGGGTCATGTTGTTTCCGCCGAAGGGATCAAGGTGGATCCGGCGAAGATAGAGTCAATAGCAGCATGGACGACAACGACGAACGTCAAGTAATTACGTAGCTTTCTTGGCCAAGCCGGTTATTACCGACGCTTTGTGGAGGGATTTTATGTGATTGCCCGTCCAATGACGAGTCTGCTGAGGAAGACTACCAGATTTGTATGGTCTGAGCAGTGTATGCAGAGTTTTGAGGAGCTGAAGAGACGTCTGACTTTTGCTCCTATTTTGGCACAGCCAGAGGGTACAGTTGATTTTGTGGTTTACAGTGATGCATCCAAGCTGGGCTTGTGATGTGTATTGATGCAGTGAGGCAAAGTGATTGCATATGCATCTAGACAGCTGAAGACGTATGAGGAGAACTACCCGACTCATGATCTGGACTTGGCAGCGGTAGTTCATGCACTGAAGATCTGGAGACATTACCTGTATGGTGCTACATGTCAGATCTTCACATACCATAAGAGTCTGAAGTATATTTTCACGCAGCGGGAATTGAATAACCGCCAGCATAGGTGGCTTGAGTTGATCAAGGACTTTGATTTGGAGATTTTGTATCATCCAGGGAAGGCGAACGTTGTCGCCGACGCCCTGAGCAGGAAGACGCCTCGAGAGAAGGCGATTGCGAGATTGACAGTACAACCTCAGTTACAGAGAGACCTGGTCTGACTAGAGTTGGACGTCTAGTTTTCTGATGAGGACGCCCAGTCGAGTACTTTAGAGGTTCTTCCTGATCTGTTGAGTGAGATCCACATGATTTATCGACCTGTTGAAGCAGGGGACCCGTGATAACATGATTTATCGACCTGTTGCATTCATGCATTTAGTTAGATTTCCCCTTTCCGCATTCATGTTTTGGCCTTAGTTTGTGCCATTTATGCTTGTTTAGTTCTACTTTGCAAGAATAGATGTCTATACACGCTATTTGTGGCTTTGTAGGTGATTTGACACATTTTGGAGCTAAAACGACGTATTTGAGGATCAAGCCTCGAAGTGGACGCATTGGAGCAAGCATACATGCACGGGAAAGGGCTAGGAATCGAGCTAAAGACACGAAGGAACGAAAGGGATGGCATCTCGGCCTTGATCTCGGTCTGACCAGACCGAGATTGGCCTGATCTCGGCCGAGATCCCTTGATCTCGGCCGAGATGGCCTGATCTCGGCAATGGCTGATCTCGGCCGAGATGGCCTGATCTCGGCCGAGATCCATTGATCTTGAGCCGAGATGCATAATTTCGGCCGAGTTGGAAAGTTTCTGTTGTGAAATCTCGGTCCCGATCTCGGCCGAGATGTTTGACCGAGATTTTTTTGACCGAGATTTTTGACGAGATTATTGCCGAGATTTCCTGTTCGGCGATTTTATCTTATTTTTGGATCGGTTTTGGCCCAGCCCATCCTTTGTAAGGTTGTTGCCTATAAAAGGGAAGCTCTAGGTTATTTCTAAGGGTCCGTCTTTTGTGGCAAAGCTAGCCCTATAGGGCTAGCCGTTCCCTTCTCTTCTTCTTCACCATTGTTCTTCTTAGTTTAGTTCAAGATTCAGACTTTTGCATTGAGGTTTGTTTGGAAGACCTTGTTGGATTCGAGATTTGTCAAGATTGCAAGTTACATTTATTGAAGTTAAGTTCTTTTTATTCCTTTTGTTATTTATTTATTTGTCTTTCTTTGATATGATTGTTATTGGCTAGAACCAAGGTTGACAGGGATTTGTTTATGCTTTGGATTATGATGGATTAGATTGTGCTTTGTTTTGTCTTTGAATTGCTTGAAATCCTAATGGTTGGCTTGTTCTTGAATCTAGTTAGAATCCTTCTAGCTAGTAACCTAAGTTGGAATTGAGACTTACCCGGTGATATTCCTTCATAGATACATGAGAGACTGATCATAGGTAATAAATGTTTATCCTTTATTTGTTGAATGTGCTTAGATTCCTTCCTAAGTAATACCTTAGACTTACCCGGTAATGGTTTACCTTTCCCTTAGTTTGTAGTCTGGTTTGTTTAGAATTTCCTGCCTCTCTACCTTGAGACTTACCGGTAGTAGGTAGTTGGTTTGGAACTAGATAGTCTTGAAACTTACCCGGTAATAGACTGTCAGCCTAGAAACGTTCATCCTTGTGGCTTTTCTACTAGTGATCTTTATAGTCTGAATCTATATGCATAAACAATGATCTGACCCTTGAAATCCATTTTCTTTCCTTTAACTTGATTATCTTTGTTTTCCCTTTTGTTTGTTTGTTTTGACTTTCAATCAATAGTGACAATTGATTGCGAGTCCTTAAAATCCTTTTAAAAACCTTTTTGATTTCTTTCCCTTATCTTTTCCAACCTCCTGTCTTTAATTGAGATCTATTTTATATTTAATCATTGCTGCATATTAATCCTCCCAGTCCCTGAGATCGACCCTGAATACTTGTCCTACTTCGTACGATCCATACACTGTGGGTTCGTTGCTATTTAGGGAATTATTACAGGTTATAATATATAAATTATCCCTTCCTAGTTTTGCTATCTTGTGAGTTTCTATCACTTTTGATAGGGATTTATAGGGGTGTAAACCAGCGAACAACCTGCCCGACATTGACGAGGATCCGAGAGAGGATGCCCCGTGGTGAGGCACCACAGTTCCTCATAGGAGTAGATGGAGTGATGAGACGCCGCGGTCGCGTCTGTGTACCAGCTGATGTGGAGCTGAGACAAAGGATATTACCAAGAGCTCACTGTACGCCTTATTCAGTGCACCTAGATACGAGTAAGATGTACCAGGATTTGAGACGTTCATATTGGTGGGGAGGGCTGAAGCCCGACGTGGCCAAATTTGTAGCACAGTGTGCGACCTATCAACAGGTCAAGATCGAACATTGCAGACCTGGAGGTGAACTCCATCCACTGCCTGTACCACAGAGGAAGTGGGAGGATGTCACAATGGACTTTGTGACTGGGTTGAGACCGAGCAAGAGCTTTGATGTCATCTGGGTTATAGGGACAGATTGACAAAGACAACACGTTTTATCCCTATTTGGGAACAACTAGGTTATAGTGGACAGACTGGCGAAGACGGAACGTTTTATCCTTATTCGGGAAACGTGGCCAATGAGCAGATTAGCTGAGGAGTACACTAGACAGATAGTGAGACTCCATGGGGTACGAGGACGATCGTCTCAAACAGAGATGGGCGATTTACCTCGAGGTTTTGGCATCTGATTCAGACTGCCCTAGGGACGAGTTTACACTTTACTAATGTGTTCCATCCTCAGACAAATGGACAGTCAGAGAGAACCATTCAGACACTAGAGGATATGCTGCGAGCTTGTGTGTTGGACTGGGGACAAGTGTGGACGGATCATCTCTTACTAGTTGAGTTCTCGTATAACAATAGCTGGCATGCATCGATTGGGATGGGCCCATATGAGGCACTGTATGGATAGAGGTGTCGTACTCCGTTATGTTGGGATGAGCCGAGCAGTGTTAGTTGTTGGACACCTGATCAGATTCAGGATGATGTTGCTCGTGTAACACTGATTAGAGAGAGGATGCTGACTTCCCAGGGCCGTCAGAAGTCATATGCAGATAGGAGGCGTAGACCCCTAGAGTTCAGAGTAGGAGCCCCATGTGTGGCTGAGAGTGTCTCCGACACGAGGTGTTAGACGCTTTGGCATTAAGGGGAAGTTGAGCCCCGATATGTCGGACCGTTCGAGATTCTGGATCGAGTTGGGCGCAGCATACATATTAGCTTTGCCTCCGAGATTAGAGGGTATTCACCCTGTGTTTCACGTGTCTCAGCTGAGGGAGTATATACCAGATCCGAAACATATCGTGAGTTATGATGATTTGGTGGTCGAGCCGGACCACACTTTTGTTGAGCATCCGATTGCAGTTCTAGAACGAGGTATGAGACGCCTGCGTTCGAAGGACATTCCTATGCTGAGGATACAGTGGTCGAGACGAGGACCTGATGAGGCTACCTGGGAGACTGAGGATAGTATTAAGAGGAACTATCCAGAGTTCTACGCCGAGATAGATGTACCAGTAGGATCGACGAGTAGGTCTTAGTACTATCTTGGTGAGTGTTGTGATTATGTGCTTATATGCTATGATGTGTTTATTTTCATGCTAGCTATGATGTGATTTATGATCTTATTAGATCTTGTTGTGCTAGTACGATTGTTGTTTATGGCCGGAGATGGCTCTTTCCTCCATGCTATTGTGATACGATTAAGGTTTAGCTGGAGATGGTTATTCCTCCATGCTATTTTGGTGGACATAGTATTGCTGGAGATGTTTTTCCTCCATGCCCATCTGTTATGAGTATGATTCGGCTAGAGATGGTTTTCCTCTATGCCTTTGTGATGTGATGATAGTTTGGCTAGAGATGGTTTTCCTCTATGCCTTGGACAATATAGTGATCTTGTTGTTGGAGATGATGATTTCCTCCATGCTTGTGTTTGAGGTTATAGAGTGATATAGGTTGGTACCTTATGAGCGCGAGAGGTGATGCCTCCAATAGAGAGAGTTATACCTCGGCTTATGAGTCCGAGTGGTTTTAGGATTTCACAAGTTTCGGGACGAAACTTGTTTTTAAGGGGATGAGATGTAAGAGCCTTGATCTTTAGAGCTGAGCTAGGATGTAGCCGCCCCGCGGTCCATGATGGCGCCCCTACGGCTCGTCAGTGTCCGCTCTACGGCTCAGGGAACCCGCCCCTGCGGTTTCCTGCGGCTGCAGCCGGCTTTGTTGACCCTTTGACTATGTTTTACTCTTTCTTACTTCCTTATACCTTTCCTTGCTTCCTGATCAAGGTTTCTTCACCTCCTTAGCTTACCTCACGACGTTCTTCTTGCTCCTTTCCTTCCATTGAGTTTGTTCTTGATTTCTTCTTGTTTTGGAAGAGAAGTGATGTGTGGATGTGTTGCTGAGCTTGGGATCCAGTTGACAGTGTGTTGTTGATCATTCCTTGGATAGGCTACAACAATAGGTGAGCTTACTCTTCTCTTCTTCTTTCTTCTTCTTTGATTCCATTTCTCTTCCTTAGCTTAGGATAGTTCTTCTAGGTGTGTATTGATGTTGTATGTATATATGTATGTGTATGCTTGTGGCTGTGGATTGACGAAGACGTGATTGATCACGTGAAGAGTGGAAGAGATATCGGGAGATTACACTCTGAACTGTCGCCGCCCCCGCGCTTGGAATCCACTGCCCTTGCGGAACCTTGTCACCGCACCCATGCCTCAATGCGCCGCCGCCCCCGGCCACGGTCCCAGCCTGCGCCCGCGTGTTTCCGCGCCTGCGCGTGCTGCATTTTCCGCCCCTACGTCTTTCCGTTCCGCAGGTGCGTCTTGTACAGGATCTACTTAGAGTAGTATTGATCCTTTTCTTTTCCTAGTATGAGCGGGTTAGTAGCATGCTAGGTACGTATATGAGGATAGGATGATGATGAGTATGATATCGATATATGCCGGTTATGGCCTTGATGTTTTAGTAGTTTATCGAGGTTTATAAGTTGGATATGATCCTTATGGATCCCTTGGGTCTAACTGTGACCCCTTTGATTGGTAGGAGATTTGATATCTCTTTATGCTTGTTATTAGGCAGTGTTGTCCTTCAGTTTGGAGCTGATCGTGTTGAGAGTACTTCGAGGTTGAGGTAAGTCCATAGGACTTACTTAGCTACCATCCTTATATTGGATGTATGCATGAGTGGTGTTTGATATATGCTTGATAGCATGCAATATTGATTATTACCGACCTATGGTTTAGCGACCGCCCATTGTAGGGCCGTGACAACTTGTCCTTTTCATCCCGTTGGGAGTCTGGAGGTTCTCTGTGGACAGGCCATATTTGGTTCAGTGGGACGGGCTTTCTCCACTCCCATAGGGTATACGGGGACGGTGACTGGATCACCACTCCAGCTGGCAACATTCCGAGAGGCGAGGATTAAATATTCCTCGTGTCACATATATTCATATAAATCTATTTATACGATTTGAGTGTTGGACTTTATAAAGATAATTAACCGGGTAAATGTGTGATAGCATGATGATGTGTTTATTATTCCTGATGTGTGTTTGTGCTTATGTATTATCTTATATATGTATGGTTAGCTAACGATTTATACCGTGTTGTAGATCCTTTGCAGGTTAGGAGAACTGCAGAGTGATTCAGATGGGGTGATCCGCTGAGGGCTCCGTACACTAGGTTCATGCGAGGGTTATGGGAATTTTGTATGTACAGTTATATGTTCTTGTTTGTACTCAGCGGTTCTTCTGTAAACCTTTTGATTTATATATATACAGTTTGATGTTTTGACTTTAATCTATATGTGCCTTGTTGTAAGATCCAGTGAACTTGTTGTCAGGCTAGGGTCAGGATCCATTGTGAGATCCTAGTCCAGTAGCGCCTCGAGTCCTACGGATTCGAGGTGTTACAATTTCCAATATAAAAATGCATTAAAAATTATGATATGCTAAATACAAGAATAAATGAGTCATTGTGTACCGAAACCTGACGGCTCTGATCGAGTAAAAATCCGAGGTTTTTATTATCATTTTCCTTCGATCCGTCTTCCTTCATTTTCCTCGCGAGCCTCCTCTCAAAATATTTTTCTGTTCTTTTTATGTTCTTATCATTGGTGCTTTTTATGAGTTATTTTGGTTCCGTTGTGTTATCCAACGACCTCTCCTTCTACCGTTTTATACGGCCTTTCAATATACTAGATTGTCTATGTAAGAGCTTTAGTCTTTCGGACCGAGATTGGACCTTAGCTGAGATTGGCTTTGGCCGAGATTGGCCTTTCCGCACCCACGGGCACGACTACCGCCCCTGCGGCTCAGGGAACCACCCCTGCGGTTTCCGGCGGCTGCAGCCGGTTTTGTTGACTCCTTTAACCCGTGCTTTACCTTTGCTTACTTCTTTCCTTTCCTTGCTAAGCAAGGGCTACGTTCTTCACTTCTCCTTTCCAGCCCCTACGTCCTCCTTGCTTCTCCTTCACCTTCTTGATCTTGTTCTTGATCTCTCTTGAGTTTGGAAGAGTTTTGGCGTGTGTGGTTGATGTTGGTTGATGATGTACTTAGCTGCTGAGCTTGTGAAGCCAACTGAGATAGTGCTTGTGCTCTTGTTTTGCCTAAACCTTCAGTAGTGGTAAGTGTTCTTGCTTCTCCTTCTTTCTTTCCTTGTTTCCATCCTCTTAGCTTAGGTTTAGATGTATGTGGATGTAGATTAATGTTGGAATGTGTATGTATATGTATGTGTGTGGTTTTGGATGAGAGAAGACGTGATTTGATCACGTGAAGAGCCGAAGAGAAGCCGCGGATCACGTTCTGCACAGACGCCGCCCCCACGCTTAGAAGCCGCCGCCCCTGCGGAAGCCGTGCCGCAGCGCCCACGCCAGCGCCAGCGCCTTGCCTGCATCCCGTGTCACCGCGCCTAGGGTTGATCCCTGCCGCGCCTGCGGGTTGTCTACTCCGCTCCCGGCGTCCCTTGATCACGCAGGTGCGTCTTGTCCGGGACTACCCATAGTTGGGTAACTCCTTTTCTTTCCTAGGTATCGGATGATGATGAGTATGTTATAGATATGCCGGTTAGGGCTTTGAGGTTTACGAGTTGGATATGATCCTTATGGATCCCTTGGGTCTAGGTGTGACCCTTTGTGTGATAGTAGATTGATATGTATATATGTATGCCTTGTACAGGCCGTGTTGTCCTCCAGATTGGAGTGGACGTATCTGAGAGTTGATCGTAGTTGGGAGTACTTCCGAGACTGAGGTAAGTCCATATGACTTACTTAGCTGCCATCTCTATATTGGATGTTGCATGAGTGGTGTATGTTTATGCTTGATAGTATGTGCTATGATGTTTACCGACCTATGGTATAGTGACTGCCCATTGTAGGGCTGTGACAGCTTTGCCCTGTCATCCCGTGTGGAGACAGGGAGGTTCTCTGCGGGACAGGCCAGATATGGAAGTGGGACGGGCACTTGCTCCACTCCCATAGGGTACACGGGAAGTGTGACCAGATCACCACTCGCTGGCAACATCCCGAGAGGCGAGGGTTATATTCCTCGTGTCACATATGTTCATATTGATATTTATTTATATAAGATTCGTGTGTTGAACCATTTATATAAAGATAATGAACCGGGTAAATGTGTGATATCATGTTGAAGTGTTTAGTATTTCTAATATGTGATTGTGCTTATGCTCATTCTTTATATGTGTATGGTTAGCTAACGGTTTCATACCGTGTTGTAGATCTTTGCAGGTTAGGAGAACTACAGAGTGATCCAGAGAGGGTGATCCGCTGAGGGCTCCGTACACTGGGATTATTATCGTGGGATATGGATATTTGATGTACGGATATATGTTTCTTTTCTACTCAGCGGTACTTATGTATTACCTTTTGAGATTTATATATCAGTCTTACGTTTTGTATTTAATCTATCGGTGGCCTTGTTGTAAGATTAAGTGAACTTGTTGTCAGGCTAGGGTTAGGATCCATTGTGAGATCCTAACCCAGTAGCACCTCTAGTCCTACGGACTTGGGGTGTTATAGTCTAGTCTACTGATTTTCTTTTCATTGTAAAAAAAAATGATTGGATCCAAATCATAAAATAAAAATGCATTAAAAATTATTATATGTTAAATTACATGAAAAAATGAGTCATTGTGTATCAACAAGGAACATAATAAAACTAGCAAAAATAACTAAAACAAGGTTTGCAATGACATGCAGGTATGAGAAAACTATTAAAGTTAGACCTATAATTGAATCCTTGATAAACCTTTATTTGAGAAAGTCAATAACAGAGACAACATTAATATGATTATCGTAATTATTGACCTTATAAACGAAAATAGTGAATGAAAGATTTCAAAGCCAAAGAGGAAGTTGAAAACCTCTCTAAACATTAATAAACCCTCAAGTAAAAAAAAGGTACAAAAAACTTCATTCACGAACATGTTTACCTATAGACATGTTTAAAATGATTGGTTTTCTACCTAATCAGCGATGACTATGCTAGAAGAAATTTATTTTCAATTTCGGATGGTTGCGGCTTGTGATTGGATCTAGAAACTACAAACAATAAACATACTTAATTTTATTTAAAAAATTTGTAAAATACAGACTTCCAACTAAAACAAAGCTCAACAAAAGAAGAATGATTGCTATTGTGAATTCGGTAACCACCGTTAGGATGACTTGCACCACGTTTTATTCAGTGCTCATTTCATTTGTTTGTCAAATCATGAAAAATGAACCCCTAGCATTTTTTATGGTATCAATTAATAAAAGTAAGAGAATATAAAACAAACATAGTATTATGAGATTTAAAATAAGAAATTTGCCTTTTAGGTATCACAAAAGTTGCTACTATTTAGTTGACTATTTGGTTTATGAGAAACAAAAAAAATCAAAATAAACCAGATGATTCTATTCAAAGTACAATTAAATTCATCAAATATCAAATAGTGAACCGAAACTTGGGTAAAGATACGAATGGAAAACAAGAGGAATATAACAAAGAGAAACTATGGCCACAAAAGAAAAAGAAAAACATAAAATGTGAAAAACCAAAATATTTCTATCATAAATTAAGTTTTGATGGCTAATTTTCGATTGTGTTTCAACTTTTATTGGATTTCTAATATGATACAACGATGAAATTATTGCAAAACTTGGTGTCCACAAAACCCACAATAAAAATTATTTTTTGTTGTCGAGGCTCTTACGCTCTACACCAGTGATTTTTTGAGGTAGTGAAGTTAGAAATCAACTTCATGGGAGCCCAAATGATATACGGCCATACGGACTACAATTGTTATATTCCTTGTAACTTCATGACTCGATCCGGGTCAAAGCTTCTTATTACTCCACATTTTTTATACAATAAATCCATGTGAACACTAGAATATATTCTAGCTATCATAAAAACCAAAACGAAAATATTCGAAATCCTCACCATACACACTAAGCTCAACTTTCGATAACTTCACAGCTTAATGCCGCACATAAAAGTACAAGATAGAGATTGACACCAAAAATACTTATATTTCATCAAAGTATAGAAAATATTTTAGTCACGCATCACTACATCTAATCTCTTATTCAGACTGTTACAAAACACTGAGGCGAAATCCTCTTGAGTTTCACTAAGAACTGTATGAATCTTTCTTCATTGTAAAATATAAAACCCAATTGTCGGTTGAATATATACACATGTATGAAAAAATATCCACAGACTGTGTACAAGTATCTACAAAAATTTCATGTTTTTCTTTTGTGTTACAAATGCTAAGTCACTAACCTTATTCAATTCCACAATCGCCTCCCGTTTTATTCCTATATATATACCAAACAGAGTTGTGATGTCAATGTCAAAACACAAGGAACTTAATCGGCTTGCTACAATGTGGATTGTTCAAGTCTTCTCTATAATAATTATATACTATTAGTATAGTAATTCTTGTATTTTTTTTGTCTCTTCATAGGAACTCTATATCTAAAAGAACTAATTCATATCAAGGACCGGATGTAATACACATATTTGGAGAAGCTCATGCCTGTATTTGCAGGAAGTCTGACTAGAGAAGGGTTATTGACTGATTGCCATAGTGAAGAGTCGGTCATTAGAAGTTTCGGTATTGTAAGAGACTGGAAACGCAAGCGCGTACTTCATCAAACTCGTCTTCTTCTTGGTGATTGCTTACTTGTCTATGGACGTCTACTAATTCATCATTCTTGGCAAACCTTCCTCTGACTCTTGGCCTGCTGTCTGCTAAAGTTTTACGACATGCATACTGCAGATATTGATTGATGTGAAAAACGATGAGTGTAAGAAAACTTTTCACCAGAACATGGACAAATATGTATTTTAACGTGCATATATATATATTGATAAGTGTGTATTTAACAATCTTTGTAGAAGCATGCTATTCGTTATTATGGATATGGTTAGTTGGTAATTTCATGTGGAATTAGATAACAAGTTTGGATCTATCGTGATAGAAAATTGTTACTGCTAAATCTTCGTGTATAATTGATAGAAGCTCACATAAAGCAAGACATAATTGATGCTAGCTAGTTCATCAATATGAAAATAAATATAGAGGTAAATGAACTCATGCAAGAATGAGAAGAGAAGTAACCTTGATTTTCTTGCTAAAATTTCTCTCATTTCTCTTCTTCAAGTACCTATGGATCTTCTCCTTCCTTTGTTCAGCAGAAAGTTTTCCGACTTTGAATGTAGAATCTTCCAAATTTGAGATTTCTGTTGACAAAGGAGTGCTTACGGCCGTATTTACAAGTTGTTGGTTGTCATTGCTTAGACTCTTGAAAGCAACGAGAAAACCATATCAATGATTGATGCAAAATACATAAACTCAGCTACCAAGTATTTAAGCCCTACTTCTTCGCTCCAAACTACCAGTCTACCAATTGAAATATTAACACGTTGCTGTTTGATCTATTTTGTACACTTCTTTAAATGTGATATGCTCATTCCATCAACATATTTATTTGTTAAACCATTGTTAGTGTAATTAACATAACTATAATTGGTGAAGTAGGACATACATTGGAGACTTTTAATTGTGGTTTTGTAGGTTTTGTTTAATGTTTTAGTTTGATTATTTGAATAATTTCATAAATAAATGTGTTTTCAACAAAAGTAGAGATTTTACCTGTGTATCACTAGAATTGTAGACTATCTGAAGTTGATCTGGACAGAACATTCCACTACTATCATCATGGTACTCTAATTCTTTCGATTGCATTTCAGATCCCACTAGCATACTCCCACTAAAAATCCCTGAATTCTCCACAGCTGATGAAGCATTTAGAGACCCAGGGAAAAAGGATCCCATAGAGGGATCAAAAAAAGAATACGAAGTTGAAGGGTTCATTCGTACAAAAGGATTCATCATAGACAAACAATTTTCTTCATAGACAGTAGGTGGAGGAGCCATGAAAGGCATTATAGGTTCAGATGGATATTGTGAGACTGAGAATCCATTGACAACAACATCATTTAGTTGAACTTGAGGCTCTACTGAAGAAAAATCCAACTGATCTTGTTGGTTTATGGTAAGATAAGGAGCACCGGAAAATGGTGGGGAGGTAGAAAAATCAATAGAGGCAGAGATGTCATTATCGAACTCATCTTGAGAGTCAAAAATTATAGAGAAGTTGTTATTATTATTAACGATAGCTGTTGTTGTGGCTGTTGTGGTGGTGCTACTACTGGTGGTTGTGCTAGCATTCACATTCTCATATGTTTCATTTTGGAACTTGTTAGGTTGTAGTGGTTCATTACTATATTTTTCATCTACATTTGAAGGGAAGGAAAGGTTAGTAGTGTATGAGGAGTTCTCATCATAATAACATTGAGAACTAGAGGTGACCTCGGAATTTTGCAACGTGTCTTGATATACATCAGTTTCACAAAATTCAAAAACTTGAGCGGCAATGGAACCCGAAATTTCATCCTGCAAAGAATTAAAAAAAAAGGTTATCTAGCCAAAAATCTACAATAAAGTATCAATACATGCATGAGATCAGGTTATGACCTTTACAAGGCTTTGAAAGTCTTCGTGACTTAAAGTGTTCATGTTGTTTGTATAGTTTGTTGGTCTTGGAAGGAGCTATATGAGATAAATAATTGAGTATGCTTGGGATAATTCAGTCCCCTTTTTATCCTAATCCATTGAATAAAGAAATTAAAATTCCTATCAATCTTAACACTTACGAGGGACATATTCCACTCTTGGACTAAGAGTTGGGTTTGTGAATTTCATTTGATCCGACTGATATTGACACTATTTCATGTAATTGGTAAGTTGATCAAGGACTTGTAACCTATATCATTCACTATGATCACCAAATTTGAACAAAGATGAAGTCAAACATAAGGCTTTCACAATCGTTCTTCATCAATCCAAGTAGAAAAAGACCCTCCAATTTCAAAAAAGCTTAAGCTAAGATATTCCAAGTTGATAAGAAGAAGATAAATGACTACTGCAAATAAATAACAAATCATATTAACAATATACTTTTATTTCCATTTTTCAATATGCAATAGGAATCTTCTTTTCAAACAAATATGGTGTAATTGATAGCTTTTAGAGGTTCCAAAAGGCTGTTTTCTCTAAGTGTATACCAATAATGCTTATACTACTTGCAATTGCACCCAAAAAATGTTTCTACAACTAGAACTAAAGTCTATATGCATCAAATTGAAAGAAAATTCTCAACGATTTCTCTATAACATTTGTACTTTTGATCATATACTTTTCAAAATTTCTTCTCTCAACCCATCAAAATTTCAATTAGATGTTCCATGAACGTCTAAGCAAATCAATAATATATCTAAAACAGACTCTTCGCCTCCCCTAGTGTGTTGGTCATCCCTACAAATCAAATCGGCCATAATTTATAGAATATTCGGAAATCGACAAATCAAATCCCAAACTTCTTTAAATGTCAACTCAAAAGCCGAGTTCCATCACCATTATAAATGAAAAAGAAAACACAAAGTTCAATTCCGTCAATAGTGGGGACTAATACATTCCTCGTTTTTCCAATCACGCATCCAATTCCACAAATGAAATCTCCGATGAACATTGAATAGAGAAACAACGAATGCAATGAAAAAGGAAGAACGAAAGGTAACAGAATCCAAAAGCATGCAGATATAAAAAAAAATCATTAATTGAGTTTGGAGACGAATTATAGAAAAGTGAAATTAGTGAATTACAATGGCAGTGGGAGGATGGCCATCCGGGGATAGAGAAATGGTGATCTCATCGGCGGAGGAGGCAGCTGTTGCTGCTGCCTCAACACCGTCTTGGCCGAAAACAGCCGTGGTTGCGATGGCGCTTGTTATCGTTGCTTTGTCGAATTTCTTTGTGAATTTCTCCGATATTAACTGATAAATTTAGCTTCTACAACTGATTTTGCAGAAATGCAAGGGAGAAGAAGTTTGTTAGAAGAAAAGAGAGAATGGGGAGACAGGTGAGAAGAGAAGGGATGAAGGCAAAGTTAGTTATATAGGGGATGTTTGTTCGTAATCCGTACCACGAGAAAGACCCGCAGGACCACTAATAACAGGTTTTTAATTTAACTATAAATGCCATGTTGGCATCTTTTTGCTGATGTAGCACCGTGGGATTTGGATATTTTATTGGGTCTATCTGTCTATGTTTGTCAACGTCTTTTCTGCTTTGACCCTTATCTGTATCTACTTGTTTCCCTCTCTCCTTGTTAAAATTGGTAATGCATGTAAATATGTTATAATTTATTTTGCGGCTACTTGGTTAGTGATCGATGATAATTGGTCGTGATAATGTATACGAGCACCAACTCCTTGTAAAAGGGTTTGCATCCACATTTTTATATCAAGGTCTTCTCCTTCTCGTCTTCTTTCCGCATTCAATTTCCACGTCTAGAGTCAACGGATAGCGAGTCAGCAACAACGGTGGAAGTGTGTGAGGCGACAAAGGTGCTTACTATGATTAAGGTACATTGTTTGGAAAATAATGTAGGTTTAGGATAAAAAAATCATAAGATTAGCGTGAATGAAACGTATTTGATATTTTTTAAATTTGACATGAGACAAAGGCGCCTTATTTGGATCGTCGTAAACTCATACATGTCAATACACGCATATGGTCCGTTTGGTCGAGGGTTGAAAGAGATTATTGGGTATTATTTCTCCAATTCTAAGTGTCTGATTATAAAGTTGAGGATGAAGATTATAAGAAGGGTGAAATGATTATGGTATCTCACAAATTTTCATACACCCATATTGTCTATTAATTAATTCACACATTTCATATTCCTCTTCTGTATAAAATTTCTTCCATTTTCATTTTGAAATCTGAAACATAAAATAAAAGATGATGAACGAAAATGGAAGCAATACTATTCGGGATTGATGAACAATTGAAGCAAGAGAGTATTGGTTGAACCTAAAGGCATCTTCATCATTGACATGGTCCTTCAATGGAAGCTTGACAAATTTGTGATTGTTGAACTAATGTTTATAATGATGTTAAACCTGAACGGAGACGAAAGAAGGGTTAGAAGGACGTTTGTTGCTATTATACTTAAATGGAAGCTCGATTGATTCAATTTTTAAAAATATAGATCTCCAAATTTGGCTTTTTCTAAGCCATGTCTCAATTGCACATCAAGGACATGTCAAGGATGCTTCAGCAAGAGAAGAGACTATAAGCACTCACATGCGAGAGGCATTGATGAAAATTGCATAGTCGAGAAGCGGATAAAAAAATACTTTTATTTTGATCACAACTTCTATTTAAATTAATATATTATTTTTATTTTAATCACAACATCTATTTAAATATTTTACTTTCATATTTTACTTTCATTGTGATTTCATTTCTTTTAAAAAAAGATTAAATCTAATGCATTAGAATATATTTTAATTCGGTTGTATCCACACCTTTATTTAAAATAGATATTAGGTCTTCATCTTATATATGTTCGAGTATTTATGAATCTAATACTATATGAATAGAGGACTACTTCATACTCATGTTTTGTGAAAAAAACCCTTTAAAATTTGGAAACTATTGAAAAATAAAAATAAACAAAACTTATAAATTACAATAATTCAAAAAAATTGCTTGAAAGGAAAATAGTTCAAATGTTAAAAACTTGTTTGAAAGTAAACTTCATAAAATTATTTATATTTTTCAAATCACACAAAAATTACCGATGATTTATCAAAAATTATAAAAATATTATCCTTTATTTTTAAAAATATTCTAAATCACTTTTCAATGACTTCAGTCCCGACTAATAAATCAATCTTAACTTGAAAATCACATAAAACTAGTCATTATAATCACCGATATAATATACAACTAGTTTATTACCCGCATATTGTGCGAGTTTTATCTAAAAGAAAAGTTATATTATTTTTTATGTTAAAAAAACTATAAAAATTAATTTAGGTGAATCCTTTGTGTATTTTTTTAAAATCGTTATAAATAATCAGGTAAAATATGATATATTGTTACCTTAAATTATGGGTGCATTTTAAAAAAAATAAGTAGATAATTTATAAACTATTAAGTAAATCGTGAGTGATTTTTAAAAGACTATAAAAAGTAACCAAGTGAAATCTGATATATTATTTAATCTTCAAACATTCTATTTATAAAAGTTCTAAAACTATCAACTTTACTTGATAACCGATGTACAATAACAAAAATAAGAAAACTCTCCGTTTATACAAGTCATCAAATTGTAAGTCTTACGCTCTCACTTGATAACCGATTTAGGAAAGCAAAATACGTGAAAATATGGGCACATGAAAAAAGTCGTGGATAACAAATAAATTTGAAATAAATATGAGGATAAAAGAAAAAGAAAAATATTATACCAAACATATTCTTATTTGAATTCGTTAAATAAAAAACAAAGTCAAATATGTATCTGTAGGTCAACAATTTTTTAGAATTATATAGACAACTACTAACATAATAGTAGGGCAACGACCCATCTAACATTAAGTCAATGACCCAAGTATCAATATATCAACGACTCGCGTATTAGTATGTCAACGACCCACATAACTATTGAATAACGATCCACATAATAGTAGGTCAACGGCCACATGATATTAGGTCAACGACTCACATACATTAACGACCTACAACAAATATTAATCTGATATATATAATAATTATACTTAAACTTAGTCAAAAGGATATAAAATGTACAATTTGTTTAATCTTCAAACCCTCTATTAATACAAATTATCAAACTATCAGTCTTATTTAATAATCGACGTGGGATATCCAAAAATTAATAAAACTCTCTTTATACAAGTCCTCAAATTATCGTCTTTACTTTAACCGATTAGGATAGCAAAGTAAATGAAAATATGGCCGAATTAAAAAAAATCGTGGATAACAAATTATTTTAAAAATTCATTATGAGAACAAAAATGAAAAATCTTATACCAAAAATATACATATGTGACTTTGTTAAACTAAATAACAAAGTCAAATACGTATTAGTAGGTCAACGATTTTTTAAAATTATATAGACAACGACCCACTTAATTAATCATAGGTCAACAACCCAAATAATTGTAGGTCAACAACCCACATAACATTACGTCAACGACACACATAACATTACGAGATGAACCACATAACTGTAGGTTAACTGTAAGAGCCTTAGTCTTTCGGACCGAGATTTGACTTTATCCGAGTTTGGCTTTGGCCGAGATTTGGCCTAGCCGCCCCCGCGGGCTTGTGTGCCGCCCTTGCGGGTTTCCGCTCCCGCGGCTCAAGGAACCGCCCCTGCGGTTTCTTGCGGCTGCAGCCGGTTTTGTTGACCACTTGACCGTGCTTTACTCTCATTTTCTTACTTCTTTCTTTCCTTGTTGAGCAAGGGTTTCTTCTTCACTCTTTTCTCAGCCACCATACGTCCTCCTTGCTTCTCCTTCTTCTCTCCATCTTGATCTTGATCTTGATCTTGTTCTTCCTTAGAGTTGAAAGAGTTTGTGTTTGATTGTGGATGATGATGTTGTTGAATGTTGTGGCTGAGCTTGGAAGCTAATTGAAGTGTAGTTGGATCATTTTCTTGCCTAGACCAGCAATAGGTAAGCTCCTTCTCTTCTTCTCCTTCTCTTCTTCTTTGATTCCATCTCCCTTAGCTTAGGATTAGATGTATAATGAGGCTAGTTGATGTTAGTATATGTATGTATATGCATGTGTATGATTTTGGATGAGAGAAGACGTGAATTGATCACGTGAAGAGTGAAAGAAGAACCGCGGGATCATCTTCTGCATTGTCACCGCCCCCGCGGTCCAGCAAAGCGCCCCTGCGGGTACCTTGTCACCGCGCCCGGAAGCCGCCGCCCCGCGGCCATTGTCCCAGCGCCTGCGCCGTGCCTGCGTTGCCTGCAGCTGTTGTCACCGTGCCTGCGGCTGAGTCTTGCCACGCCCGCGGATTGCTTGTTCCGCCCTTGCGTCTCTTTGTCACGCAGGTGCGTCTTGTCCCGGATCTACCTAGAGTAGTATAGATCCTTTCCTTTCCTCGTATGAGGGAATTAGTACCATGCTAGGCATGTTTATGAGAATAGAATGATAAAGATTATGATATCGAAATATGCCAGATATGGCTTTGAGGTTTAGTTTTATCGAGGTTTACGAGTCTGATATGATCCTTATGGATCCCTTGGGTCTAGGTGTGACCCCTTTGTGTGATAGTAGATTGATATGTATATATGTATGCCTTGTATAGGCCGTGTTGTCCTCCAGATTGGAGTGGACCAAGTTGAGAGTTTATCATAGTTGAGATTACTTCCGAGATTGAGGTAAGTCCATAGGACTTACTTAGCTGCCATCTCTATATTGGATGTTCCATGAGTGGTGTATGTTTATGCTTGCTAGCATGTGATACTATTATTACCGACCTATGGTCTATTGATTGCCCACTATATGGTTGTGACAACCTTTCCCTATCACATCCCGCTGGGAGTCTGGGAGGTTCTCCGTGGATAGGTCAAACTTGGTATACGGGATGGACATGGAACACTCCCATTGGGTATACGTGAAGTGTGCCGGATCCACTCCAGCTGGCTATAGCCCACAGAGGCGAGGGTTATATTCCTCGTGTCACTTATGTTTATATACCGACTTATATACATATCGTATGAGTGATGGATTATTTATATAAAGATAATGAACCGGCTAAATGTGTGATATCATGCTGAAGTGTTTATTATTTCTGATATGTGATTGTGCTTATGTTCATTCTATATATGTGTATGGTTAGCTAACGGTTTTATACCGTGTTGTAGATCCCTCGCAGGTTAGGAGAACTGCAGAGTGATCCAAAGAGGGTGATCTGCTGAGGGCTCCGTACACTAGGTCGTCCTCGTGGGATTGGGATCTTTTGATCTTGTATATATTTGTTATGTTTTGATTGTATTCAGCAGTACTCTGTATAACCTTTTGAGATTTATATATATTAGTTTCATGTTTTGTTTTAATCTATCTGTACCTTGTTGTAAGATCAGTGAAATTGTTGTCAGGCTAGGGTCAGGAACCATTGTGAGATCCTAGCCCAGTAGCACTCCGAGTCCTAAGGATTTGGGGTGTTACATTAACGACCCACATAACTGTAGGTTAACGACCCACATAACATTATGTCAATGACTCACATAACATTAGGTCAACAACCTACATAATTGTAAGTCAACGACCCATATAACAAATATTAATCCGATATGAATAATAATTATACTTGAATTTAGCCAAAAAGTCATAGAAATGTTTGATTTGCGTAATCTTCAAACCCTCAATAATTATACAAGTTCTCAAACTATCGGTTTTACTTGATAACCGATTCGCGGTTGAGATAGCTAAAAATTAAGGAAACTCAGTATTCATACATATTCTCAAATTTTCAAAATACAAGAAAATATGGGCGATTCTAAAAGTCGTGGATGACAAATGATTTTAAAAATAATCATAAGAAGAAATATAGAAAAATATTATACCAAAAATATATGTATTTGACGTTGTTAAATCAAATATTAAAGTCAAATACTATTTGTAGGTCGACGGTTTTATAAAATTATATAGACAACAACACATATAACAATTGATCAATGACCCAAATAATTGTAGGTCAACGAAAAACATAATATTAGATCAACAACCCACATAACATTAGATAAACGACCCATACAATAAATATTAATCCGATACGAATAATAATTATACTTGAACTTAGTCAAAAAGTCTAGAATTGTATGATTTGTTTAATTTTCAAATCTTCAATTTATACAAGTACTCAAACTATCAACTTTATTTGATAACCGATGTGATATAAAATAAAAAAATAGAAACTCTCTATTTATACAAATTTTCAAATTGTCAACCTTAATTGATACCGATGTTGAATAGCAAAATACATGAAATTATGATTGAATTAAACGAAAGAGTCGTGGATAACAAATGATTTTAAAAATAATTATGTGAATAAAAATAGTAAAAATATTATACAAGAAAATATATGTATTTGACTTTGTTAAACTAAATTAACAAAATACATATTAAAATTTTATTGACAATGATCTATATAACAATAGGTCAACGACCCACATAACTTTAGACTCACATAACAATAGGTCAACGACACACATAATTGTTGGTCAACAACCCATATAATATGAATAATAAATATATTTGAACTTAGTCAAAAGACCTAAAAGTGTATGATTTGTTTAATTTTCAAACCCTTAAAAATAAAGAAAACACTCTATTTATACAAATTCTCAAGTTTTTGGCCTTAATTGATAAGAGTAATGTTATCCGGCGGTTGAAAATTGCAAATGGCATAGCTGAGTCGGAATGAGCATCCGCCCCGATCCAGGCGCATTCGCAAAGTCCAAGTTGGGGCGCATGCAGAATGCGCATATGCACGGCTCATTTAGGGCATGCGCATCATGAGGCGCATATGCCCGATAATTTTTTTTTCACATTCCGTGTCTGGTATCGAGCGCATGCGGACAACCTTATGGCTCTGATGCTCTAGAGGACTCCGCATGCGCTTTAGCCCAGGGCGGATGCGAATTCCGCATTGTCGTACAATTGTGAAATTTTGTCCGTCCGAATAGTAATCTTGATTGATAAATGATGTGGGAATGTGAGATAACAAAATACAGGAAAATGTGGCCGAATTAAAAAAAGTCGTGAATAAAAAATAATTTTAAAAATAATTATAAGAAGAAAAATAAAAAATATTATACCAAATATATACGTATTTGACTTTTTAAAATTAAATAACAAAGTCAAATATGAATCCGTAGGTTAATGATTTTTAAAATTTATCATAAAACGACCCACATAACGTTAGGTCAATGACCCACGTACATTAAGTCAATGACCCACATACGTTAGGTCAACGGACCACATAACATATATTAATCATATATAAATAATAATTATACTTGAATTTAGACAAAATGCCAATAAATATATGATTTGTTTAAAATTCAAACCCTAATTTATACAAGTTTTCAAATTGTCAACCTTACTTGATAACCCATGTGAGATAACAAAAAATTAAGAAAATTCTTTCAAATAATAAAACCTTAGGTATACAATTGCATAAAAGAAAATATGTATTTTACCCAAAAATTAATTATTTGATTTTTTTAAACAAAATAAAATTAAAATTAAACTAAGGAGTTGTTTTAACTAAAAATCGCTACAAAATCAATAAGTAATTCAAAAAAAGATTTTCCAGCGTTAATTTTAAAAGCTCCATTTCAAAATACTACTTTTACAAAAAACAAAATAATCGTTGATGTTGAAGACTCGAAAGCCTTTGGTCTTTACCATGACATCCAAATAACAATCATTATTAAAATATGAAACATCATTATTGAGGAGATAATCTCATTGTCATTTATGCGAATAAAAGATCTTGATAATGCCCTTGGATATTTTAAATTTTATTTGTTGATTCTTATCTAAAAGAGAAAATTCAAATCAATTTACATTGAACACATTTTTAGAGAAATTAAGAGTGTAAGAGCCTTAGTCTTTGGGAGCCAGTTTTGGCCTTAGCCGTCCCCGCGGGTTAGTGGAGCCGCCCCTGCGGCTCGTCTGTTGTTCCGCCCCTGCGGCTCAGAGAACCGCCCCAACGGTTTCTTGCGGCTGCAGCCGGCTTTGTTGACCTTGACTCGTGTTTTACTCTTCCTCCTCCTTATACCATTCTTTTCCTTGCTGAGCAAGGGTTTCTTCTTCACTCATTCTCATTCTTCTCATGTCCTCCTTGCTTCTCCCTTCCTCCATCTTGATCTTGATCTTGGTTCCTTAGAGTTTGCAAGAGAGTTGGTTGTGTGGCTTGTTGAGGTTGATGTTGTGCTTGGTTGCTGAGTTTGTGATGCCAATTGAGAGTGTGTTTTGCTCCTTCCTTGGGTGATCACAACAGTAGGTAAGTCTTGGTTCTTCTCTTCTTCCTTTCTTCCTTGGCTTTCTCTTCCATAGCTTAGGATTAGATGTATGTAAAGGCTTGTTGATGTTAGAATGTGTATGTATATGGTTGTATGTGGCTTTCGAATGGAGAAGACGTGAGTTGATCAGGTGAAGAGCCGAAGAGGAACCGCGGGGTCACATTCTGCACTGTCGCCGCCCCCGCGCCTGGAAGCCGCCGCCCCTGCGGGAAACTTGTTACCGCGCCCGGAAGCTGCCGCCCCCGCGGACACGGTCTCAGCGCCTGCGTTTACCTGCGGCCACGGTCACCGCGCCCGCGGCCGAGCATAGCCGCGCCTGCGGGTTGCCTTGCTCCGCCCCTGCGTCTCTCTTGTCACGCAGGTGCGTCTTGTCCCGGGTCTACCTAGAGTTGGGTAGATCCTTTTCTTTCCTAATATGAGCGGTAGTAGCATGCTAGGTACATGTTTGAGGATAGAATGATAATGAGTATGATATCGTTATGCCGGTTATGGCTTTGAGGTTTATGAGTTAGGATATGATCCTTATGGATCCCTTGGGTCTAGGTGTGACCCCTTTGATTGATATGAGTTGATATCTTGTTACGCCTTGTTATTAGGCAGTGTTGTCCTCCAGATTGGAGTGGACCGGATTGAGAGTTGATCGTGGTTGAGACTACTTCTGAGGTTGAGGTAAGTCCATAGGACTTACTTAGCTACCATCCCTATATTGGATGTGTGCATGAGTGGTGTGTGATATATGCTTGATAGCATGCGTAGTGATGATTACCGACCTATGGTTTAGTGACTGCCCATTGTAGGGCGTGACAACCTTCCCTTTCATCCCTCTGAGGAGTCTGGGAGGTTCTCTGCAGACAGGCCAGACTTGGTTCAGTGGGACGGGCTTTCTTCACTCTCATAGGGTACACAGGGACGGTGACCGTATCCCCACTCCAGCTTGCAACATCCCCGAGAGACGAGGGTTATATTCCTCGTGTCACATATATTCATATTCAGATATATATATACGATTGAGTGATTGGACTTTATAAAGATAATAAACCGGGTAAATGTGTGAAGCATGATGATGTGTTATGATTCCTGATGTGTGTTTGTGTTCTTGCATCTCTATATATATGTGAATGGTTAGCTAACGGTTTTACACCGTGTTATAGATCTTTTGCAGGTTAGGAGAGCTGCAGAGTGATCTAGAGTGGGTGATCCGCTGAGAGCTCCGTACACTGGGTCGTTATCGAGGATATGGGATCTTTTGTTGTATAGTCATGTTTTATTTGTACTCAGCGGTACTTATGTATTACCTTTTGATACTTATATATATCAGTTTCATGTTTTGTATTTAATCTATCGGTGCCTTGTTGTAAGATCCTGTGAACTTGTTGTCAGGCTAGGGTCAAGATCCATTGTGAGATCCTAGCCCAGTAGCACCTCGAGTCCTACGGATTCGGGGTGTTACAAAGTTGGTATCAGAGCTCAGGTTGACAACAATGGCAGTTGTAATCTGCGATAAAGGTCGAATAGATAAATAAATTGAACCGAAAGGGGTCTGACTTTTTAAAAGGTTTTGGTTTTGAAATGAGTACAAATGTTTTTGTATAGCGTGTACGAGAAGCCATCACCCCTCTGAAGATCTCGACATTATAGATATATAGATATTATGTTGTGATTGATTTGATATATATCTATACATAGAGCATATATATAGCCTTCTAAGTTAGGTCTACGTCCTCTGCAGATAGTTCAGACTAGAGCCTTACCTGCAGCTGAATGAGGTAGAGGTAGACCCCCTCTAGGTAGAGGACGGGGTAGAATTCTTGCTGTTGATCCACCTGCAGCGGAGGAGGTTCATGTTGATGTTGCTGAGAGTGTCGTCCTTGAGACAGAGAACGGCATAGATGGGAGACAGGGTCCACAACGAGTCCAGTCAGATGACTCGGATTATGTCTCCATGGGAGGACCAGAGTTCCTTGAGTATATCCGGTGAGTGGAGGAGGTTGTCAGAGCGGGTAGACCTATTCCGGATCTGCCAGCACACGAGGGATCGTCTGAGAGATTCCACGGGGTTACTCAGGTGCCAGTTGCACCGGCACTTGTTGTTGAGACTGTTAGAGTTACAGAGGAGCATAGAGGGCCTCGACCAAATACTTGGTTGAAGGCATTTCATCAGATGAGTGTACCCCCTATCTTTGGGAAGGTGGGGTTAGAGGTTGAGCTCTGGATTGGACATGTGGACTCAGCTCTGGAGTCCATTAGATGTCCAGTGGATAGGCAGATTGAGTTGGTGCAGACTCTGTTCAGAGATTTGGCACAACACTAGTGGAGGTCTGTACGGGGACAGGTTAGCAGTTATGATCAGATGAGGACCATGATCAGAGAGCGTTTCTGCCCTGCCTCGCTGAGGAGGGAGAAACTGCGAGATTTTGTTGAGGCTGGCTTCGAGGATGTACCAGTCTTTGAGGCCATTAGGAGAATTCAGGAGGAGCTAGCATTGCTGGGACCAGCTGCACCTTCTGTAGATCAGCATGTATATCTTTTCTCCCGATGACTGAGGGATGCTACACGGATTTACATGGCGGGGTTTCACTGTGAGACCTTGATGGATTATCAGGACAGAGCTTCCGACTATAAGAGGGAGCGAGCTAGTCAAAGGAGAGCTTCTCATACTGGAGGGTCTGAGAAGAGGCAGCGTACTGGACAGACCAGTGGTGCTGGTAGAGCTGCTGGTTCAGGGCGAGGCCAGAGTCGCCAGAGTCGTCCCTCATTTGCACCAGTTACAGATAAGGTACGACAATGTTTCAACTGTGGTGGTATGGACATATCCGACCAGAGTGTACGAGGCAAACAGTGACTTGTTATACTTGTGGTAGACGAGGTCACATACATATTTTCTGTAGGCAGGGTGGAGCTACATCTCAGCAGGGTTCTTCTCCTTCCAGTGCAGCGGGAGGTGGGCAGAGGCCCCCACAGCAGCAGACACATGGACAACAGAGGGTCCAGATCACCCTACGACTCAGGGATCTTCTCTTAGGCCGAGTAGAGGCAGAGGTCGTGGTGGGAGTACCACGGACGCCAGAGGACCACAAGGTCGAGTTTTTGAACTGAGGAGTGCAGAGGAGCCAGCTGCACCGACTGCTACAGGTACCATTCTGATCCATGGTTTACCTGTTAGAGTTTTATTTAAGATGTGAGTTATGTCTTCATTTGTATCCGATGTATATGTTGAGTATTTGAGTTTAGTTATGACAAGAGGATACCCTTTAGTATAGGGTTACCTGATGGTAGTAGGGTTAGAGGTACCCATGAGATCCGTGATTTGTCTCATTTCTTGCTTGTCGACTTCTTTGTCATGCCATTAGTGCATGACGAAGTCATTCTAGGTATGGATTGGATGGATAGTCATCAGGCAGTCTTGGATGTAGGTAGGAGGACTGTAACCCTCTCTACCGAGTTAGACAGATAGAGGTTTTCCGAGGTTGGGACCTTGGAAAATCAGGTATGGTTATCAGTGCGATACGGGCAGCGAGATTGATTGCACAGGGTTGTGAGGCCTTCTGGTGTTATGCCATGAAGGAGGGGGAGAGTCCAGCATTAGAGGATATCCCAGTGGTTTGTGAGTTTGCAGATGTATTTGTTGAGCCGTCCAGTTTGCCGCCTCAGAGGAGTGTGGATTTTTGTGTTGATTTAGAGCCTGGTACGAGACCAATCTCGAAGGCCCCATACCGGATGGCGCCTGTCGAGATGCTGGAGCTGAAGAAGCAACTTGAGGAGTTGGCTGAGAAGGGTTTTATTCGCCCTAGCGTATCCCCACGGGGAGCACCTGTCCTCTTCGTACGGAAGGACGGATCGTTGAGACTGTGCATAGATTACTGAGAGCTGAATAAGGTGACCATCAAGAACAAATATGTATTGCCTCGTATTGATGATTTGTTAGATCAACTTCAGGGAGCGACTGTGTTTCCAGGATTGATCTGCGATCAGGGTATCACCAGCTGAGGGTGAGAGAGCAGGATGTGCATAGGACAACATTCCGGACCAGATATGGACACTACGGGTTTATAGTGATGCCATTTGGGCTTACGAATGCCCCAACAGTCTTTATGGAGTTGATGAACAACATCTTCATCGACTTCCTGGATCAGTTTGTGGTGGTCTTCATAGATGATATTTTGGTATACTCTCGCAGTAGAGAGGTGCATGCAGGACAGCTGAGGACTGTATTGCAGGTTTTACGGGATAGAGAACTTCATGCTAAGTTTTCTAAGTGCGAGTTCTGGATGTCAGAGGTAGCCTTCCTGGGTCATGTTGCTTCAGCTGAAGGGATCAAGGTGAATCCAGCAAAAGATCGAGGCAGTAACAGCTTGGATGGCACCGACGAACGTCAAGTAAGTACATAGCTTTCTTGGCCTAGCCGGTTATTACCAACGCTTTGTGGAGGGATTTTCTGTAATTGTCCGTCCACTGACGAGTCTGCTGAGGAAGACTACCAGATTTATATGGCCTGAGCAGGAAGACGCCTCGAGAGCAGGCGATTGCGAGATTGATAGTTCAACATCAGTTGCAGAGGGATCTGATCTGGTTAGAGTTGGACATCTAGTTTCCTGATGAGGATGCCCAGCTGCGTACTTTAGAGGTTCTTCCTGATCTGTTGGGTGAGATCCAACAGAAGCAGGAAACCTGCCCGACACTGACGAGGATACGAGATAGGATGTCTCGGGATGAGGCACCACAGTTCCTTCTAGGAGTAGATGGAGTATTGAGACGTCGAGGTCCCGTCTGTGTACCTGTTGATGCGGATCTACGTCAGAGGATATTACAGGAGGCTCACTGTACACCTTACTTTGTACACCCAGGTACGAGTAAGATGTATCAGGACTTGACACGTTCATATTGGTGGGGAGGGTTGAAGCCCGATGTGGCCAGATTTGTGGCACAGTGTGCGACCTGCCAACAGGTCAAGATAGAGCATTGCAGACCTGGAGGTGAGCTTCATCCACTTCTTGTTCCACAGAGGAAGTGGGAGGACGTCACCATGGACTTTGTGACTGGGCTGAGACCGAGCAAGAGCTTTGATGTTATCTGGGTTATAGGGGACAAATTGACAAAGACAACACGTTTTATCCCTATTTGGGAACCGTGACCAGTGAGCGGATTAGCAGAGGAGTACACTAGGCAGATAGTGAGACTCCATGGTGTACCGAGGACGATCGTCTCAGACAGAGATGGACAATTTACGTCGAGATTTTGGCAGCAGATTCAGACTGCCCTGGGGACGAGTTCGCACTTCACGACTGCGTTCCATCCTCAGACAGATGGTCAGTCAGAGAGGACCATTCAGACCCTGAAGGATATGTTGCGAGCTTGTGTGTTGGACTGGGGGCAAGTGTGGATGGATCATCTCCCACTTGTTGAGTTCTCGTACAACAACAGTTGGCATGCATCGATTGGGATGGCCCCATATGACGCACTGTATGGACAGAGATGTCGTACTCCGTTATACTGGGATGAGCCGAGCAGTGTTAGTGGGTTGACACCTGATCAGGTTCAGGATGATGTGGCTCGAGTAGCACTGATTAGAGAGCGGATGTTGACTGCGCAGATGTAACACCCCAAATCCGTAGGACTCGAGGTGCTACTGAGCTAGGATCTCACAATGGATACTGACCCTAGCCTGACAACAAATTCACTGAATCTTACAACAAGACACAAATAGATTAAAACAAAACATGAAACTGATATATATAAATATCAAAAGGTGATACAGAAGTACCGCTGAGTACAAAAGTAAAACATAAACTATACATATGAAATATCTCATATCCCCGATAACGTCCCAGTGTACGGAGCCCTCAGCGGATCACCCCACTGGATCACTCTGCACCTCTCCTAACTTGCAAAGGATCTACAACACGGTATAAAACCGTTAGCTAACCATACACATATATATATAGAGATGCTAGAGCACAAACACACTTCAGGAATCATAACACATTTACCCGGTTAATTATCTTTATAAGGTCCAACACTCAAATAATATATATCTCGCCATATGAAAATAAGTGACACGAGGACTATATATAAAATCCTCGCCTCTGATCGCTATAGCCAGCAGGAGTGGTTCCGGCACCCAACCCGTATACCCTATGGGAGTGGTGAAGAGTCCATCCCGTATACCAGATCTGGCCTAACTACAGAGAACCTCCCAGACTCCCAGCGGGATGAAAGGCAAGTTGTCACAACCACTACAATGGGCGGTCACTATAACATAGGTCGGTAATAAACCATAACGCATGCTATAAAACATATAACAAACACCACTCATGCATACATCCAATATAAGGATGGAAGCTAAGTAAGTCCTATGGACTTACCTCAAACTCAGAAGTAATCTCAACCACGATCTCAAACACGGTCCACTCCAATCTGGAGGACAACACTGCCTAATAACAAGGCATAACAATATATATCAAACTCATATTCATCACAAGGTCACACCTAGACCCAAGGGATCCATAAGGATCGTATCCTAACTCATAAACCTCAAAGCCATAACTGGCATAAACGATAACGTACTCATCATCATTCTAACCTCATACACGTACCTAGCAAGCTACTAATCCGCTCATACTAGGAAAGGAAAGGATCTACCTAACTCTAGGTAGACCCGGGACAAGACGCACCTGCGTGACAAGAGAGACGCAGGGGCGGAGCAATGCAACCCGCAGGCGCGACAAGGCTCAGCCGCAGGTGCGGTGACAATGGCCGCAGGCACGGCGCGGGCGCTGCGGCACGACTTCCGCAAGGTCGGCGGCTTCCAGGCGCGGGGGCGGCGACAATGCAGAATGGGATCCCGCGACTCTTCTTCGGCTCTTCACGTGATTAATTTACGTCCTCTTCATTCCAAAATCATACACATACATATACATACACATTTCAACATCAATCTATGATCTATTCATCTAATCCTAAGCTAAGGAAGAAGAACATGAAAGAAAGAAAAGAAGGAGAAGCAAGAAGCTTACCACACTTGTGGTCCTAGGCTGCAAGGAAGGTCAACAAGCTTCACAACTAGCTCTCAAGCTCATTACAACAACCAATATCATCAACATCATCATCCTCACACAATTCTTGCAAACTCTAAGGAAGAACAAGATCAAGATCAAGGTGGAGAGAAGAGGAAGAAGCAAGAAGGACGTAAGGAAGCTGGGAATGAAGTGAAGAAGGAGCCCTTGCTCAGCAAGGAAAGGAAAAGGTAAGGAAGAGAGTAAAGCACGGTCAAGTGATCAACAAAACCGTCTGCCGCCGCAAGAAACCGCGGGGCGGTTCCCTGGGCCGCGGGAGCGGGTTCCCGCTGGGGCGGCACACAAGCCCGCGGGGGCGGCTAAGGTAATATCTCGGCTAAGCAAAATCTCGGCTAAGGCAAACTCGGTCCAAAAGACTAAGGCTCTTACAGCAGAGCCGTCAGAAGTCATATGCAGATAGGAGGCGTAGACCTCTGGAGTTCAGAGTAGGAGCCCGTGTGTGGCTGAGAGTGTCTCCGACACGAGGTGTTAGACGATTTGGCTTTAAGGGGAAGTTGAGCCCCCGATATGTCAGACCGTTCGAGATTCTGGATCGGGTTGGGAGCGCAGCATACAGGTTAGCTTTGCCTCCGAGATTAGAGGGTGTTCACCCTGTGTTTCACGTGTCTCAACTGAGGGAGTATATACCAGATCCGAGACATTTTGTGAGTTATGATGATTTGGTGGTTGAGCCGGACCACACTTTTGTTGAGCACCTGATTGTCGTCCTAGAACGAGGTATGAAACGCTTGCGTTCGAAGGACATTCCTATGTTGAGGATACAGTGGTCGAGACGAGGACCTGATGAGGCTACATGGGAGACTGAGGATAGTATCCAGAGGAACTATCCAAAGTTTTATGCCGAGATAGATGTACCAGTAGGATCGACGAGTAGATCTTAGTACTATCTTGGTGAGTGTTATGCTTATGTGCTATGATGTGTTTATTTCGTGCTAGTTGTGATATGATGTGTGATCTTATTAGATCTTGTTATGCTAGTACGACTGATTATAGCTGGAAATGGTTTTTTCTCCATGCTATTGTGATGTGATAGGTTTAGCTGGAGATGGTATTCCTCCATGCTACTTTGGTGTACATAGTAGTGTTGGAGATGTTTTTCCTCCATGCCTTTGATTATGCTGATGTTTGGCTAGAGATTGAAACGCCCCTAATATATGGTGCGTTTTATAGAAATATTTTCCGTATATTATTATTATTTTATATCATAAATATTAAAAAAAAATTTACGAGTTTATTTCCTACTTTATCAATTTAAATAATTATATATATTATATACATATGTATATATTTTCCATAAATTATTCCTCCGGAAAAAGTTCGGAGAATATTCCGATCCGTTATACCCGTTACGGATTATTTTATCTAGTTTTAATTTAATTTAAATTGTTCCCTTATTTATTTTATTTTATTTTATTTTCCTCCCGGCCTAGCTGGCCACGCTGACTTCTTCTCCTCCTTCCCGGGCCCAGCCGGTCCGTTGATGCCTTCTCTACTCCCCCGACCTATCTCCTTTCTTTATCTCCTTCCCTACTCTTTCACTCAACCTCACACACTCCCGCCCATACTACTCTTCTGCACCTGTCCTCCTAGCCCAGCTACACCCTCCACTCTTCTTCTCCCTGCCGCCCAACCTCCCTAGTACTCTAGCCTGCACTGTTGCCCCAACCTGCTCGCCTCCTTACCTCACACCCTGATCTCTCTCGCCTCACGTTTCCTCCCTCTCCACCATGCTCTCACTCCCTCACACTTCATCTCCCTTCTCTCCTGCTCAACTCTGGACCACCACCTCTCCTCTCCCTCACCCAACCACTCTACACCCTCTGCACTCTCTCCGACTCTCTTTCCCGAGCACCTTCCCTCCTCGTCTCCTCCGGCCACCATCTTCTCTCCTTCTCGCCATCTTGATCTCGCCGGAGCAGCAACCACCACCCTCAAAACCGGCCTCCTCCTCTCCTGCAGCCTTCCATCTCCAGGACCGAACCCACGCACACTCAGTTCTCACCTCCACTCTTTCTCTCCTTCCTCGCTCCTCTGTTGGATCGCAGCTTGCCGGAGTTTCGCCACCACCAGGAGCCACCACACCGGAGGAAGCTCGACACCAGGGACCAGCGAACCGAGCCTCTTCCGTCGCTAACTCCCTCTCCCTCCTTCCACGTCGGGATCTCCTCTCTCCATTGCTTCTCTGTCGCCGCCGGGAAGGAACAACCGCCACCAAGGCCGCCGGGAAGGGCCACCTCGCCGCTCTAATGTCGTCGGGAAGCTGCGCCGTCGAGGAGCACAAACGCAGCCGTTCGATGCCGCCGGGAGTAGCGCAGGAAGCTGACCGAGACTTCCCCTTATTCACAGTCGGGCCACCGGGAATTAGGTATATTTACGTTGTGACACCCAAATTTCTTAATTACATTTCTGGCCCACGTTTTTATTTTTAACAATTATGCCCTCTGTTTAATATTTGCAGAAAATGGCCCAACATTTTATTTACAGTTTTGTCCCAAAGTTTATGTTTGTTACTTAACTGCCCAGAAAACTTAATTACAATTTTTAGCAAAACATTTAATTACATGGAATGGCCCAAACTTTCTAGTTTTGTTTTTTTGACCTTATAAAATATTATTTATGATTTTAAACCCTTATGTTAATTACGAATTTCAACCTATATAATTTATATTACAATTTATGACCCAAGTTTAGTCTTTTTAAGCTAAAGTTGTTTAGTTGTATGATTAGGTTCGGTTACACCTTCGGGAAAGGTTTAGCTCAAGTCGAAGTTCGACAAGCATCGACCGACTTCACGTTTTACGACGCTACGTGAGTTTTCTCCAAACCTTGGATGATTATTACATAGTAAGTTCAGTTGGATTACGGACTTATATGCCTAGTTGGACAATCTAGGTACTTGCTGGATTTTGATAACGGGTTTTGGACAAACCCTAAGAGAAGTACAACCCAAACTCGAGTTGGGACTACGTAAGTCACTCTTACACCTATTAGACGGTGTTGTGATTTTATAGAATATAGCATATGTGTTGATCGTGTGATCTCTTGCTTGTTTAGGTTGTTGACGAGTTCTAGTTGACGTTGTTTTGGTTTAGAGCCGTTGAGTGAGCGTTTATCGAGGCAAGTACTTGTGAGCTTTTTATATGAGCATGATTTAAGTTTAAGTTGTTATATTATTGCATGCATGATTGGACGTACTTTATTTATTATGACGAGTTATCCTTTGAAACGTTTTAAAAAGAAATGAGTTGATACATGTTTAGATTTATGAATTTGACGTTTGGGTTATTTGATTCATCACTTATGATATATACTTTGATGCGTTTTAATAGAAATGAGTTGTTATATATACTTATGTGAGTTTGAAAGGTTTGAGAGTTATGACTTGAGTTGACATGTCTTAGGTAGTGATTGTGTTTTATTTCGGTTTATGGCATTTTAAAAAGAGTTTATACTTGCGGGATTTTTATGGAAGATTTGAGATGAATTGGTCTTTGATTTGAACGGCATTTGCCATTTTTTATGCACTTGAGAGATGATTTAGTATATTACTATATTGGGCTACACCTTACGTATTCAGTGGTCTATGACCACGGCGGCATCATTGTCGGCGTTATTATTTTCCTATTTTATAAAGGGCTACGCCTTACGTATTTAGTGGTCTATGACCACGGCGGCATCATTGCCGGCGTTTATTATGGTTTTCATATTTTCTACACTCCTCGGTTGAGGCGGGTCATGCTAGTACATGATCTGAGCGGGCCGTTGTAGTGGCCGACCATTGTCGTGATTGACGTGGACTCACCTGATCCGTGATTGCCGTGCTCATCCCATGGTCGGGTTTCTAGGAGGTACCTTCGTGTTCAATATAGCTTGGACATGTTTTTAACTAAAATACAAGCATTCATGATTTGAATAAGATTTCTAAACTAAAAATGCTCGAGCATGTTTTGATTTGATTACTTGGATGATTTCGTGATGATTTCGTGATGATTTGAGGAAGGGACAAGTTATTACCTTGTTGATCGTGGTTGAGACTACTTCTGAGGTTGAGGTAAGTCCATAGGACTTACTTAGCTACCATCCCTATATTGGATGTGTGCATGAGTGGTGTGTGATATATGCTGGATAGCATGCGTAGTGATGATTACCGACCTATGGTTTAGTGACTGCCCATTGTAGGGCGTGACAACCTTCCCTTTCATCCCTCTGAGGAGTCTGGGAGGTTCTCTGCGGACAAGCCAGACTTGGTTCAGTGGGACGGGCTTTCTTCACTCCCATAGGGTACACGGGGACGGTGACCGTATCCCCACTCCAGCTGGCAACATCCCCGAGAGGCGAGGGTTATATTCCTCGTGTCACATATATTCATATTCAGATATATATATATATATATATATATATATATATATATATATATATATATATATATACATATATATATATATACGATTGAGTGATTGGACTTTATAAAGATAATAAACCGGGTAAATGTGTGAAAGCATGATGATGTTTTATGATTCATGATGTGTGTTTGTGCTCTTGCATCTCTATATATATGTGTATGGTTAGCTAACGGTTTTATACCGTGTTGTAGATCCTTTGCAGGTTAGGAGAGCTGCAGAGTGATCCGGAGTGGGTGATCCGTTGAGGGCTCCGTACACTAGGTCGTTATTGGGGATATGGGATCTTTTGTTGTATAGTCATGTTTTATTTGTACTTAGCGGTACTTATGTATTACCTTTTGATACTTATATATATCAGTTTCATGTTTTGTATTTAATCTATTGGTGCCTTGTTGTAAGATCCAGTGAACTTGTTGTCAGGCTAGGGTCAGGATCCATTGTGAGATCCTAGCCCAGTAGAACCTCGAGTCTTACGGATTCGGAGTGTTACAAAGAGAGTGAGAGACAAGCTTGCACACCCTTGGACACTTTCTTTCACAGTGTGACTTTAGTGTAGATCCCGAGTTAAAGCTCTTATCTACGATGATGCTTTATAATAAATCACTTCTTGTAAGTGATCCTTCGTAGCTAATTCCTTTCCTCCATTAAAAAAATGATAATTTTGAAATTTATAAAAAAAAATAAAAGAAGGAAAATAACCAAAAAAATAATATAACCAAGTATGAACATTGAACTGAAAATAATATCAACTTTGAAAATTAGTAAGAACGATACAAACTATCAATGTATTTACCAAACCGGCAAAAACCCTAGATCCGGCGATGACGTGACAACCAAAATGTTACATGTCATCAAATAAATGGATTAAATGTGTGATGTGAATTTTATATTGAGAAGAATGAGGCTCTTAAGTCCTTTTTGTAAACCAAATACTAAGTAGGCCCATCTAAATATTTACATAATTTTTAAATCAAAAATTAATTAATAAGAGGGGTAAGAATGGACTTTACTAGGAAAATAATTAAAGATGCCTATAAATAAAATCTAACCCAGTCTGAAATCCTAGCTGCCCATTCTGAAACCCTAGCCGCAACTTCCTTCAACAATTCTCCTCTATCATCTTCCCTCCACCCTTGTCCGTCTATCATCTTCCCTACCACGAAGAAACTCGACTAGACTCGCACCACCGGAGTCGAGGTAGCCAGATCCGTGGTCGAAGCAGGCAGATCCGCGGTCGTCGGGCTGCTCCGCTGCCGGCGTCGCGGAGACCCCGTGGTCGAAGCTGTAACACCCAAAATCCGTAGGACTCGGAGTGCTACTGGGCTAGGATCTCACAATGGATCCTGACCCTAGCTTGACAACAAATTCACTGAATCTTACAACAAGACACCAATAGATTAAAACAAAACATAAAACTGATATATATATATATATATGTATATATATACATCTCAAAAGGATGATACAGAGTACTGTTGAGTACAAAGTCAAACAGAAATCCGTACAATAATGATAAACCCAAAACCCCACGATAACGCCCAGTGTACGGAACCCTCAGTAGATCACCCCTTTGGATCACTCTGCAACTCTCCTAACCTGCAAAAGATCTACAACACGGTATAAAACCGTTAGCTAACTATACACATATATAAGAAGATGCTAGAGCAAAAACACACATCAATAATATTAACACATCATCATGATATCACACATTTACCCGGTTTATTATCTTTAATAAGTTAAATCACTCAATCGTATAAATAGATGTATATGAAGATATGTGACACGAGGAATATAATCCCCGCCTCTGAGTGCTCTAGCCAGCTGGAGTAGTATCAGCACACCTCCCGTGTACCCTATGGGAGTGGTGAGGGTCCTTCCCGTATACCAGATCTGGCCTAACTACTGAGAACCTCCCAGACTCCACTACGGGATGAAAGGGAAAGGTTATAACGGCCACTACAATGGGCGGTCAATATAACATAGGTCGGTGACCATAATAACACACGCTATAACGCATATAACACACACACCACTCAAGCATACATCCAAAATAAGGATAGTAGCTAAGTAAGTCCTATGGACTTACCTCAATCTCAGGAGTAACTCAAGTACGATCAACTCTCCGACTGGTCCACTCCAAACTGGAGGACAACACGGCCTATACAAGGCATATATATATATATATATATATATATATATATATATACGTAACCTCAAGGCCGTAACCGGCATATCTATATCATACTCATCATAAACCGATACCTAGCATGGTACTAGTTCCCTCATACTAGGAAAGGAAATGAACTACCTTACTATAGGTAGTCCCGGGACAAAACGCACCTGCGTGATCAAGGGACGCATGAGCGGAACAGGTAACCCGCACGCGCGGTAGGGAGCAGCCGCAGGCGCGGTGACAGGGGACACAGGCAACGCAGGCAAGGCGTTGCGGCACGGCTTCCGCAGGGGCGGCGACTTCTAGGCGCGGGGGCGGCGTCAGTGCAGAACGTGATCCCGCGGCTTCTCTTCGGCTCTTCTCGTGATCAAATCATGTCTATTCCCATCCAAAGTCACACACATGCAACAACATACATACCAACATCATCTTATGTCCAAACATCTAATCCTAAGCTAAAGAGATGGAAGAACAAGAAAGAAAGAGAGAAAGAAAGAGGACACAAGGCTCACCTCTACTGCTGGGCTAAGCAAGGACAAGCTCCACAACAACTCAACTGGCTTTTAAGCTCAGCAACCACATCTACCATCATCAATAACACACCATACTCAAGCAAACTCCAAGAGAAAACAAGAACAAGATCAAGAAGGGATGAAGAAGCAAGAAGGACGTAGGAATTGAGGAAGAGAAGTGAAGATGAAACCCTTGATCAGCCAAGGGAAAGGAAGAAGTAAGGTAAAGGTAAAGCACGGGTCAAAGGAGTCAACAAAACCGGCTGCAGCCGCCGGAAACCGCAGGGGCGGTTCCATGAGCCGCAGGGGCGGAAACCCGCAGGGGAAGCAGTCAGGCCCGCGGGTGCGGAAAGGTCAATCTCGGCCAAGCCAATCTCGGCTAAGGACCAAGACTCGGTCCTAAAGAATAGGCTCTCACATCTCACCCCCCTAAAAACAAGTTTCGTCCCGAAACTTGCAAAGTCCTGAAAAACCACTCGGACTCAAAAGCCGAGGTAAAACTCTCTATAACCTCAAACATAAGCATGGAGGAAATCATCAACTCCAGCAACAAACTATACATCCAGGGCCTAGAGGAACCATCTCTAGCCAGCTATAAACACATCACAAGGCAAAGAGGAATCATATCTCTAGCCGTATCATAACCATAACAGAAAGGCATGGAGGGAGAACATCTCCAACACTACTATGTCCATCAAAATAGCATGGAGGAAAGAACCATCTCCAGTTGAATCCTAAACGTATCACAATAGCATGGAGGAAAGAGCCATCTCCAACTATAAACAAATCATACTAGTACGACAAGATCTAATAAGATCATAATCACATCAAAACTAGTATGAAATAAACACATCATAGCATATAAGCATGTAAGCACATAAGACTCACCAAGCTAGTATTAAGATCTACTTGGTCACCCTACTGGTGCACCTATCTCGGCATAGAACTCTGGATAGTTCCTTTGGATACTATCCTCAGTCTCCCATGTAGCCTCCTCAGGTCCTCGTCTCGACCACTGTATCCTCAACATAGGAATGTCCTTCGAACGCAGGCGTCTCATACCTCGCTCTAGGACTGCAATAGGATGCTCAGCAAACGTGTGGTCCGGCTCAACCACCAAATCATCATAACTCACGATGTGTCTCGGATCTGGTATGTACTCTCTCAGCTGAGATACATGAAATACAGGGTGAACACCCTCAAATCTCAAAGGCAAGGCTAATCTGTAAGCTGCGGTCCCAACCCGTTCCAGAATCTCGAACGGTCCGACATATCGGGGTTCACTTCCCTTTAATGCCCAAAACGCCTAACACCTCGTGTCGGGGGCACTCTCAGCCACACATGGGATCCAACTCTGAACTCTAGAGGTCTACGCCTCTTATCAACATAAGACTTCTGACGGCTCTGTGCAGTCAGCATACACTCTCTAATCAATGCTACTCGAGTCATATCATCTTGGATCTAATCAGGTGCCAAACGACTAACACTGCTCTGCTCATCCCAACATAACGGGGTACGACATCTCTGTCCATACAGTGCCTCATATAGGGTCATCCCAATATATGCATGCCAGCTGTTGTTGTAGTAGAACTCAACAAGTGGGGGATGATCCGTCCACACTTGCCCCCAATCCAACACACAAGCTCGCAGCATATCCTCTAAGGTCTTAATAGTCCTCTTTGATTGACCATCGGTCTGAGGATGGAACGCAGTAGTAAAGTGTAAACTCGTTCCCAGGGCAGTCTAAATCTGCTGCTAGAATCTTGAGGTAAATCGTCCATCTCGGTCTGAGACGATTGTCCTCGGTACACCATGGAGTCTCACTATCTGCCTAGTGTACTCCTCAGCTAATCTGCTCACCGGCCACGTCTCTTTAATAGGAATGAAACGTGCCGTCTTCGTCAATCGGTCCACTATGACCCAGATGGCGTCCAAACTCCGGCTCGGCCTCAGTCCAGTCACAAAGTCCATGGTGACGTCCTCCCACTTCCTCTGTGGAACAGAAAGTGGATGGAGCTCACCTCCAGGTCTGCATTGCTCTATCTTGACCTGCTGGCAGGTCGCACACTGTGCCACAAATCTGGCCACATCAAGCTTCAGCCCACCCCATCAATATAGATATCTCAAATCCTGATACATCTTACTCGTACCTGGATGTACAGAGTAAGGTGTACATTAAGCCTCCTGTAAATATCCTCTGTCTCAGCTCTGTATCAGCAGGTACAGAGACGCGACCGCGGCGTCTCAAAACTCCATCTGCTCCCAGCAGGAACTGTGGTGTCTCATCCCGAGACATCCTATCTCGTATTCTCATCCAGGTCTGGCAGGTCTCCTGCTTCTGTTGGATCTCACTCGACATATCAGGTAGAACTTCTAAAGTACTCAGCCGGCATCCTCATCCGGAAACTGAATGTCCGCTCTAACCAGATCAAATCTCTCTGTACCCTCTGGTTGTGCCAAAACAGGAGCAGAAGTCAGACGTCTCTTCAGCTCCTCAAAACTCTATATACACTGATCAGACCACACCAAAACAAGAGCAGAAGTCAAACGTTTGTAATAACCGGCTAGGCCAAGGAAACTACGTACTTCCTTGACGTTCGTCGGTGTCGTCCAAGCTGCTACTGCCTCTATCTTCGCTGGATCCACCTTGATCCCCTCAGCTCCACATGACCCAGGAATACTACCTCTGGCATCTAGAACTCACATTTAGAGAACTTAGCATAAAGTTCTATATCCCGCAAAACTTGCAATACAGTCCTCAGATGTCCTGCATGCTCCTCTCCCTGTGAGAGTATATCATAATATCATCAATAAAAACTACCACAAACTGATCCACGAAGTCGATGAAGATCCTGTTCATCAACTCCATAAAGACGGTTGGGGCATTCGTAAGCCCAAATGGCATCACTACAAACTCGTAGTGGCCATATCTGATCCGGAATGCTGTCCTATGCACATCCTGTTCTCTCACCCTCAGCTGGTGATATCCTGAACGCAGATCAATCTTGGAGAACACAGTCGCTCCCTGTAGCTGATCTAACAAATCATCAATATGCGGCAATGGATACTTTTTCTCGATGGTCACCTTGTTCAGCTCTCTGCAATCTATACATAACCTCAGTGATCCGTCCTTCCGTACGAAGAGGACAGGTGCTCCCCATGGGGACACACTAGGGCGAATGAAGCCCTTGTCAGCCAACTCCTCGAGTTGCTTCTTCAGCTCCAGCATCTCGACATGCGCCATCCTGTATGGGGCCTTCGAGATCGGTCTAGTACCAGGCTCTAACTCAATCCTAAAATCCACACTCCTCTGAGGCGGCAAACTGGAAGGCTCAGCAAAAACATCGGTGAACTCATAAACAACTGGGATGTCCTCTACAGCTGGACTCTCCCCCTCCTTCATGGCATAACACCAAAAGGCATCACAACCCTGTGCAATCAATCTAGCTGCCCGTATATCGCTGATAACTGTGCCTGTCTTTCCAAGGTCCCAACCTCGAAAAACCTCTATCTGGCCTAACTCGGTAGAGAGGGTAACAGTCCTCCTACCTACATCTAAGACTGCAGAGTGTCTATCCATCCAATCCATACCTAGTATAACTTCTTCATGCTCTAACGGCATGACAAATAAGTCAACTAGTAACACACAAGTCCCTACCGAAAGGGGACAAAACGCAGATCTCATGGGTACCTCTGACCCTACTATCATCATGTAACCCTATACTAGAGGGTATCCTCTTATCATAATTAAACTTAAATACTCAACACATACATCGGATACAAATAAAGACATAGCTCACATATCAAATAAAACTCTAACAGGTAAACCCTGGATCAGAATGGTACCTGTAGCAGTCGGTGCAGCTGGTTCATCTGCACTCCTCAACTCAAAAACTCGGCCCTGTGGGCCTCTGGTATCAGTGGTGCTCCCACCACGACCTCTGCTTCTACTCGGCCCAAGAACAGATCCCTGAGAAGTAGCACGATCTGGGACTCTCTGTTGTCCCTGTATCTGTTGCTGCTGAGGTGGTCTTTGCCCACCTCCCGCTACACTGACAGGTGAAGAACCTTGTTGAGATGAAGATCCACCATATCTACAGAAAATGTGTCTGTGACCTCGTCTGCCACAGATGTAACAAGTCACTGTCTGCCTCGTGCACCTTCGTTGCGTATGTCCATAACCACCACAGTTATAACACTGGGGTCCCATATCTGTAATTGGTGCGGACGAGGGGTGACTCTGGCGACTTGGGCCTTGCCCATAACCAATAACTCCACCAGTATCCTGCTAAGATAAAACTCCACCCCATCTACAGAAAATCTCCATGTGACCTCGCCTGCCACAAGTAAGGCAAATTACTAACGGCTTCGTGCACGCTGGTCGTATATGTCCAGGATCATCACAATTAAAGCACCGCCGACCCGTAGCTGCAACCAGTGCCGCTGTGGGGTAACTTGGACGTCTCCGATTTAGTTCAACACCAACAACTCCATCAGCACCACTAGTCTGTCCAGTTCGTTGTCTCTTTCCAGGCCTTCTATGCTCCTCTGAAACTCGAGGAATCTCAACAACATGTGCCGGTACAACTGGCACCTGAGTAACTCTATGGGATCTCCAAGATGATCTTTCCTGTACTGGCAGATCCGGGGTAGGTCTACCTTGTCTGGCCGCTTCCGCTACTTGCCTGATATACGCACGGAAATCTGGTTCCCTCATAGATACGCGATCCGAATCATCTGTCTGGACTCGATGTGGTGTATATCTCCCAGCTATACCGTTTCCAGTCTCAGGAACAACACTCTTAGCAGCAACCTCATGAACCTCTTCCGCTGCAGATGACTCAACAGCCGGAATCTGACTCTGTCCTACATCTATTGGAGGATGAGGAGATCTCTCCCTACCTCGTCCATCTACGGATACATCTCTAGTCTGAGCCATCTGCATAACAAGTGCACTTAACCTATCAGGTTATATATATGTCGTATGTATATATCAAATCAATCACAACAGAATATTTATATATATACTGGCGAGATCTTCAGAGGGGCGATGGCTCACGTACACGATATCCCAAAACATTTTGTACTCATTTCAAAACCAAAATATTTTAAAAAGTCAGACCCCTTTCGGGTTTTGTTTATTTATCTATTCAACTTTATTGCAGATTATTAGTGCCATTGTTGTCAACCTGGGATCTGATACCAACTTTGTAACACCCCAAATCCGCAAGACTCAGAGTGCTACTGGGTTAGGATCTCACAATGGATCCTGACCCTATCCTGACAACAAATTCACTGAATCTTACAACAAGGCACCAATAGATTAAAACAAAACAAAAACTGATATATATATATATACATCTCAAAAGGATGATACAGAGTACTGCTGAGTACAAAGTCAAACAGAAATCCGTACAATAATGATAAACCCAAAACCCCACGATAACGCCCAGTGTACGGAACCCTCAGCAGATCACCCCTCTGGATCACTCTGCAACTCTCCTAACCTACAAAAGATCTACAACACGGTATAAAACCGTTAGCTAACTATACACATATATAAGAAGATGCTAGAGCACAAACACACATCAATAATATTAACACATCATCATGATATCACACATTTACCCGGTTTATTATCTTTAATAAGTTAAATCACTCAATCGTATAAATAGATGTATATGAAGATATGTGACACGAGGAATATAATCCCCGCCTCTGAGTGCTCTAGCCAGCTGGAGTAGTATCAGCACACCTCCCGTGTACCCTATGGGAGTGGTGAGGGTCCTTCCCGTATACCAGATCTGGCCTGACTACTGAGAACCTCCCAGACTCCACTACGGGATGAAAGGGAAAGGTTATCACGGCCACTACAATGGGCGGTCAATATAACATAGGTCGGTGACCATAATAACACACGCTATAACGCATATAACACACACACCACTCAAGCATACATCCAATATAAGGATAGTAGCTAAGTAAGTCCTATGGACTTACCTCAATCTCAGGAGTAACTCAAGTACGATCAACTCTCCGACTAGTCCACTCCAAACTGGAGGACAACACGGCCTATACAAGGCATACATATATATATATATATATATATATATATATATATATATATATATATATATATATATATATATATATATATATATCAAACTCCTATCACACAAAGGGGTCACACCTAGACCCAAGGGATCCATAAGGATCATATCCAACTCGTAACCTCAAGGCCGTAACCGGCATATCTATATCATACTCATCATAAACCGATACCTAGCATGGTACTAGTTCCCTCATACTAGGAAAGGAAAGGAACTACCTTACTATAGGTAGTCCCGGGAAAAAACACACCTGCGTGATCAAGGGACGCAGGAGCGGAACAGGTATCCCGCACGCGCGGCAGGGAGCAGCCGCAGGCGCGGTGACACGGGACACAGGCAAGGCGTTGGCACTGGCGCAGACGCTGCGGCACGGCTTCCGTGGGGGCGGCGGCTTCTAGGCGCGGGGGCGGCGTCAGTGTAGAACGTGATCAAATCACGTCTATTCCCATCAAAAGTCACACACATGCAACAACATACATACCAACATCATCCTATGTCCAAACATCTAATCTTAAGCTAAAGAGATGGAAGAACAAGAGAGAAAGAGAGTAAGAAAGAGGACACAAGGCTCACCTCTACTGCTGGACTAGGCAAGAACAAGCTCCACAACAACTCAACTGGCTTCTAAGCTCAGCAACCACATCTACCATCATCAACAACACACCAAACTCAAGTAAACTCCAAGAGAAAACAAGAACAAGATCAAGAAGGGGTGAAGAAGCAAGAAGGACGTAGGAACTGAGGAAGAGAAGTGAAGATGAAACCCTTGATCAGCCAAGGGAAAGGAAGAAGTAAGGTAAAGGTAAAGCACGGGTCAAAGGAGTCAACAAAACCGGCTGTAGCCGCCGGAAACCGCAGGGGCGGTTCCATGAGCCGCAGGGGCGGAAACCCGCTGGGGCGGCAGTCAGGCCCGCGGGTGCGGAAAGGTCAATCTCGGCCAAGCCAATCTCGGCTAAGGACCAAGACTCGGTCCGAAAGAATAGGCTCTCACAGAAGCATCCAGATCCGTCGCTACCGGAGTCGAAAGCAGCAGATCCGGTGGTCGAAGCATCTAGAACCGCCATAAGTCTTCTTCCTCCTAGGTCTACTGCGCCGATATCCGCCGTTAACCGCCTATAACCGCCGATTGGGCTTGACCCTGTGTAAATCGAGCCTTGTGTAAATCGAGCCTTGTGTAAATCAAGTCTTGTGTAAATCGAGCCTTGTGTAAATCGTGTGTAAATCGAGTCTTGTGTAAATCGTGTATAAATCGGTAGGGCTTGTGTAAAAAAATTGATATTGATTGTGTAACAAATCGGCAGAGCTAAATCGGTAGGGCTTGTGTAACAAATCGATAGATCTTGTGTAAATAGATCGATATGACTTGTGTAAATCGAGACGATTGTTTGTGTAAATATATAGGTTTTATGTAAATCGAGACGAATTGTGTAAATCGATAGTGCTTGTGTAAAAAATAGACAATGCTTGTGTAAAAAATCGGTAGGGCTTGTGTAACAAATCGATGGGGCTTGTGTAAATAGATCGAGATGACTTTAAAAAAAATATAACAATACATTACCAAGTTCAATTAGTCTCGAATAAGGGTGGGAAGGAGATTGAACTTGGGCCTTTGAAAATTGAAATTACTATTTAACTCTTTCAATTAATCTTCTAAAACAAATAAAGAGGCACCCAATTTAATTATAAGTCTTATAAGTACACAAGTTTTCAAAATGAGCCTACTTACCCATTTCTTCCTATTTTATTTTATAAAAAATCAATTTAATAATATTTAAAATATTAAAAAGTAAAAAAAATTAATTAAAATTTTATTTAATAATTATTTAAAAAAATTTTGTACAAATATTTTTTTAAAAAAATATTTTTTGTAAATTTTTAAAAAAAATAAAGTTTGAACATTTTTAAAAAATAGGTTTGTAAAAAAATGTAAAAATATTTTGTTTTTTATGAAATTTTTTTAGGGATTAGGTTACAAAAATGAAAATTTAAAAAAAAATCGAATATATTTTACAAATTTTTTTAGAATTAAAATTTTCATTTTATACAAAACTTCGAAAATAAATTTGATAAAAAAGGGATTATTAGACGTACCGGCAAAAATCACTATTTATCACCGTAACTACGCATTTCGTGTGCTTATTTGAGTGGTTTCCAACTACGCATATGGGGTGCGTCGTTGGAGTCCGTGAAAAAAAATTGAAAAAATTGAACTACGCACATGGGGTGCGTAGTAGAAATAAGTATTTTTTCTAAAAAAAAAAAACTAGTACTACGCACGCAAAGTGCGTAGTTGAGTGAGTTTCAACTACGAACGCGAAAAGCGTAGTTATGGTGTCAAATAGAAATTTTCATCGGTATGTTTAGAAACCACGTAAAAAAATTGAAAATTATTTTTCGGAAAAATAAATATTTTTAGTTATTAAATATTTATATTTTTTGGAAAAATAAATATTTCTTAAATAAATATTTTTACATTTTTTACAAACGTATTTTAAAAAAATGTTCAAACTTTATTAAAATTATTTTTACAAAAATAGTTTTCAAAAAAAAATATTTGTACAAACATTTTTACAAAAATTATTATTTAAAATTTTAAAAAATAATTATTTTTTATTTTTTTATTTTAAATATTATTAAATTATTTTTTTTAATAATAGAATCCACATTATACATTCATACCATTTATTTGATGACATGTAACATTTCGGTTGTCATGTCATCGCCGGAGTCAGGGTTTTGTCGGAAAAGTATGATGTATTATTTTTGGTAAATACATTGATAGTTTGTATCGCTCGTAATAATTTTTAAAGTTGGTATTATTTTCAGTTTAATGTCGTTTTTAGGAGAATCGGTTTTGCAATTCAGAAAGTGTTGGCGGCGCAGGTGGTTGCCCGTCTCCCCGCTAGCTTGATGTAATTAATTTTTAAAGTAATGAGATTACATTTAATTTTATGTTGATAGTTGATATTATTTTGAGTTATTTTTTCTTTTTTTTAAAAATAAAATATTATGAAATATGTAGCATAAATGAATTAAATTAATTATAAATATTTTCTCATTTTAAAATAAAAAATCATGTAAAATCTTTGTTATACATTTTGTCATTTAATTATTTATTGGAATTATTAAAATAGTATATTCTCCCGTAACTCCCGCCTAGGTAGTTTTCTATCTGACAAACATTCCCCTCGTTTTCGTCTCTGCGCAGAAACGAGGTTGTTGCTCGATCACAAGCCTTTCCCCTGCGCTGCATCAACTCAAATTGTTAACACTCATAGCCGTTATGAACTGTAACTCTCTTTCTCCATCCAGTTTTTATTTCGTTTAATTGATCACATTGACGTTATTGTGTTTTGCCTTTTGCAGTTTCCAACGAGGTGACGGAGGAGCCTCTCCAATCTGGGCTTCTTTTCAAGAATCGGCTTCATGATCAACCAATCTCAGTAATATTTATGCGAGTTCTTCCTTTTAGTTTGTTAATCGTGATTATCTTGATGCTTTCTTTGTGGGATTTTTTTTGGAAGGCTTATTTATGGATAGATTATTGTGAATGACAGAAACCCTAATTATCGACTTTTAGCCCTGATTTTGAAAACGAAAATTCTTGCATCGCATTCTTTGAAACTTAATTCCACTGTAGAATTCTCTTGTATTCATATAAGTGCAAATTGACCATAGCTAAGGATTAAGCCGTCGCATTATTTTCATTAAGTATTTATATTGTAGGGTTCTCATGATCGTTGTGGTCAATCATTGCAGATTGTGAAGCCTAGACATGTTAAAGAAGACAGCAATCCGAAGATGCTTGGGATGTACCAGATTGTATGCCTTGTTTCTAATCTAATGTCTGGTTTCCTATCTTGCCTATGTTTCTCTGTTAAACATTCTTCCTAATCATGATTTTGAAGCTCGTTTTTACCCGTATTAGTTCTTCTTTTCATTATAAAGAATTAATACTTGTGTTACACTTTTGTAGAGCATATCAAACTTGTTTGTGGCTTTATTTTGTTTATTAAGACTTTTTAGCAGGTCCTTATGGCCGTGATTAATCTATACAATTTATTTTAGCTCCATGTAAACCTTTTGGGGAAGTTTCAACTTGTATCGTTTCTTGTGTATGAATAGGATTTTCTTGCATGATTACTGGGCATTGATATTTACTTACTTTTATGATGTTGTAGGAGTTCCTTTTCCTGTTGTTTTATTTTGATGGATTAAGTAGAATTTTTCTTCTTTTTCTTCTTCTTTTTTTTTTTTTTTTTTTTTTTTTTTTTTTTTTTTTTTTTTTTTTTTTTTCCGTTTCTTTGATGTGTTATATTTATTTCTCAAACTAGTTTGCTGGTGTTTAGGAATTAGATTCACTAATGCTATCCAATATCACCTTGGATAAACAATTACATATGGCAGGGCAAGAACTCAGTCATACACTTCACAAGGTACATGACTTTACTTGCATGAATGAGTAGTACAGAGTGTAGAGTGTTGTTAATGTTATATCTGCACACAGATTGAGTCAACCATTTTAAATCATGTAGGATCAAGTGTGTTTTTGGATACTCGTGTATGTAGACATTTGCTTGGTGGCTTGAGAATTGAGATAGTACAACTTTATAAAGCTTTCAAGACTGATGCATCTTGTCATGTGTATTGACAGCACGATGTTGCTTGTCGTGTGATCGCAAGGCTGAAGAAGGAGAGAGATGAAGTCATATCGTTGTTGGTTCAACCGGAAAAACAATTACCTGTTGAATCATCAGAAGAAAAATTGCCTGTTGAATCAACATTGACTAACACAGTGCAGGCACCTGAATCTGGCAATGGCAAAAGAGGTATTCTCGACTTTTCATTGTTTCTTATATTTAAGTTGATAAAGTTTATTTCAATTATTATGTTATAATGACCCTTCTTTTTTAATGTAAAATCACAGCTTCTGAGGACGAGAGCACGGGTCCTGAATGGAAAAGACTCAGGCCTGGATTTTCTTCTGATATTATCGACCTGTTATCAGATTGTAATGCTTCACTTTCACGGAAGAGGAAAGAGCACAAGGTATCCATACTTTATTTTGATTTTACTTGCTATGAAGTGCTTTTGAAGCTCTTGTTTGACATCTGACGGTTATTGAATTTCATATTTGTTTTGTCTCTAGTTAAAAGCAGATGAATGGTTTCTATAGCATTATAATTTTGTAGTTAATTTTTAGATACGTCAAACGGCAGCACCACGCTACGCAAAGCTTTCTACTCATCCACTTTATAACCCGAGCAAGCCTGGCATCCTTTCTATGGATATTCATTACTCTAAGGTACAATACATATGCAAAATGAATATATCATTGATAAACCTATTGCATTTTCTAATAGTAAGGGTTATTGAAGGATCTCATTGCAACTGGTGGAGTTGATTCAAATGCTGTAGTCTTTGACCATTCATCTTCGAAGATAGTATCTACTCTTAGTGGCCATCATGAGAAGGTATAATCTAGCACACAAACCATTTTTCTTTTCTTACTGGTGTTTAGATCATGGTCAAGCTGGACACTGTTGGTAGACCTCTTAAAAGAGTACATTGTCTGTTCATATGTAGGTTACTAATGTTAAGATCGTGCCACACATTGACCCGTTTGTCATAACAGGCTCAGAAGATAGGGTATTTTTCTTGTCTCATAATTCTGTAATCAACATGTTATTGACCTTTTTATTACCTACCACAAGATGACCCATTTGGGTTTCAACTTTGATAAATAAGATGCTAGGTTTTAATGGGTCCATTATTTCTGAAACAGTATTCGAGTTTGATAAGTTTTTTTTAATGCTTTGGATGTTGCCATGTCATATCCTTGTTGGTATTGATCGATTTTTTCTTTTGTTTGTTTCCAGACAGTTCGATTATGGAAAGGGCATCAGGATGGGAACTATGCATGTAAGCATGTTTTGAGAAATCACTCTGGACCGGTAAGTAATTGTCCTTTTGGTCTTCACCACTAACTGTTCTTTTTTATGTTTTGCATACTCTAATTTTCTTGTGCATATTGGCTATGTATTACACGTCGAAATGAACTATTGCCAGATATGTTATCGCGATCTCTTGCTGTTAAATCATTCCGCCTTATAGACGATTTTGTATCTCAGGTGGAGGCTATAACCATCCATCCATCCAACAAGTACTTTGCAACGGTTTCCCGTGACAAGACATGGTGCTTCTATGATCTCGCCACTGCTTCTTGTGTATCCAAGGTCCCTAAATACCCCTTTCTTCATTTTCCTATACCTTATGAGATAAAATCTGCATTAACAATTTGTTGCTATTGTAACAGATAACTGATCCTTCAAAAACAAGCTGGGACTACACCACTGCAGCTTTTCACCCTGATGGTCTTCTTCTTGGAGCCGGGACGTCAAAATCCACAGTAAGGGTTTGGGATGTCAAATCACAGGTAACTGTGTTGCTTGTTTAGCTCCTTTGTTACCAATCAACTTGATTCTCGTTTAACCATTGAATTGTTCTATTTGTGGCTTTCCAGACAGTTATTACAAAATTGAACAGACATAACGGTGCTATTACCTCTATTTCGTTTTCCGAAAATGGTTACTATTTTGCGGTTAGTTGTCAATCTTCTTAAGAAGCGATGTGAACGAGGTTACACATTATTATGTTTCAGCTCTTTTTTGACAGTTTTTTTGTCTGATTATCAGACTGCAGCCAGTGGTGCTGTCAAGTTATGGGATCTTCGCAAGAGAAAATGCTTCAAATCTTATCCTTCTTATGTTCCAAATGTACCTATCAATTCAGGTACTGATACTAATACTTAGTTATACAATATTCATGCTGGGTTTTGCTTGAAATCTTTTCCCCCTTTGTTTTGGCAGTTAGTTTTGATCACAGCGGACGTTACCTTGCAGTTGCTGATGGTATTATAAGGTTGTATTTACATAACAAACCCTTGGTTAATTTTATTTGAGCAATTTAATGAATAAGATTTTGAAATGCAGAATCTACGAAGCTGCAAATGCTAGTACAGAACGGGAGTGCGTAAAAGTTTTGCCTGATTTGTCTGCCACAGGTATGAGATATATGCATTATGATTTTTTGCAGAACGGAACGTGTCAGATAATAGAGGGCCGGGTCTGCTTGTGGTATCCATATCTAGATATCAATATAAGTATCGACATGAAAAAATCCCCTCATATTTTGTATTTGGTATATAAGTATATGAATCTTGATATCATGATATAATCTGAATACACCTTTTCTTTTGATATAAGTATTATATATCTTATATATATGTCCTCCTTTGTCATTCTTTCTATGCGAAACTCTTTTACTGGAGAAATATCCCGGATATCAATCTCATATTCATATCTTAATACCGATATTCATATCGATACCGATATCTGAATATACTGATGTTCAGATATGAATAGGGCCCTGAATGATGATATGGTTGCAGGTAAAGTAAGTAGCGCAAGATTTGGAGCAGATGCAAAATACATGGCGGTGGGATCAATGGATCATAATCTTCGGATATTCAGTTTACCTGTGGCTGAATCCCCAACGCATCCATCTGTCAAAGATTCATCATCTTCTTGAATCTTTTTGTCCGGTTATTGTAAATACTACTTAACATGAAGCTTTTCTGGTATAGATCAATTTAGGGAGATTATAGAATAGCACTCATGCCTTGCATAAATTCGTTTATTTTGATCGGAAGAAGTTACACTTTCAGTTTCTAATGCATTTTAGGGATATTGTAACTTGAGAATCTAAAGGATAGAAAATATAGAAGAATGACGGTACATATGTTGAAGCTGTGGAAATTTACTAGAACATGTTTCGAAATTTTTATAGTTCTCGTACAAATTAAACATTACACCAGTATGCCCGTAGTAAAAATAATACGAAGTATTAACAAATAGAGATTTCCTATGCATTTTTTGGACTAATATGGTCTACTTGCTTTCCTTTGTTTTGATTGCCTAACACTTTTGTGGCATTTCAACAAGGTTCGACTTTCTTTTCTTGTATATGAACCCATTTTCGTTATTAAAAAAACATTAATAATACAACCTATCACCCATTAAACCAATTTTAATACGTGTTTATGACTAAAATTCCAACCAGTTGGCTGAAAGATCTAACAAACAAAAAGAAAGAAAATCAAATGAAAAACTAAAGTAACGCAGTCTGAAAAAAAACGTTTGAACATGAGATCACCGTGAGTTTATCATAACTTGCTTGAATATGGGGTTTTTCTCATTTCATGGGCTTATGTTAACCACAATGCATTGACTAAAATTCTGATTGCTGAATTATGGGTCTCTTCTATGGCCTCGAGCTTGCTTGGGATAGAGGATATCACAAGATTGCTGTGGAGCTTGATTCGCAAATTATTATTCAGTTTGTAAGTACTGGATGTGATGCACCCCTTCTTTAGCCTGAGATTTCGGTGTCAAGGCTTGTTAGCTCGGGACTCGGTTGTTTCAACTTGGTCATATTTTCCGGGAAGGGAATATGGTAGCGGACTCGCTTGCCAATGTTGCCTTCTCTTTAGACTATGGGTTACACGTTTTGGATAGCCCTCTGGGGTGTGTCCGTAAATTAGTTCTAGATAATCTGCGTGAGGTTAGTCTCCCACGTATAACTCATATGTAATCTGCTCATTTTTATTTTATTCTACTGGTCTTTCCCGCTTTTACCCAAAAAAAACATAGTTTTAGATTATTTTTAATTCATGGGATGACTAGTATTATTTTAATCTTTTATTGTTTTTAAAATAAATTATAAAATCACCCTGAATTTCCCTGAAATAACCTTATTCACCCCGTATCTCCTCGTCCCCCTTTCTTTCTTCCCCAGCCGTCATTTTCCACCACTCCATCTCTCCTCTAACTTTTTCTCCCCCGACGCCACTCACGAGTGACGTTGTCGTCACTCGTGAGTGGATTTTGCTTTGCCAAGTTGCACTTTGGTTTGCTTGTTTTGGATTTTGCTTTGCCAGAAAATTCACCGCTCACGTTGCTTCTTTGCTTACCTGTTTCCTACAATTGTGTACGCGGACTAACTTTTAGTCTTATGAAAACTACTAGATGACCTATTTTGTCGTTCATTCCCCAAATCAATATTTTTCAGTTTTGGCCTTTGTCTCTTTGATTTTGATGATTGTACTCGCTTGAGTTAAGTCCAATAGGTTTCACATAGAATCCTTCTAGATCTATCATCACTCGACCCTAAACATTAGGTCGATTTCCGGTCCAACAGAACGCTTCAATTCTGAAAACCCTGTGGTCTAAATATAAAATAATTGCTTTAGGGATAGTAAATACATTCATATTTCATACCATATCTTACCCGTCTAATCAATTCTAAAATTGGTCTGTAAAAATTGAGAGATCGGGTAAGTATAAATACAATCATTACCCCATCAGACCTAATATGAATCCTAGAGGCTTAATCGCCATTATAGTCACAATTCCTTTCTCTTTCCCTCTTCTTCTGTTATTCTGAAAATTTCATGCTTATGGATGGGGTTGTTGGCTTCGCTGGATTTGCCTCATTTAAAGTTTCAGTGTGATTTGTAGCTTTCTGCATGTTTGATGGACTGATGGAATTTTATTTTCTGTTGCAAATTGCAAGGCATACATTTTTTTTAATCTTGTTTCACATGATGCTACTCTTTCACTCATTCGAACTGAATGTGCATGCAGGCTACATAAACCCTGATAGTTCGACGACTGTGACTTGGGTGTTCTTCTGTTCGAGTCATTCAACGACGATTTTGGTTAGTTTCACCTCTAACTTAATCTACATTTGACGACTGTGTCGCAGGCTTCTTTGTCGTTCCTTAGTGTTTAGTGTGGAATCGAGGGTTTTTGAGCTTCTTGTTGTTTTGCTGTGCCCCATGTCTATTGTTGCCTATATTTATCAGTGTCATGTAGTACCCTTTAGTAGCATGTTCTCGTGTTCTATTGTTGTGTTGTTAATATTCCATTTATAACAAGTATGTCTATTTGATGATTTTAATTGTTTATCTCATTTTAGAGTTATTGTTTGGTTATACTTAACTTTTTCAGTTTGGAGTAATCGTTTTTTTCTTATGTTGATTTAACTTGAGATGATGCATGCTTATGGTGCTGAAGTTATTTAAATGTTATATCCACCACTTGGAGTTGTTTTTTTTTTATTGGAAGTTAATATGTTATATATTTTATTCATGAAGTTTTTTTGTTTAATTGTTGCACACATGTATAGGGGTGCCCAATATTACGATGCCTATAGACAAGTCGTGGATTGACTGGGGAACTAGGGTTTCAGTCCCGTATTTTGCCAAATTAGATGAATTTTTAGAATTCGCGTATGCGAACAAGGATGCTAGTTCTACCATATACTGCCCCTGTAGAAAATGTAAAAATAGAGTCTTATTTAAAAGATCAATTGTGAGGGAGCATCTTCAAATTAACGGATTTTGGAAGAGCTATAAGGTTTGGACGAGACATGGTGAAACAGTTGATTATATTGAGGAACCAGTGCAAGTGGAAAAAGTGCTACCAAAATCAGATGGTAATATGAATGCGAAGACGACTACATTAGTTCAAGATGCTACAAAAACAACTAATGTATCAACACCAAAAGGTGGCACACCAGATCCTGTACAGATGCTCACCAAAGAAATGATTGAAAAAATTACTAGAGATGTTATTAAAAATGTGACCGAAGACCTCACTCGACACCTTGAGAGGAAATATGAGGAACTAAGTGCCTGGATCACGCGTTTGGAGAACAATAATGGGAGACGTGCAAATTCAAATGATGGGAGAGTTGCAAATTCACTCGCTGAGGTTGGTCAAAGTTATTTATAATATTTATCACAATTTTTCCTAATTTTAGATTTGCATGGATTGTTGCTTTTCTTGAAAAGTTGAGATGTCATATGATCTAGCTTGTCACCTGTATGTGGTGCAATTGTCCTCTTTATTTGCATATGTTACGTTTGGGATCTCTACTTCTGTTCATGTTTATTTGTCACTTGCTAGCTAAGTGCCCATTTCGATCAAGTTGAATTTTTTAAAGAATAAAATAATTAAATGACCGTGTTTTAAACTTTACATACATGTTACTTATATCATTTTCTAAATTTGTATGTTTGAATACTTGAATTTGTCCAATTCTGTTGTAGTTTGCCTCAATTTGTAATTTTTTTTTGTCGCAACTCACTATTTTTTTTTTAATGTCATTTCTGTAGGATGCATCAAGTGATAATGAAAAAGAGGACGAGAGGTCAAAAAGGAGTCGTCGCTAAATGAATTCTCCAAGCAGAAAACCCAAGTGAAGAGTCTCAAATCTTATTCAATTTGTATGGTTTACAATAGTTTAAAATTCTGTTGCGTATAATTTTGCATCTCTCGACTTCAACGACTCTTGTATATATGCCTCTCTACCGGCCACTCCCGACACCAATAGTCGACTTCGGTCAATTGATAGCTCGAACATTCCTCTACTTCCAACAACCTATATCTATAAGTTTATGAATCTTGCTCTTTTCTATTGGTTTTGGTGAATAAGTTTGCTGCACATATATTACTTAGGACGATGGAAATGAAGTTGAATATTTTCTTTATGGCTACGTGTAATCTATGTTCTTGTTCTCATGCATATTCTTGGTAATATCAAAGTGTTGCATGTTAGATATTTAAATCACAATTTACATTAGTTGTAGTTTATGGAACTTGATGTCTATCTAAATAGGGATCGTCCTTTACAAATTTACAACTCTCATCTACTGTTCATTGTGTTGCGGTTTTGAATAACTAAGAGATTTACGACGAATATTTTTGACAAAGATGACTAAGAGATTGACGACGAATATACGGAGGATTGATTCATGTAGTTGACTTATGCGGTTTTGAATAACGAGTTGTTATTTTAGAATAGTGTCTTATGTATTTATGATATTTTGGATGATATCGTGTGTTATTTTGGTCTTTGGAGGAATGCCTTATATATATATGGTTTATGATGAAATCGGATTGAACATTTAAAAATAATAAAGTCTTAGAATTGTGCAATTTATGTATGTTTGAGTAAGAGTTATTACTTATTACTAACCAGGAAATGGTAAAAAGTAAAACATTTACATATTCATAAGTAGGTGTATTGCAAATTCCAAAGAATCTAAACTCGCGTGTTATAATTTGAGCGGAAAACGGACAATAATAAAATGTAAATTTAAAATATATAACAAAAACATATTTAAAATATTGGATGAAATATAAATTGTTTATAAAACAATCGAATAAAAATATTTTCAAATAATCAATTTAAATGGGATCCGTAATTTACCTTGAACTTGAAGTACCGAAATCCGAACTTGACTATCTATTACAATTAACGGATCTAGTATGTGTTATTAGTCCACTAATAAGCCATTCAATATATTTATTAAAAATATTCTATTTATACTTGTATTTTACTTCTAATATCATTAAAATAAAAATAAAATAATTTTATTTAAATTAGATGCAACTTTATAATTAGAAAATTTTTATTTTAAAAAAATATATTACTTTTATTTTGATCGCAACTTCTATAATTGTTTGTTTTCTTACTTCAATTGCGATCTCATTCCCTTTTCCTAGCTAAAAATAGATTAATTTCGTTATAACTACAACTTTTATTTAAATTAGATATTAACGTCAATACTAGAAATTAAACCATTACTATACACATCACTTTCTCTCATTCCCTTTTTCTTCTTAAAAAAAGAAGTAAATTTTGCCGAACACTCCTCTTGTATAGCCTATTGCGTATACTTTGTTCAGCAATGGTAATGATTTTGTTGCTATAATAGGCCCGTTACCGATAGAAAATTGGTGTTGAAGACCATCCCATAACTCCTTTGCCGTATCAAAGTAGGCGAGATTTGGACGGAGTGAAGCGTTAATGGATTGATTGATCCTATGATCATTGAGTTAACTGTAAACCAATGGATATGCTCGGTGGATGTTGCCCCCCCTCGGTGATCGTAACATCGAGAAATCCTTGCTTTCGCTTAGGAGAGAACGGTGTGTATATATTATGTTGTACAGTAATCGGGGTTATTTTCTTTGAGGATTACATGCAAAATTAAAAAAAAAGGGTGATCCGAAGAATAAAGATAAAAAGAAAACTTTGAGTTAGGGGTTGTGATGAATCGCGTGATCGAGAAAAAAAATGTTTTAGAGAGCAAGAGCCGATGATTCTCATATGATTCTACTATATTAATCTTCCTTATCTACATCTTCTTACTGACATGGAGATCAAAGAAGCACTCTTTGATATAGGGGACAACAAAGCTTCGGGTCCTGATGGCTTTAATGCTTTCTTCTTCAAGCAAACTTGGGATATCACAGGGCCGGATCTTATCCTAGCTGTTAGGGATTTCTTCGCCTCTAAGAAATTACTCAAACAGCACAATCACATCTCTATCTCCCTGATCCCCAAGATCCCAAACCCCATCAAAACCAACGACTACCGTCCTATCTGTTGCTGCAACACATTTTACAAAGTGATTGCCAAAATCATTGCCAAGAGACTCAAAGATGTTCTCCCTCCCATCATTGGTGCGCAACAAGGAGCTTTCATCAAAGGTCGATCCATTAGGCACAACTCCCTCATGGGTCACGAACTCCTAAAGCATTACAAAAGATCCTCCATATCCCCTAGGTGCACAATGAAAATCGACCTCTGGAAAGCTTTTGACAATGTTGACCACAACTTTCTTTTGAGTCTACTCAAGGGGTTCGGTTTCAACGATACCTTTGTCTCTTGGATCAAAGCCTGCATTACCACCGTCTCTTACTCCGTCAACGTTAATGGCATCTATGAAGGCTTCTTTCGGGGGACTAAAGGGCTTAGACGGGGATGCCCGCTTTCTCCCTATCTATTCACTCTAGTGATGGAGTACCTCTCACGTATCCTACAGGACAAGTCTTCAAATCACGATTTCAACTTCCACCCCAAGTGCTACAAGAACCGTATCACACACCTTATCTTTGCAGATGATCTGCTCCTTTTTTGCCGTGCAGATCCCATCTCGGTTCACATTCTGAAAAACGGGATCGATGAATTCACATCCCTCTCTGGTCTTGAAACAAACTGGAAAAAATTTGCCATCTTCTTTGGAGGTATCCCGCACTGTGACAATATTACCTTTGCCCTTGCTAACGGGTTCACCTTAGGCACCCTACCTGTAACCTACCTCGGCCTTCCCCTTGGATCTAGCAAACTCAGCCACTCCAACTTTTCCCCTCTCCTCCATAAAATCACCACCAAAATCTCATCATGGGGCTCCTAACATCTCTCCTATGCTGGAAGGCTTCAAATCATTCAATCAATCCTCTTTGGCATTCAGAATTATTGGTGCAATGTTTTTCTTCTTTCTCTGTCTGTTGCAGGTACTATCAAGAGCCTGCTTCGCTCTTTTCTCTGGTCCGGACTACCTAATGGGAAAAGAAGCCTGGTGGCGTGGAGTACTATCTGTAGACCGAAGATCGAAGGAGGCCTTGGCCTTAAAGAGATGCTATCCTGGAATACTACGTGCATTGCCAAGCTTATTCATGAACTGGACGGCTACACCGACGACACCCCTAGCATATGGTGCCAATGGGTTCACACTAACCTGCTCAAGAACTGTACCATTTGGGATGCTGCTTCTTCACCCTCCCACAGCGCCTCCCGTGCCATCCTTCGTGTACGTGACAAGCTTCTCACCAAAGGATCCCGCACTTTCATCAGCTCTTTGATGACCGGAACCAACCATAAATTCAACGGCCGAAACATTTACGATCTCCTAAGGACCAGTGGCCCTTCTCTCCCCTGGAACATCAACATTTGGGGCAAGTTAAACTCTTCCAGATGTAGTTTCACCACGTGGCTTGCTGCTCACGGTAAGCTGCCTACTAACTCAAAACGTCTCATATGAGGGGTTACCAACTCTAAACTTTGCCCTATCTGCAAGCTCAATGATGAAACGGAAGATCACATCTTCCTGCATTGTCCCACTTCTAAAGACACGTTGAACATCATCCTCAACTGGCTCTTCATATCACCTAGACATAACACCATTGCAGAGTGGCTCGACTGGCTTGGCTCTTCTAAAAGGAAAATTAACTTCAAAATCCAACTCTACACTTCTACCTTCACCACCTTCCTCTACTTCACCTGGAGAAGCCGGAATGAGTTAGTTTTCAACAACACCACCATCAACCCGGTCACAAATGCTCACAGGATTATGGCTCACGTCAAGCTTCTTGTCTCAACCAAATGGACGAATCACTCCCCCTCAAGTCGACAATGGAGGGACTATCTCCAACTCTCTTAAACATGTTTACTTCCTGTTTTCTAACTCATTGTACATCTCTTCCTTAGTTCTATGTTCTTAAGATACTCATCTCCTTGTATTCTTTCTTTCCATCTTAACACGTAACCCTCTCGGTTTTAAAAAAAAAAAGAAAAAAAGAAAAGACTAAGATGTTGTAATTTTTTCTATTAGGCTTGTGTTAAGCTGTATACACAGTGGTGGAAGAGCATGAAAGAATTAATCTAAATCCGAATACGAAATGATACTGGTATCAACCATTTAACACCACAAATTAAACTCTAACTACAAACCACGAATCTAAAATTAAACCCTAAATCTATTTACTTAACACGCCCTAATACCTAACATAGTATGACCCTTTTTAGATTGTTCTCATTGAAGCCGTTGTTGCTGCTATAGGTTTTGCGCATTTTTTTCTTTGTCATGGAAGCGCTGTCGTCTTTGTCGAGGTTCACCTTCGGAGGGCAAGAAAAGCAGAAGGAAGTGGCCACAGCCTACAACACAACGTCAAATACTCAAATGTGGTTAAGCTTACTTCAATGTCCTTTAAAAGAAATGGAACATTAATAAACATGTTCATCTTTCAGACAAACCCTAATCGGGGAAAATTACAACACAATTTTAACTAATTCAATTTATACTACAAAAAAAAAAAAAAAAAGAATTATTACCTGGAGATCTAGGCGGTGAACGTTGAACACATCCTTCATAGAATTTGAATTATATGCTAAAATATATGATCTATTCGCGTCTTTAGCTAACTTGTTGAGATGGAAATTCTTTTCAACAAGTTTGGTTTGCACATCAGCCAACCTCTTCTGATCAAATCCATACTCCTTCACTCCTACTTTTTCATTCTTAAGAGGGCACACACAACATCATATATTAGATTGTTGAAAACAGTAAAGATGGCATAAAAATAATACTCGTCGAGTATACCCACCTTGAGATAAGTTAGAAACTGGAGTTCCTCCGGAATGAGGAAAAGAAGGGCATTTCCCTATACTCCTTCCCCACATGTTGTTCGTCCAATATACTCCTAATATATTCAACAGCAGTGAGACATTTGGCTTTATGATAACAACGATTACAATCTTGAACAACAAAATTACCTTGGGATCGATCATGTGGAGGCTCATACTGCACAATCCAATCCAAAGCGGGAATATCAACTCCACGAGCTGCTACATCAGTGCACATCAATATTCCCTTTTCTGCTTTGCAGAATTCAAACAAAGTGCTCCTTCTTTTCTCTTCTTTTTGCCTTCCATGAATATCAGCGCAAGGAACATGAATGGATCGCAGCAGCTCTGAGTGGTATTCGACTGACTTGCACGAAGAGAAGAACACCATAATATTTTTAGCTAGATTCTTCTTCAGAAACGAATAAAGAAGAACAAATCTTCTTTCACTTGGAACAACAACATATCCTTGTTTCAGCCCTTCATTTGTAACCTACAATAACCCAAGGTCAAAATTAACTGACGCTTTAGTTAGGGTTTCGGGTTTTTCTGTCAACACAAAAAGGCCTTTAATGAAACTTAGAGAGGTGTGTTGTTCAATCAGCCGCTTCTCGAATAGACAGTTAGATTTGGTGGAAACTACAGCTTCCTCAGGGAACTCGCCGGAAACTGCGAAAGATACAAACAAACGAAATCAGTAAAGCAAAACAAAATTCAAATCAAAGTAAAGTAAAGCAACACTACTGAATTGGAGTGAGAGATTTTATTCACCTTTCCTTATCTTGTTAGAATTCTCTCTACCAGTGTAAACAGTATCTATCTATTTTGTAATTTCTGAAAATTTTCCTGTAACAAAATCTATTTTTGTAGTTTTATCATAATTCTAAATTGTTTTTGATAAATATATTTACAGATGATATCTTCAAATATATTAAATTTAATAAATCTAATGATTAACAGCATCTATTTTTGCTAACGTTGCTCTATTTATTAAATATAGTAAATCAAATATATTTGAAAATAAAATCCATAAATATATTTATCAAAAACAATTTAGAATTATGATAAAACTTCAAAAATAGATTTTATTTTATAGGAAAATTTTCACAGATTACAAAAATAGATAGACATTGTTTACTTCGGTAGCGAATTGAACAAACTTGGCAGTCAAGGAAAGGTATAGAAAATTCTAACAAGATAAGGAAAGCTGAATAAAAGATGAAATCTGTAAGCTATAAATATAAGAAGAACGTTAGTAAAAACATTCAAGTCTATCTGCGATTGTGCATCATCATCAACATAAACAAACTGCATACCGGTATTTGATATCAGTTCTTTCCTCTACACAGTCCACAATCTACAATATGAACTGCTCAAGTAAATTCTCTCAATCAAATTTAGTCGTCTTGCTTTACTTCAATATGAATTTTGTTTTGCTTTACTGATTTCGTTTGTGCGTTTTTGTCTGTCACAGTTTCCGGCGAATTGCCTGATGAACCCGTAGTTTCGATCAAATCTGGGTATCTATTTGAGAAGCGGTTGATTGAAGAACACATATCTGTAAGTTTCATTTAAGGCCTTCTTTTTCGTGGTGGAAACCCTAACTTTGGCTTTAGAACAGATTTGAATTCAGGTCCCAAATCCCAATGTAGTGCAATCCCGAAACCCTAACTCAAGCGAGTTCTTGTGTTTTCTTGCTAATTGTACTGATGTTGATTAATTAAACAATCAGGAACATGGAAATTGCCCAATTACTGGGGAAGTGATGACTATGGATGATATTATTCCACTAAAATCTGCCAAGGTAGATCTCTGTTACATTCATATATTGATTATACTAAAATTCTATTCAAGGCTTATGATCTCTGTTACTATTGCAGGTGTTGAATCCTACTCCTATTTCTTTTGCTAGAATGCCCGGGAGGTTCGGGATCTTCCAGATTGTAAGCATTGTTTCCTGTTATTAATTTCTACGTCTTTATCAATTATTTTAAGCTCTGTTTGATCAAATACGATGATTGTAGGAATGGGATGCTTTGATGTTATCGAACATGACCTTGGAGAAACAATTACATACAGCAAGACAAGAACTCAACCGCGCTGTTTACCAGGTACATCCCAGAACATAGCATACATACATATATGATTTAGCAATCTAGATAGAATTTCATATCTTCAATCACTTATTGACAGAATGACGCTGCTTGCCGTGTGATCTCAAGGCTGCAGAAAGAGAAGAATGAAGCCAGATCCGTTACTGGCTCAACTCAAAGAGAAGAATGGATCACCTACAAGGAAAAGGTCCCGGGAGTATCAACAACTAGTCTGAAATGATTCTTATGTATATCTCTTACTAGTTGATTTCTATTGATAGATACATGATTCAGTTAAAAAAATGCCAGTCCATTCCCTCTTTTTCCAATATTTCTATAAGAGTGTGGATTTGTTCTTGTCCAAGTGGCTTGGTAAAGATCGGTTGTGCAAATATAACTTGTATTAATGGCGAAATCCTAACACAGTTGGAACAACAACATAAATCCAAAATACATTACATAAGTCTAAACCATAAAAATCACGAAACAAGTAGAGCATTACATAAAGTTGTGTTCAACAATTGACATGATTTTAAATTGGACAGGCTTTTTTATATTTCTTCTCTTTAGCATATGAGAAATTTCAAAGAATAAAGAGGAAAATAAATTTATTTCTTCCGCCTGAATATTTATATATATAAAGTTATATATTTACCGTTCAAGATTCAAGAAACTTGAAAGTCAGTTGAATCGATAAGGTTGATGATAATACAACAAAAGATTTAAAAAAACTATAATTCATAAAATTTAATCTAACCTTACATATTATTACAGTACAAAATATTCATAATAAAATTATTTTACGGTACACTGATATTAATTTGGGGATTTTTTTTCAAAGTAGGCAAAAAAGAAAAAAAATATTTCTCATATTAGGTAGTGATTAAAACTAATTTCCGGAATAGGAAGGATCATAAGCTCAGTGAGGACCCGTAGTTTAAAACGACAAGTTCTATTTTTTTTAATTACGAGTTCTTTGTAAATTTCCAATTATGCAGAAATTCACAATTTAAAACTGCGAGTTACATAAAACTATAGTTGGATGAGTGATGTTATCCGGGCGGCTGAAAACTAATAACGGGACAAGGCGGAAGCGGATTCCGAATACGCCAAGACTTGGGGCGGATATGGAATCCGCTTTCGCCAGTTTTTTTTTAAAAACTGGGGCGGAAGCGGATTCTGCCTCCGCCCTAGATTCAGCCTCATTTGCGGGGCGGAAGCGCATTCCGCATCCGTCCAGATTTGCCTTGACATTATTGGGGCGGTAGATGCAGAATCCTCGTCCGCGCGAATAGTAACTTTGAATCAGAAATATATTTGGGTCATTTGATTATTTGCCGATTTTGGGCCTTCATAATTTAATTTTAATAAATATATAACTAATATTTTGGGCTGGATTCAATTTTATTAATATTTTAATTTAAAATTTTATTATATACAATAGGAGCCCTAGCCGGTTGAAGAAGTTACGGGATGAGTTCGAGACGATCTGAATTTGCGGAATTTTGTGACCACCGCTATTATAAACTAACACAACTCTAACAAATTAGCTGAGGTTGTAAAAACACCTCTCGCAAAGTGACCAGTCTAACGCTCTTTTCCCCTAAAAAAAACCCTCGCCGCCGTGAAAGGTTGAATATAATATAATAGTTTCTATAAATTAAAGAATATAATATAATAGTTTCTATAAATAAAAATCAAGTATAAATAATAAAGGGTATCAAAATCGATCATAACGGTATATGACAGTAGAAAAGAGTCAGAAAACCCTAAGCGACGAGTGATATGCATTGCTCAAGTAAAATCTCTCTCCATGGATCCAATTTTTTGCTTTCGATCATGTCGCCTTATTATTTTATTGATCTCCTTTGTGTGTTGTTTTACTATGTAGTTTCCGGCGAGGTGCCAGATGAGCCGGTCGTTTCGCGAAAATCTGGGCTTGTCTTTGAGAAGCGGTTGATTGAACGTCATATATCCGTAAGTGTTATTTTGATTCTTTTGAATCTGGCCTTGCATTAGTGGCGAATCAATATAAATTCTGATTGATGAACTTCCGAATTTCTTTTCCGGATCTTCCAGTAATGGATGGCTCCTTTTGGTGTGGGATCATTCATTACTTATTTGAACTCAGGCCACAGTGTAGGATTCTCTTGTACTGCCCATAACTTGTTTTCAAGGACAAATAAATTAATTTCTTGTGCTAAAAGAAGTGATTTCTTGTGTTCCACATTCCGTCTTTATAGCATATGTAGTATGTTTGACCTGTTTTCTCAGCTGACTGTAAGTGTGTTATCATATGTCAGGACAATGGAAAATGTCCAGTTACGGGGGAAGCAATGAATGTGGATGATATAATTTCACTTAAATCTGGAAAGGTAGCCTTTAGTAATTTCATTCAGCTATAATGGTATTATTTTTAAGATTCTATTCAATTGTTCTCACGTTCTCTGTCCACGTACTATTGCAGATATTGAAGCCTAGACCTATTGCTGCAGCCAGCATTCCTGGGATGCTTGGGATGTTCCAGATTGTAAGCCTTGTTTTTAATCTGAAGCCTGTCTATGCTTGTTGATCTAATCTTTATTTAGTATTACAATATGTTATATCAGGCTCAGAGTTCTGATATCTCAGTATGATGGTGAGATTTATAACTTGTTGAGAGTTTTGTAAACTCTGTTCCATCCAATACATTGAAGTTATATAAAATCATGTAAATATGATGCCATATTAAGTGCTATGTGGTCTGTTTCTGATAGATTGTTAGTGAGGAACTGAGTCATACTTGGAAAGTAATTGATTCTTAAATTTAAGTCTTTTGGTCCATCAATCTACACAGTTGTAACAGCAGTTTTGTTTATCTATAGCCATAGTTCCTGTTAAACATTCTCTCTACTCCTGAATTTGAACCTCTGCTTGTACCAGCAGTTTTGTTTATCGTCAACACTTGTGTTACCTTCTAGAGCTCCACAAAATTGCTTTTTATTATAGTAATTAACATGTATCAGTGGACAGTGGGTACTTCTGCCCAACTGGTCTCTATTGTTAAGCTATACAATTTATTAAAGTTCTATTCTGCTGACCTTATAAGAAGTTTCTCCTTATTTTGCTTTTTTAAATATACAAATGGGATTTTTATAAGCTCCTTTCATCTGTAGCCTACGTATATACTGGGCCGGTTCTCAATTTTTTTCTTTGTGACGCTATGCATTTATGCAAATAATGAAAAAACCTTAGCATCCCACGTAGATTCCAAAATTTTACCTTGTTTCTTATATTCAGCCAGCATCCTGTTTCTTTCTGATGAATAAAGTTGAATCTTTTCCTTTTTTCCTTCTCTTCTCAATATTGCAGTTCTAAATTTTTGTACACATTGATGTGTTAGGTCAGTTTTTCAAACTAGTCTTGTTGATTTGTAGGAATGGGATGCATTAATGCTATCCAACATGGCGTTGGAGAAACAGTTACATATGGCAAGGCAAGAACTCAGTCATGCCCTTTACCAGGTACTGGCCAGGCCATAACTTACATTTTTAAAAAGTATATAATGTTGCTAATCTATCTCTGCTTGCAGATTACGCGTCGTTGGCACTTGTCTCTAAGTGGATCGAGACGCAATCCATTGTTTTTTCCATTTATCTGAACGTGTTATGTTTTTCCAGTAGCAGCAGTTTTGTAACATGCGACCTAATGGAGGCTTTACAAATGCAAGCCTTCTATGATGTATGGTGATGGTATTAGTGTGTCCTCGTTGTTAGTCTTAGCTGCTAAAACACGAACCTGTGACCAATATCTGTAGGATCAAGTATGTTTCTAAATACTATTGTATGTTGATTAATTTAAAAGATAACTGCACGGCGGTCTACTGGCCTGATACAGTATACTGCTATTAAAACGAGGGAAAACGTGGTGAATTGATTATTATAAGTAGTTTGTTTGTATAAAGTTTTTGGACCATTGAATCCCGTTATGAAAATAAATTAATTGGCATTTAGAAATAAACAATATGTTCTTTTGATCAACCAGAAGTGAGCTATTCATTATCTCATACGATGAAACTTTGTGCATTAAATTTTGCTATCAAGGAGGTTAGCTGTGAGTTCTTTTGGCTTTTCTCTTGGCATAGGATAACCCCTACAAGATCTACGGATCTTTGCTTGTAAAAGATGTCATTATGTGGGTGATAGAGGACCCTCATACTGAATTAACAATCTTTTTTCTGTTGATTAATTTGCTTGTTCTAGACTTTTTTCTGTTTTTCTATATACCCATCATTTTAAGTTTTTACTCATAAAAGTGGCAAGGAATCATGAGTTGTTGTTGTTGCGGCATTTGAATATAAATATTTCTGTAGTGCATGAATCTTGACTGTATCGTCTTGATATTTATCGACAGCATGATGCTGCTTGTCGTGTGATCTCAAGGCTGAAGAAGGATCGGGATGAAGCCAGAGCATTGCTGGCTGAACCAGAAAGACAATTACCTGTTGAATCATCTGCAAGGAACACAACGCATGCACCTGAAAATTCCAATGGAAAAAGAGGTAGTCTCTCTTTCTCATTAATCTATCCTTCAAACAGAATTCTGTGAAATGGAAATTATATTGCTGTTAGTTTGCTATAGTAACCCTGCTTATTCACTGTTTTCTCTGCAGCTGCTGAGGATGCGAGCTCGATTCCTGGTGGGAAAAAACACAAGCATGGAATTGCTTCTGATATTGTTGATGAGTTATCAGAATATAATGCCTTGGTTTCAAAACAGAGGAAAAAGAGAACGGTATCACAAGTAGTCTGATATGGTTGTGACATTGGACAGCTATTGCTCTTCTTATTTGTTTTCAGTAACCAATTCTGATTAAAGTCTTATTTCTGTTTGATTTTTAGAAACCTCAAACTTTAGCAAATGTTGAAGATGTGGAAAACTACACCCAGCTTTCTAGTCATCCACTTCATAAGACTAGCAACCCTGGCATCCTTTCTATTGACATTTATCACTCTAAGGTATGTAATCTGGCTTTCATAGTGGTACACAGCAGTTAGTTGTTGCATCCTTTTCTGTTATATTTAAAGGCTTTATTTTAACACCTTATTGCACGTTTGAAATGCATTGGAGTCATGCGTAGTTGAACATTTAAGCCGAACGATTATAAAAATAGAGTTTTCAGTTATGTTAGGAATGTAAAGCAAAAAATATTGTTGGTTATATTATTACTCGTTCGAGAAATATCTAAAATTAAGATTTAGTGTATTTGTTGTCTCGTGAGAATTGAATACTCCCTTCAAAAACTGATGCATTTTCTGATGGTAATTGTTCAAATGAAGGACCTCATTGTAACTGGTGGCGTTGACTCAATAACACTCTTTAAGCACCTTTTTTTTTATTGGTGTCTATATCACAGCCAAACTGGACACTGTTGTTAGACCTCTTAAGAGCTTATTGTCTGTTCATATGTAGGTTACTAGTGTGAAGATTGTTCCACAGGATGACCCATTTGTCATAACTGGCTCAGCAGATACGGTATCTTTCTTATCTCGTAATGCTATATCTTCACGGTTGTTTATTGAATTTGCAACTAACCGAAATGTGATTAAATTTTTAAATCAATGGAAAAGCTAAACACTATCTACTAGGCTAGCTAATATGATAAGCCCTGACTGACTTAAATTACTTATGCTGATTATGTTTAACATAAGTCAGCCAGGGTTTTTCCATATTAGTTGGCCCAGTAGATAAGGTCAGAATCCTACCGGTATATCTTTCATTTTAGAAACAAAGATTCTCTTAGATTTTTGACAGCATTTGTAAATTTTTCTTCTTGGAGTCGTGAAAACAACACAATTTGCATTCTTTAGATGACATTAAATAGATGACACAATTTCCGTTTAGCTATTTTCTGCATTTTGTTTTTTTAGTGACCTTATATGTTATCATTGGATGGTTTTCTATATCTTTCCAGACAGTTCGACTATGGAAAAGCTCTGAGAGTGGTAACTATGAGTGTAAGTACATTTTGGAGAATCACCATAAAGCGGTAAATAGTCCTTAATACTCTGCTGTCTCACAATCACTAGCTACTGTTGTAAGGGCTGTCAATTATCGAAACATAAGTTACCATTTTTCTTAGACTGTACCTAATGCCTGGATGCACTTTTTTCAGGTGAAAGGTGTAGCCATCCATCCCTCCAACAAGTACTTTGCAACTGCTTCCCTCGACAATACATGGTGCTTCTATAATCTTTCTAGCGGTCTTTGTCATTCACAGGTCCCTTAAAACCTCTTTTTTTTCTCCCTCAGTTTAACTAAAATCATCAGATTGACATGTTTCTTGGGATGTATTCTGAATTCTTCCTTGCAATTTTAAATAGGTTACTGATCCTTCAAGCTTGAGCTACACCTCTGCTGCTTTTCATCCCGATGGTTTCTATCTTGGAACCGGGACATCAAACTCCCTTGCAAGAATTTGGGATCTTCGATCACAGGTAATAAAATATTTTTTTTTTAAAAAAAAATTTCTCACTTGCTGTATTCTCCTACAAGCATTAATTGTTCTATTCTGCTCTTGCAGGATATTGCTGCAACCTTGGATGGGCATGCTGGTGCTGTTACCTCCATTTCCTGTTCTGAAAATGGATACGTTGTTGCGGTATGTTGACATCTTCTTAAATATTGGTAAAATAAAAATAAAAATAACATATTTTTGCTCTTTTTGACATAGCTTCCTTTTATCTAGACTTCGGCTAGAGATGGTGTGAAGCTATTGGACCTTCGCTATGTGAAAAATTTCCAATCCTTTTCTCCCTATGATCCAAGCGTATCCATTAATTCAGGTATGTACGATTGCTTGCAGTCATTCATTGAGCTGGTAAAGTTGTAAAATGACAAGCATTTTTCTGTTTCATATTTTTGCAGTTGATTTTGATCATAGCGGAAGCTACGTTGCATTCGGCGGTGAAGATATAAGGTTTGAATTGCCGGAGCACCCTTTATTGTTTAGATTCTAGTTGTAATTCTGCAATTCTTTGTTTTCTTATATCTTTTGATTGTTTGCAGAGTCTACAAAGCTGCTAGTATTAAGAAAGAATGGAACTGTATCAAGACTTTGCATGAATGGTCTGGCGCAGGTAATGATCTCTTAAAGGGATGATGGAATGAATGTTTTAGTCATTGTGTGAGACGTATGAATGATGGTTTTGTAAGTGTAGGGAAAGTGACGAGTCTAAAGTTTGGAGCAGATGCTAAGTACATAGCAGTAGGATCAATGGACCGGAACCTTGGGATTTTTGGGTTACATGCAGCGGAAAATGCATGAGGAGTCGTGATTTGTCCTATGATCGTCATCAAGATCTCGACATTACTTGCTTTTCCTTCTTTTGTAGTTTACAGATACGAGATTTGAAGGTTCTTTCAAGTGATGTTAAGGATTTCATTTGAGTAATTTAGATATATCATCAAGCTATTGCATAAAACCTTTACATCTGTTGAATGATATCATAATATGCTTTTACAACAATTTTGTCAAGAAATTGGCTAAATTAACCCATTGTATTTTTGTTAATATAAAGTAGATCTTTCTTTTGTGTGACCAAATTCATACCAATCAACCGGAAAAGTACACAATCAACCATTTTGTCAAAAATTGGGTTCGTTTTGTGTAGACGAGGAACCATAATCCAATCTAGTTATAAGAAATGACTTATCTAGCAAGTTGATAATAACAAAACAATCAATTGACTTGTTAATTGGGTTACAACTACACCACTTATAAAAAAAGTGTTTGTAATATGAACCAAATTAACATCAACATCAAAGTAAATAACTCAATGGGCTATTAATAAAATTAATAGCGATGTCCTAAAAATCATGATATTTTGAATAAAATGAAAGAAACAATCATAGAAAAAATATAATGCCCAATATATTATATTGGCGGTGTTAGCTAAAATTGGTGGTTTTCAACCGCATTTGCTTCTAAGCTATTAATTGAGGATCATTGTGCTTCATCCCTATTAATGTGTGTGACTGGATTTGAATACTTGATGTACAAACTAAAATAAATAATTTCTTATGGAAAATTTCTAAAAACAAATTATCAACAAAAGTAAAACTTGAAGAAAAAAATCGTGAAACATAATTTTATGATTTATAACTATCATCTTGAAGACTTATGTCATTTACTTATGGATTGTCCTTTTACCAAACAAATCATTAATAAAATTGAGAGAACAATTTCGAACAAAATAAATAACATCAACCATGAGAGTAAAAAGTAAATGATATTTTTCAGGAAATTATAGATAATATTGGACAAAAAAGATCCTCGATTCTTGCTACTATATGGTAAGTATTTTGTTCTTTAGGAACAAAATTAATAATATCAATGAGTCTTTGGACTCATTTAATAACCAACTGTTTTCGTTAATAATCAAATGCACTAATGGCAAAAAACTATCAAAGATGAGATGTATGACATTATACAACACTACCAAGCCAAAAAACATTAAAATGGGAAGAATCAGAATTTGGATTCCATAAACTTAATTTCGATGTCTCTAAACTCGAATATAGTGTAAACTCCATCAGTTTTATTATCCGGAATCACAACGCTGAGTGTCAAAGTCCGATACAGACGGACCGGGTAGAGCAGGGGTCATGTGCATACGAGCACACATGCGCGTTAGGCCCAAGCCCAACACATAAACCCGATGAGGTTCCATCCTAAAACCAATTGGCAATAGGAGGAGTAGCTCACCGACCTTATGTACTAGGCTAGGGAGTCCCAATCTTTCGATGTGAGAACTAATTATCTCCAACACTGAGGCTATCAGTCTTGGTGATCTTTTTTTTTTTTTCAATTTAGCATTAAAAGCATAAGGCTTTGATCTTAAAACAGGAGGTTATCACAATGCAAATAAAAATGATCGAGGTCAAGAGTGACAGTTTGTGTGTCATCAAGACGCTCCAATATTTTTGGAGTTGTCATGAGAGGTCCAAATGATTACATCCGACTCTAGACCGGATCTTCGTTCTTTTGACGAAATTCATACTAAACATGTCTTCAGATAAATCAATTGTATTAATGATCGATTGATCCATTTAATATTCTCGATACCCAATATCTACTTTTCAGATGATCTTAAACTTCATATTCTAATCCACAAAAATACTTCAAACCAGACCACCTCTAAAAATTAGACCAACTTATACAAAAATAAATAAATAAAAACTTGACAAGTGACTTACCCCATCCACAAGCACAAAGTATCAATAACCAATACTGGTTAATCATCATCATCTATAAAATATACCGAAAGAAATATATTATCCATAGACTCTTTTTTAATTTGTATATAAATTTGTTTAGGCACGTTTTGTTTGTTTGGTTGTGTACTTTATTCTATAGCGTCTTAGAATAGTTGGGACTCTTTTGTTCCTTTAATTTTCCAGCTAATATTTGCACAGTATAACTTACTTTGAGAGCAGTTGTACTTTATTCCATATTCTTCCTCATAAGTCACTTAATCCCGTATTAATTAGCTTAAGATCACTAAGCCAATCTCCAGATCTGCTTCATGTATTAGCCCATGTTATATGTTATCTTCATTACTCTTAATCCTAATTAAGCAAATCCAAGCACGGTAAGTCCGCAATGGATATATTCTTTTTCTATTCGTCTATATATCGAGGTTTGTTTGCATTTTCGTAATTTTCATATTTACATCTTCTAAAAGTGTTTAGTGTTTGTGGATGAGTTATGGTATATGCTTGGTGTCCATTTCCTAATTTTCTTTCTTTTTGGGTATAATATCTTATATACATGACAATGATATCCTATAAGGCTATAACATATAAGATTAAGTTATTGGTAATGTGTGTAATTAAGACACTCCAAAGATTGTGGAGTTGTCCGCGGGAGGTCGAGATAATTTTATCTAGAATTCAGACTGGATCTTCGTTTCTTTGACGAAGTTTGGATTAAGCATGTTTGCCGAAATTAACGGTATTGTTGACCGATTAATCCATCTGAGAATCTCGAACCCCAACACCAATTTTCCTAATGATCCCGAATTGCGTATTCTTTTCCGCAATGATGCTTTAATTTGGACTACCTTATCCAGAACATTAAGATATGGATATCAAACAATTTTCTTATTGTATCTGAATTTGATATTTTGTTTCTGGAAATTCTAGACGATGGGTTTTCAGTTTCCTTGCATTTGTATGTGAGTTATTTCTTTGTTTTGGTTTTATTGTAACAAACTATCTATATTTTTTAGGTATGTTGGCATTATTTTGAAGGAGGAGCTAGGTTTAGGGTTTGCTCCCTGAAAATCGAAATTCTAGACGATGGATTTCCAGTTTCCTTGCATTTGCATGTGAGTTATGGCATAATGCATACAAATGAGACATTTTAACTGTGTGGTTGTTGATTTCAATTGCTTAGGTTGATAGGCTCAACAAAGATATCACAGCCCCCGAAAGACGAATAAACAATTGCAAATGGCCGGTAATTCCTCCCTTATAACCTATCTTTATTTTACCCAAAAAAAAAACACTATCTATCTTTATTGTCCTTTTTTCCCCCAAAATAGTAGTATATCTGTATATCCGAATTCAAAAGTCGTTTTATATAGTTTGAAAATAATTTGGTGGAATTAATATAATAATAATAATAATAATAATAATAATAATAATAATAATAATAATAATAATAATAATAATAATAATAATAAATAAAAAAAATAACCATTATAAAATATTATTGATAAAAAAGGGTTTTTTTTTTGAATGGATGAAAGAATGACAATAGGGTCCATAATTAATTTTGTATAAACGAATATAGTTGATTGACAAGTTTTTTGTATAAACAAAAATAATAATAATTAAAGGCCTTAATTTAAGAATATATTGAATAAAATCACAATAGGATTAATATATATATATATATATATATATATATTATCACAATTTTTGTAATTTTTTAATAAAAATTAAAATGATATACTTAATTGATGGGGTCTTCTTTAATTTGTGTGATAAAATAAAAGATTAAGAGGTCGCAATCAATTTTAGAATAAATGTAGATTATAGAGGTTATATAATGCACAAATGAAGATTATAGTGGTTAATTGATAATATAATGATACAAATGAAGTTAAAAAAAATTCTATATAAACACATCTAATTTTTCAATAAAAATTATAATCATACCTCAACCAAAAAATAGTGATCGGTCATCACCCTATTGTGTAATTATTACATATGCCATCCTAGTTACTCATGTGTAAGTGTAACCATCCATGTACTATATGAAAAAGTCGATCTTTAGCTTTAGAATTTGCATAAAATCTCCGTTTTACGTTATTTTGAAAATTCAGCAAACTTCATCGGAAAGAAAGGTGTAGAAACCTTATCATACATGACTCCAAACGTGTGAAATATTTTGATTTGAAATACTCGATTGATATAAAGAAGCAATAACCTTTGCCTTGCCTCAAGTGAATTCCTAAAGTAGAAAATAAATGTACAACCACATATTATTTAATACCGAAACTATATGTAGGATAACAACTCATACTTTCGACGCATAAAATAGAACTAAAACCCTCAACGATACTTAATACAGATTTTATGTGAAGACTAAATTCAGTTAAGAACAATATCCAAATGATTTCAAGCCTAAATACGTTTTCATACCAATTTATAAAAATCATAACTTATTTGTTTACGTTGTGTGCGGAAACAAGAGAGATCAGGGTTTGGAAACAGTAGTGATGCAAGTGTACAAGGTTTAGCAGCCACCATAGAAGGACGTTTAGCTAAGGAGTTACCCCAATATTCACAAAGACGTTGCATCTACAAATTGCCATATCTGACGAGGCAACCAATGGACAATGCATACATACCAGAAATAGTTTCAATAGGGCCTTTCAACCACAAAGATGAGATGTTTCTTCTTATGGAGCGTCACAAGCTCATATATCTTAAATCCTTCCTTCGCGACTCCCAACCCAACGGAGACCTCAGCACTTATTTACAGATCATCAAAGACAAAGAGGCGGAGATCCGCGAATGCTATTCAGATCCCATAGACCTCTCTAGTCACGACTTCATACATATGATCCTCATTGATAGCGTCTTCATCATCGAGGTATTCAAACGGTGTGACAGCGTTAACACGTTGGGGCTAATGCCGGAAGATGATTACATATTCGGAAGGCCATCGATGAAAGGCAAAGTGATTAGGTGTTAGGGTATTATCTGTTATTGTATGACTTTGAGGCGTGAATCACTGTCTTTTAAGTGATATTTGTTCCCATATATATTGCTGTTGGGTTTCAAGCAAATCACTGTTAAGGATACAACAAAGCCTAAATCGAATCAGACAACAATATGAAAATCGATTCTCGACTCAAAACCGTGACACCTATTCTGTTTATATACAGTTCAGCGGAGACGGCGGTTATTGTCGGTTATTTGTCGGTTAAGACGGTTGGTGGTTAGAACAATCATTTAACCGAATTTAAACAATTAATTAATTTAAAGAGAGTCTTTAAATAAGACTATACCAACAATTCTCCACTTAGTCTTATTTTAGACATCAAACAGATAATGTAATGCATAATAAAAGTGTTTTTCAACTTAAACTTTTACTTAGTACACTCGATCAAGGTGCCATCAAATCTATGGTGGATAAAGACCTTAAACCATGATTTTGTAGAGAACACCGGATAAAGTATACACATTACACGTCGAACTTCACAATTTTGAGTATAATATTTATGCCATGAGTCACCCTTAAATTCATAAACAATTTACAAAATTATGATCCATTTTTGCTAAGAGTAACTCCACTCTTAATTGCTTACATAGGTAAAATTCTATGAACGACTTTAACTAAAGCACACGAATTTCATTAAGAGTATAATAATACTCAACCTAAAATTGTAGTACCTAATAACCCTTAGTATTGTAAACTAATCACTTATCAACAATTTGTTATTACCCATTAAACTTCAAGACTAGTGGAAACTAGGAAGAAGTTTGGTTCCCATCGTCGGTGATTTCTTGTAGCTTCAAGCCCATTGCAGTTGTGGTTGTCTTCACCAAGTCTCTCGAGAGTGCCTTTGTAAATGGATCCGCTAAATTATTACATGACTTGACATAAACAATGGTGATAACACCTTCAGTCATCAACTGCTTGACATAAGCATGTCTCAAACTTATATGTCTAGATTTTCCATTATAGATTTTGTTATAAGCTCTAGACATAGTCGCTGCACTATCGCAATATAAAGATATAGCTGGCATTGGTTGTGGCCACAACTTAATATCTAAAAGAAAATTCCTCGGCCATTTTGCTTCTTTCCCTGCAGCAGCGAGAGCAACAAACTCAGACTTCATAGTAGAGTGAGTTATACAAGTCTGCTTCTTAGAGGCCCATGATACGGCTCCTCCGGCTAAGGTAAATACCCACCCAGAAGTAGACTTGTTTTCATTAACACTAGTGATCCAACTAGTGTCGGTAAATCCTTCCAATACACTAGGAAAACTTGTATAGCATAACTTAAAATGTATAGTCCTTTTAAGATATCCAAGTACTCTAGCTATTGCTTTCCAATGCTCAACTCTTGGATTACTAGTGTATCCAGACAATTTGCAAACAGCAAATGCTATATCCGGTCTGGTACAATGCATGGCATACATCAGACTTCCGATTACACTAGCATAATCACTTTGTGAGTTTGATCGTGTTCTTTGTTATCTTACAAGAAACATCATATGGTGTATTTGATTCTTTAATTCCAAGGTGCTTAAACTTGTCAAGCATCTTTTGTATGTAATGAGATTGGGTTAACACAAGATCCCACTATTTCTAAGTATTTTAATACCTAGAATAGTATCAACCTGACCCAAATCTTTCATTTGAAATTGAGATTTCAAATATTCTTTGGTCTCATTTACTCCTATCATATTAGTGCTAATAATTAACATATCATCCACATAAAGACATATAATTACACTATATTTGTCAATAAATTTTGTGTAAATACATCTATCCGCACCATTATGTGTAAAACCATATGATAGAATAACATAATCAAACTTCTCGTGCCATTGTTTAGGGGCCAGTTTTAGCCCATATAATGACTTAACCAATTTACACACTTTTCTTTCTTTTCCAGATGTGACAAATCCCTCAGGTTGCTCCATGTAGACTTCTTCGTCTAATTCCCCATTTAAAAACGCAGTTTTAACATCCATCTGATGCACTTCTAGTTTGTATAGCGAAGCTAATGCCAAAAGCACCCTTATAGACGTTATTCTTGCTACTGGAGCATACGTGTCAAAATAGTCTTTGCCTTCCTTTTGTCTAAATCCTTTAGCCACTGGTCTAGCTTTAAAGGTTTGAATTGTTCCATCAGTGTTGTATTTTCTTCTAAATACCCATTTACAAGCAATTGGTTTAGATCCTTTAGGCAAATCTACAAGAACCCAAGTATTATTAGATAATATTGAGTCCATTTCATCTTGTATTGCCTCATTTCAGAATGCAACATCTCTTGAAGACATGACTTCTTGAAATGTCCTTGGATCTCCATCTACTTGAAAAATCATTGGTATTTTTATCAATACTTCTTCTCTAGTCCCTTCAACTAAATATATTATGTCATCTGGTGACACAAAATCGGGTCCTAAAGATTTCTCTCTTCTAACCCTTTGACTTCTTCTTGGTTCTAATGGCTCTTCGGCATGTCTCTTTTGAGCCGTAGAAGAAGAAGTTGAAGGATCAGATTCCATAGAATTTGGAACTTCAGTAGGTTCTATGTCAACTATAAAATCCCCTACAAATTTATTTTCAAAAAATTGTACATCGCGCGATTCCACTATTACATTGGATTTCGTATCCAATAATCTATAGGCTTTAGAATTTTCTGCATAGCCTACAAAGACACTTCTTAGTGCCTTTGGACCCAATTTAGTCCTTTTTGGATCCGGAATTCTATAATATGCAATGCAACCCCAAACTCTTAAGTAAGCCAAGTTTGGTTGTCTTCCATTCCAAATTTCATATGGAGATTCTTTTGTCTTCCTTGATGGTATTCTATTGTGCAAATGGCACGCAGTTAAGAGCGCTTCTCCCCACAAGTTTAAGGGTAATTTAGAATTTAACATCATGGAATTTACCATGTCAGTTAATGTTCTATTCTTTCTTTCAGCCAACCCATTATGTTATGGTGTATATGGGGCTGTTCTTTGATGAACTATTCCATTCATTTCACAAAAATCAGAAAAATCATTAGAGAAGTATTCTCCTCCTCTGTCAGATCTTAGGATTTTTATTTTCTTGTCTTTCTGATTTTCAACAGCAACCTTATAAATTTTGAATTTAGAAAATTCTTCATCTTTGGTTTTCATTAAATAAACATAAGTATATCTTGACTTATCATCTGTAAAAGTTACGAAATACCTATTTCCTCATCTTGTTAAAACGCTATTTAATTCACAAATGTCGGAATGAACAAGTTCCAAGACTTCATTCGTCTTTTCAACAGAAGGAAAAGGTTTCTTTGTCATTTTCGCTTGTACACAAATTTCACAGTTTCTGTCAGATATATGATTGTCACATTTAATTAAACCATGTTTTGACATAAATTTCAGAGATCTAAAGTTAACATGCGCAAGTCTCATATGCCATAAATAAGGAGAGGAATCAACGATATAAACAGAATTATTAATATTATTAATACTTAGTTTAAACATGCCATCACATGCATATCCTTTTCCTACAAACATACCGGCCTTAGTAAATATAAGTTTGTCAGACTCTAGCACAGTCTTAATACCATTCTTACATAATAGAGTAGCAGATACAAAATTTTTCCTAATAGCTGGTACATGCAAGACATTAGTCAATGTCAACTTCTTCCCGGATGTGAATTGCATCTCTATGCGTCCTTTTCCGAGCACCTTAGCAACATTGTCATTTCCCATCAGAACACCTTCATCAGTATCGGATACTTCATAGGTCTTGTATTGAGATCTATCATTGCAGACATGAACAGTGGCTCCTGTATCATACCACCAGTCTTTGGATTTCTCGACTGCTGCCATGTTCAATTCAGTCACCATACCAATGTGCAATTGAGAAACCATAGCAACAATTTCATTTAATCTTTCTCTACATTGTTGGCACTATTGCCTGCAATTTCCTGTTGTTTCTTCTTGTATCCCCTGCAATCTCTTTTGAAATGCCCAGGTTTCTTACAAAAATGACACTTTAGTCTGTTATCATCCTTCTTGGATTTCTTATTACCGTTGTAATTGTTGTTATTATTATTCTGATTTCCATCAGAATAATTCTTCCTCTTTTTGTTGTTTTTATAGGAAGTTTCCCCAACAACATTTACCTTTTCATCCTGCGAATCCACTTGCTTTTTGTATTTGTACCGAGTTTCCTTTTCAATACGCAAGTGTTTCTGTAGTTGCTCCAGAGATAACTCCTCAGTTGTATGCAGGAGTTTCTTCCTATAATCATTTCAAGTTTTTGACAATTTAGCAATAATCGCCCCTACTTGCAGTGAATCAGAAATGTCAATTTTTAACTCTTTGAGTCGATTAACCAGACTTTGTAAATCATTGACTTGATCCATAACAGACTTATCGTCAACCATCCAGAATTCAAAATATTTCATTATTAGAAACTTATATGTCCCTTGTTTTCGTTGGTGTATCTTGTCTCCAATGTAGTCCAGACTTCCTTTGGCGACTTGGTTCCGGTGAACAAATTGTACAAACGATTAGAAAGGCGGTTTAGAATGTGTCCTCGACACAAAACCTCATCTTCTTCACGTTTCTTGCGTTGGTCCTTCACTTCTTGACTTCCTTCCTCTGTTGATTCTGGTATTGTAGGCAAGTTGTCATCCAGAATGTATGAGATCTTCAAAGCGGTCAACAGGAACATCATTTGATCCTTCCATCGGTTGAAGTTTGTTCCGTCGAATCGATCCAATTTGAAAAAATCTTGGTGCATTAGGGTTAATGCCGCTGCTTGCGATCCGGCCTCCATGGAAATTATCACTTAAAAGTTGTTAGGGTATTTTCTGTTATTGTATGACTTTGAGGCGTGAATCACTGTCTTTTAAGTGATATTTGCTCCCATATATATTGTTGTTGGGTTTCAAGCAAATCACTGTTAAGGATACAACAAAGCCTAATCGAATCAGACAGCAATTTGAAAATCGATTCTCTACTCAAAACCGTGACACCTATTCTGTTTATATACAGTTCAACGGAGACGGCGGTTATTGTCGGTTATTTGTCGGTTAAGACGATTGGTGGTTAGAACAATCATTTAACCGAATTTAAACAATTAATTAATTAATTAATTAATTTAAAGAGAGTCTTTAAATAAGACTATACCAACATTAGGGACATACTCTTAGAGGAGAATCAACTTCCGTTCTTCATCCTCACCACCCTCTACCGCGCTGCATTCAAGCAAACTTTCCCGGCAACGATTCCTTCCTTCACACTACTGGCCTGCAACACTCTTGGTATCAACGTAAACAAGATCAACATCAATGACTACACGAATGAAACAATGTATTGTCATCTGCTAGACTTGTTGTGGCATCACTACAAGCCTGTGGATAGTACACCAAGTGACGGAATCATTGATGGTTTTGGTAAAGAGGATGACCCCTTTGTTCCCCACACAGCCACCCGACTCCATGAAAGCGACATCAAGTTCCGAGAATCGAAGACTGATGAAAGCGCCAACATGGTTCAAATTGAGTACAACGAGAGGAAACGGATCCTCAGTATCCCTAAGATATCAATGGATGGTGAGATAGAACGGCGTTTCAGAAACCTAATGACATTCGAGCAGTGCCACTACAGAGGACGTAATCTCTTATATTTCACAAGCTTCGTTTGGTTCTTGGATATGCTCACTGATACTTCTGAGGATGTGCGCTTGCTTGCTGAAGAAAAAATCATCGTCAATTTGGGGCCGGATGCGAAGGGATTGAGTAAGCTATAAACTCTCTTGCCGACGACTCTCGTCTACGCGAGGAGCAGTTTAGGTATAGCGCCATAACACTGAAGCTCAATCGTCATTGCCAGAAAGGCTGGAACCGACATAGAGCCACACTCAAACATACCTATTTTAAACATCCATGGGCAGCAATCTCAGCCATTTATGCAGCGATTATCCTCTTTTTGACCATCATCCAAGTTGTTGGAGCCATCTTGGATATGACCAACAAGAACAAGGACCATAAATCTTAATTAATTACATTCATGCATGCTAGTTGCTCCCATCCAATATTTACGTCAGTTCTATTGTTAATGAATTTTCTTTTCTGCTACGTACTGTATTATCTTTGAACTTGTTTTGAGATCGAAATTAGTTGTTTTTGGGTGCATGTCTTTGTATTCGTTGCACGAAATTACCAGAAAGAACAATATCCAACAATCAAGAAAGATGACATATTTATAGTGGTTCATCAATAATGGTTAACCAATAATGGTTATTTTCACTCTCGTAGAGATTTTATTTAAGAGTTTCAAGTTACATATGAACAAGTGATATATAACCAGATTATTTGGAGGCACGTACATGAAGGGGTACAATATATAGAGTAACAAAACCCTAAGTATAAGACTGGCTCAAATAGATGAGAAGTTCAATTCAAGACATATCAAGAATATTCACCTCGATTTACTAGTACATGATAGCCCTAGGCTTAGGTAATTCATGTTCCCGAGCAACACGAACATAAGGAATCTGGCCATGGACCAATCTCTTGAACATTAACCCATTACTATATAAGCTTCAACAAGCCTGGGTTCACTAAATGACAAAAGTTTCTTTCAATTTCAAAGTTTATTTTGATAACGAAAAGTGATTAGATCGGTCTACCTCTTAGAGGTAGTATCCTTGTACGAAGTTCGGGATCATCAGAAAATTTGGTTTGGGTGCCGAGATTCTCATATTGGTCAGTCGGTCAACAACACAATTAATTTCTCTAAAAACATGTATAAATTGTACATCGTCAAAGAAGCAAATGTCTAGTGTGAAGTCGGATAAGATCATCTCGACCTCACACAACCAACTCCATAAATATTGGAGTGTCGTAATAACACACAAAATATCACCCTCAATTTTGATCTTTTTTATTTGTAATTTGATAGCTTCTTGCAAGCCATTTTTAGAGCATTTATGGCTCAACCAACGAAAATACACTCTTGGCATTCTTGTTGAATCCGGTCTCCTTGGTTGCAAACATGCTTCCTTCCTATGTCTGTTGATCACGGTCTCTCAACATACTCCAGTGACCTCTTCCATGATACCGAGAAATATCGATCATCGCTTGGTTGGATGTCTCATCTATCTGTCTATCACACGCCCCAAACTTGCCTATTTTGTCCACGTCCTGTCACAGTTCATGGCTACTCCTCGCCTGTGGTATGGTAGCCACCACATGTGAGCTACTTTGGCTTCACTCCCTGCTCAGCTCCCATTGTTAACATGCGCGTTAAGCTCAAGCCCAACACATAAATCCGATGAGGTTTCATTCTAAAATCAAATCCCAATAGGAGAGTAATCCACCGACCTTATATAGTAGACTCGGAAGTCCCAATCTCTCGATGTGGGAATTGATTATCTCAAACCCTTCCTCACCTAAGAGGGAGCGTTAGAGATCAAATTAAATTTTATCTCATTTTATTTTTTATTTTTTTTTGTTATAAATACTTTACACGATCCATAAATAAAATAAACTTTTAGTTTACAAGATCTCTACATATTTTGACAATTAATTTTGATCATAGTGGAAGCTACGCTGCATTCGGCGGTGAAGATATAAGGTTTGAATTGCGGGAGCATCCTTTATTGTTTAGATTCTAGTTCTAGGGCTGCAAATCTTTGTTTTCTTATATATTTTGATTGTTTGCAGAGTCTACAAGCTGCTAGTATTAAGAAAGAATGGAACTGTATCAAGACTTTGCATGAATTGTCTGGCAGAGGTTGACCTGGACATCCCTGGACCTGGCCGGGCTCTCATAAAAATATTGTCCGTTTTGTGGGCCGGATTTCGGACCTGAGGTCTTGTCCGTACTTATCCGGAGCGGGATTCGGGTCGGACAGGCTGGTCCTGTTTTTTTTTTATATTTTTAAAAAATAAAAAATTATACATATTAAATATAAATTAAATAAAATTATAACACATTATTCAAAGTAGCTCAATAGTCGTGAACATTTGAACTTTATTTTGAGGTATCGGGTTTGAATTCTACTATTCGCATATATATATATTACATATTTAAAATTAATAAATAAATAAATAAAACTGGCTTTCGGGCCGGGCTTAGCGGCTCGGACATGACTACACCCTTGCCCGTACCCGTCCGGCGGGCTTGGCAGTCCGAAATCAGTGACCCGGCCGGACCTAACTTATGCGCCATACCCACCCGTTTTCACGGGTGGACGCCCTCGTTTGCCCCAGGTCCAGGCACAGATAATGATCTCTTAAAGGGATGATGGAATGAATATTATGAATGTTAGTCATTGTGTGATACATATACATGATTGTTTTGTAAGTGTAGGTAAAGACTGTAAAGTGAGAGTGTAAAGTTTGGAGCAGATGCCAAGTACATAGCAGTAGGATCAATGGACCGAAACCTTTGGATTTTTGGGTTACATGCAGCGGGAAATGCCGAGGAGTCGTGATTTGTGCTAGGATCATCATCAAGATATATTCCTTCACCATTACGAATAATTATCATCTACGAAGTATAATTATATTGTAATTAGTATAATAAACATGTACAGGCACGTTAACGTTTGTTTGGATGTGTACTTTATATATTCTATCGTGTCTTTCATCTCTTGGAATTCTGCTGTTCCTTTAGTTTTCCAGCTAATCTTTCCACAATGTAACCTACTTTGAGAGAAGCTGTACTTTATTCCATATTCTTCCTGGTAAGATATACTTACCGTATTAATTAGCTTAAGATCACTAACCCAAAACTCAGATCTTCTTCATAAGCCCCTCTTTGATGTTAAGTTGATTACTCCTAATCCTAATTAAGGCGTCGTTGGAATTGTTCTTTCCTCTAAGCAAATCCAAGCACGGTAAGTCCGCAATACATCATTCCTTTTCTATTATTTTCTTTAAAAACCGGGTTTGAGGCTTCTAAATATCGATGTTTGCTTGAATTTCTGTAATCATCAGATTTACGTCTCCTAAACGTTTAGTATTTGTAGATGACTTGGGACTAGCTCGTTTAGTATCTATATATATATATTTGAATATGGGTATGGAATCTCTCATTTGTTTGATCTAGATATGGAACCGAGATATCTCATCTTAACAAAACAAATTTTTGTTGGGTATAAACTTGGAGTTCGGTATCCGATATTATAATATACCAAATAAAGATATTAGGTTATCAATCTCATACACATATGTCCATATCCAATATCATGATGTAAACATATGTCAAAGCTAATATATTGTTTGTAAAAACAATGTGTTTTCTTGCATTTGCATGAGAGTTGTTTCTTTGTATTGGTTTATATATCTAACCTACTAACTATATGTTTAGGTATATATTGATAGTATGTTGAGAAGGAGCTAGGGTTTTCTCCCAAAAAATCCTAGTTCGGTTATATGTGTAGTTTTGAAAGGAGGACTGGTGGTTCACCCGTCCCGATTCTTGAAAAAAAAAAAAGAAGAAGATTTATATTGTAAGAACTGAATTTTCAGATCCGGTCTTCAGACTAAAAATAACGAACGCTCTAGGAGCGCTCTTACTCTTAGAAAGCTTTGATAATATGACAGAATGTAATCAATATAATGTATAAAAATGAAATTTTTTTTAATTATGTGATTGTTGATCTCAATTGCATTGGTTCATAGGCTCAACAAAGAGATCACATCGCCGGAAGACGAATATACAATTACAAATGGCCGGTAATTCCTCCCTTATATATACATATCTTTATTGTCCATTTTCCCCAAAATAGTAATAGTATATCCTTATTCAAAAATCGTTATGTTGTTAGAAAACAATTTAGTGGAATTAAAAATAAAAAAAAATAACCTTTATAAATATCATTAATAGAAAAAATCGTATTTAAGGAAAATATAAATGAGCAGGGTCCATTATTTTTGTATAAACATATATAGTTGAATGACAATTTTATTGTTATTGTGATATCATTTGAGACCAACGTACATCCAATTACAAAGAAAAATAATTAAAGGCTTTAATTTAAGAATATATTGAATAAAATCCCAATAGGTTTTCAAAAGGAATATATTTAATAACAAGAATATATTGAGCATATCATTCTAGCATTTGTATAAAATGTCCGTTTTACATTGATTATGAAATTTTAGTAAATTTTATTGGAAAAAATATAAGGACCTTATACATACGCTACTCCAAAAATATGAAATATTTTGATTTTAAAATACTTGATTGATATAAAGAAACCATTACAAATAATCTCCAAATGATTTGGACCCTAAACACATTTTCGTGATCATTACAAAATTTGTAACATCTTTACTATCTTTACTGAACAATTTCACGTACAAACTTCTAAAAATCATAACTTATTTGTTTACGTTTGAAAAATAAAAGAGAGATCAAGGTTTGGAGACACTGCAAGTTTACAAGGTTTAGCAGCCACCATACAAGGACGTTTAGGTAGGGAGTTACCCTTATATTCACAAAGACGTTGCATCTACAAAGTGCCATATCCGATGAGGCAAGCAATGGAGAACACATGCACACCAGAAATAGTTTCAATAGGGCCTCTCTACCACAAGAACGAGATGTTTCTTCCCATGGAGCCTCACAAGCTCACATATCTTCAATCCTTCCTTCGCGACTCCCAACCCAACGGAAACCTCAACACTTACCTCAAAATCATAAAAGACAAAGAGACGGAAATCCGAGAATGCTACGCAGATCCTATACACCTCTCCAGTGACGACTTCACTCACATGATCCTCATTGATAGTATCTTCATCATCGAGCTATTCAAAAGATGTTACAGTTCCTCGTTACCAAATGAAGATGATTACATATGCGGTAGGCCATGGATGAGAGAAACGATTATTAGTGACATACTCTTGGAAGAGAATCAACTTCCGTTCTTCATCCTCACTATCCTCTACCGTGCTGCATTCAAGCAAACTTTCCCGGCCGCGATTCCTTCCTTTACGGAAATGGCGTGTAAGATTCTTGATATCGCCTTAGCCAAGATCAATGTTGATGACTATACCAATGAAACAATGTATTGTCATCTTCTTGACTTGTTGTGGCATCACTACAAGCCCGCGGATACACCAACGAATAGTATTATCGAAAGTGGCTATTGGGGGATCGACGAGGATCCCTTTGATTCCCCGACAGCCACGCAACTCTACGAAACCGGCGTTAAGCTTTTACTCAACACTGATGCATTTGAAAGCGCCGACATGGTTCAGATTCAGTTTAATAAGGACAAACGTGTTCTTAGTATTCCGAAGATCACAGTCGATGCTGAGACGGAACGACGGTTTAGGAACCTAATGGCGTTCGAGCAGTGCCATTACAGTCGACGTAATCTCTCGTACTTTACGAGCTTTTTGTGGTTCTTGGATATGCTGATTGATACTCCTGAAGATGTGCGATTGCTTGTCAAGAAGAAAATTATCGCGAATTTGGGGGGAGAAGAGAAGGCGGTGTCGGATCTGATAAACTCGGTTTGTGGACAATCGATTCTAGGAAGGGAACAATTTAGGTATAGCGCCATGACTCTGCAACTCATGCGTCATTACCGGAGAAGTTGGAATCGACATAGAGCGACACTCAAACATACATATTTTAAACATCCATGGGCAACGATCTCCGTCGTTTATGCAACGATTATCCTCATTTTGACCATCATCCAAGTTGTCGGAGCTATCTTGGAAATGAAGAAGAAGGACCATAAATCTTAATTACATGCATACGTACGTCAATGAAAACATGCATGCTACTCCCATGCAATATTTATGTATTAATTTAATTATATTGTTAATTATTTTTCTTTTGAATAATTTTTTATTCAACGTACTACTACCATTTCACTTGTATTGAACACTTCTTTTGAGAGGATGTTTAAATTGTTCTTATTTGGTGTTTTTATATTCACCTTGATTTACCATAATAGTTGTTATAAGTAGAGCCCTAGGCCGGCTTAGTTATTCATTTTTACGCTCTCATCTTATTACATGACGGAGTCAGTACATAAAGACTACATTGAAAAGGTTTTTGTCAAACCTATTAATATACATATTTAGTTTTGTTAACATCCATCTTACTGTTATATATATTTAATGTTCACTTAAGATGAGGAAGAGTATATGTTGTGAATCCTTAGTACATTGTATAGTAGTAGGATATTTGATGTATGTTAAGGTGTCTATAAGATCGACCAAATCCAACATATATATACTTGAGTTTTTAAAAATTATCGGATATACGTTCTGTTCCAATTTTATTAATTAGACCGGATATGTATAGAAGGACGGATCGGATACGGAGTTCATGTTTAAGGAACTTTGTCTTCAAATATTTGATTCAATATAAGCCGGATTGGATCGGATCGGAGTTTATGTTTAAGGCATCATCAACCCGTTGCGGCTCCATCGCCCTACCATTCGGCCCTGCATGTGTTGAACATTAAAAATTACATCACCTTAGTTCTCTATATGAACAAGGTCCAATTTCATACCTAGGCCGAACTCTTCACCGTCGAGATGCCACCACCCATCGTATCTTACGACACATTGACGGCTCACTTGACTTTGCCCCGTCGACCACATGAACAGATTCGTTGAGATCCCGTGCTTAGCCATTTTCAAAAATAAAATAGAAAACAGTCACGTGCAAATTCTTTGGTTCCTTTCGTTTTCCAGCTCGTGTTTGCACTATGTAACTTACTTTGAGATAAGTTGTACTTTATTTCATATGCTTGCTGACATGATACGTAATCGTATTAGCTTAACTAAGATCATTTAGCCAATCTCTATTTTTCTGCTTAATAAGTCCAGTTTGTTGTTGGTGTTTTGTTGATGATCCCTAATCCCAATTCAATAGATAGACTCATTGTTGTTCGTCGAATACTGTGTCCCTTAACTTCTGATGTCCATATTATTGAGTCATTTTATGTGTCACTTACCAAAAAAAAAGTTGAGTAAAATCTAATTTATTGTTTTTAGGAATTCAACAAATAATAAATGTGTTTTCTCGTTTCTTCATGTGAGTTTTTTTTTCTTCTTCTTCTTCCCATTATCATTAGTTGGTGTTTGCATTGGTTTCATTCTAACGTACTAGCAATGTGAACTGTGTTTTTTGGGAGAAAACCCAGTTCAGTGATATGGGTCGTTGGGGATTTCTTACACAGCTTTAAAAAGTTATGCTGTTGGTGATCTTGAAAAGCTTTATGCTATTGGGTGGAGGCTTTGTCTGCCCATCGCCCGTACCATCGTCCATCCGACTGCTATTGTCCGTTTAAAAATACTTTTTAATTTATTATTATTTTTCTAGTCTTTTTTATATTTTATAGTCTTATCCTTGATCTATTATCGAAAATGTTTAAAGTAAACTATATTTTCCTAATTTGTATGTTCAGTGTACCCGCAATTGTCAGCGGAAAATTTTCCTGCTTGAGTGTTCAATCGCTCCGGTCACTTATCTTTACTCGGCTACCACTCTCCTCTCCAAACTCTCATATTACCCACAGTAATTCCTAGTTTCCTATTTGTTTTTCCTTATTTTCACTACTCGTTTGATCGTTCCAAACGTTAAATATGCTCTTGTCTTTTAAAATATCTAAGTTAGTGAACATTCAAGATTTCACCCACTTCATCTATTAAAATACAAGTAGATCCGATGCGGGTGATAAATCAAGTCACCCACTTCATCCATTAAAATACGGGTGAATCAGATGCGGGTAATAAATCAAGTGGTGGATGTAAAACTTACATCATAAATATCTTAAATATCCAAAGAAACCCTTTTTTTCTTCTAATATGAAGTGTGATATTGGATGCCTATTATATATATTTTGTGTAGTAATAAATTGAGTTTTAAATTTTGTGTAGAGGCTCAACAAAGAGATCGAAGGCCCAGAAGACGAATATTGGATGCCTATGATATTGGAATTGCAAATGATTCATTTCTGAAGCGATGCAAGTTTACAAGGTTTCAGAAGAGCTTCTCCACCCCAAACTAACATAATCTTCAATCCTTCCTCGGTGACTCTCGAATAAATGCGGACCTCAACACTTACCTTATGATCATCAAAGACAAGGAAGCCAGAATTTGGCAGTGTTACCAAGATCCTACAGACAACATTTCTAGTGACGACTTCACGCAGATGGTCCTCATTCATAGCGCCTTCATCGTCGAGCTATTCAAGAGGTATTACAACGTCTTCCTTAAGAAGGGAAGATACACCTCTAGGTTTTTGGAAACGCCCAAACAGATCACTAGTAAGTAACAAGATGCAGAAAATAACCATAGCATTTCACTATGCAATTGAATTGACAAGCAATAAACATATATCAGGTTACATAAACGTATTCCTTCTCCAGATCACTAATCAACTGTTCCATCATCTTCTTATACATAGGCATGTAATGATCATTTATCATCGTTTTCGCCAGTCTAATCTTACTATACAGATGCCGAGGTGTCTGGTAGATACCCACACGTTCCTGGCTCGAACCATCCTCGTCTGACCCTAAGCTAGTGCTTTCTGCTGAAGGTAACGATACAACATGCATTATGTACCCCGGTGGATAAAACCGGTAATTCTCTGTTATATCTGATGAGGAGATGGCCTGGTTTTTATCTACAGCATCAGCTAATACCTTCCTCTCCTCTGTAATTTCTTGAGCCGCAGCAATTTCCTCCTCCTCAGTTTGGACATTTACGTCTTCTCGCCGTTTTAACTCTCTTTCTAGTTGGTACCATAGCTCACCTTCAGATTCCGCTTCCATGGTGGATGTTGCTATGTCTTTATCATCAGCTTCCATCAGGTGTTCTTCATCCTCTTCAGTGTCGTCATTTCCTGAGATGCCACTTGAAGACCCGTAACCTGTATTACTGATATCTGACTTGCTTGTTGAGCATTCTCCGATTAAGAGAACTTCTGATGTGGAACAGGACACCAGCGCTTCCATTGCATCGGGATCATCCTTTGAGCCTAATGATTGGCCAACGTTACGCCTTCGTGCCCCCATACATGACCATGAGTATAAGTTTGGACGTGTTCGAACTACTGCTTGTGCTACATTCTGTGCACGTTTCATTACAACCTGAGATTCACGGAATGTCAGTACTACTACTACCAATTGATAAGCACAAGTGACACTTTCATCTCATATACAGGTGACGTAGGGCTTATTTGGATGCACAGTGCAAGTTATATACATGTTTTGTAGCCTATACTGCATTTTACACTAAATACTACATAGTTTAATCTTTAAAAATAAAGATTGCTTGATTGCATTATAATGTATGAGTGTATGACATCCAAACACATCCTTGATAGAAGGCACCAAAAGGCACTAAGAACTCAATACTTGTTATTTCTCCCTAAGCTAGGTTCTTGTACACCCTTTGATGCAAGAAAAGTATACACTTTAATTCGAGGGGGACGGACCCGTTAAATTCGTAATAATTAGAATATTTTATCGGATAAAAATAAAGTAAAAAACAGTCGGATCAAATAGTATGAAAACCCCTCTATACTACTATAAAAAATTCGAGTAATATGTCCTCTATTGTATTCAGCGTATTCATATCAAATCAAAGTTGAAATTTTTTCTAAATTAATTGACGAAGTTCTATTTGTTGTTCAATAAAATTCTCTCTCTTTTTTTGTTTGTCCACTCCTTTGTTCTATCTATTATATGCGTAATAGTAAGACAAAAAAAAGTTCGGTTCAATCTCCTGAAACCCCCCCCCAAAAAAAAATATGAAATATATATAATAGAAAATTACGCGTCTTTGACAAAAAAGGCCATCACGAATCATTACTATTTGACATTGCCACAAGAAAGAAAAGTTTATTATCGAATAGACTTTTAGTGCCCGTTTGGTTGGAGTGTTGGAATGGAAACGGAATGGAATTGGATAAGGGGAAGGAAAGGAAATGGAAATGATGGGATTACTTTTTATGTGTTAAAAGGCCTCCAAACAAACATAGTTTTTAATTGATTCGGAATCATTCCATCACCGGGAATGATTCTTAGCGCTTCCAAACGAGCCCTTAGAGGTCTTAATCAAACATTTCTAAAAGCTTCATTAATATTTCCTGGTAGTTCTATCTACCTAGAAAACCTAGTACCCATTCTGCCAAAGCACGTATACACATTTACTCCTGTCTTTAAAACCTATAACCTGCTTGAATAGAATAAAAGAAGCAATTTTTACGTATAAGCCTGTAATGAATTGGCATTAGAAATGGTAAACATGACCTGAGTGCTACTAGATACACGGGCACCAGCACCTGCAACCCTGGCCTTTGCACTTGCAATTGAAGGCAGACGGGACCCTATAGCAGTAGCAGAGCGATACATGACATTTAGCACTCTAGTTCGCTCAACTTGATCCCGTAGATCATTTATCCAAGATGATGCTGTGACCTACCAAAAAAAACATTTCCATATGGAGGAGAAAATTTTCAAGACCTGAACATAACTGAAATAAATTATTTAAGAAATTGTAATCCCAATACCTCAAGCAAACATCATGCATTTTGGTTATGGTTCAAAACCACCAGAAAGCATGCATTTTTGTTATTGTTCTAACACAAGCATAACACAAAGCATTACATGATAAATTTATTTAAAACTGTAGACACCAAAGGGAAATATCATAACCACAGGTTAAAGCATGCAATTGTCCACAGATATTCCGTGAAAAAATGCATTTTGGGTTTTAGTTTTCAGTTTGTACAGGCGAAGCTTAAGCTTACAATCATTTTTATGAATCATAATAAAGTTTTGAACTGAAGGGCAACTGCAAAAGTTTGAGGTACCTGCACAAAATATCTCATCTACATTAATATACAAGGATAGATCTAGCACCTCAGAGCGAAGGTCGTCAATTGATGCAGTTGAAAATGTAGGTACCAAATCAGAACCATTGATAATGGTGGTAATGAAGTGTTTGCCTGACTCTGCCAATTCCCATGTCATACAAGCCGCTGCAAGGTATATAACGTGATTATCAATGGGGCATTTTCATAAGTTGCGGGAGTAAGAAAGAAGGATAAAAATGCCTGAATCACAAAATATGAAGTTTAAGGTAAGTCCTGCAACATATATTCTTAAAGTAAATCTTAAAGTAAGTAATTCAGCTGCAGGGGTCAAAACAGCAGTTATTCTAGCCCTGAGGAAAATGCAACTTTGGCTCACAAACAGAGCACAGTTGGATCAATAACTTAAGCTAAGACAAAGTTATAGAAATTCCAAAATGACTTGTGTGACTTAAGATCTTGTCCACTCATTAGTTACTGGAAACATTATCCGCATAAGCCCAATGCTTTCATATATGGCAATAACTTGTCCATATGGACAACCAGCTAAGCTCAAGTATTTGTTGGTCAAATAGCTTTTAAACCTAGAATAGAGTCAAAGATTTGTTCAGTTCTCAGGAGTCAAAGGAGTCTCAAAAGGCTTGTAGCTTCATACTTAGCTGGGTCTAGCAAAAAACTGGCTAGACTACATGACATAGGTAGATAGCTTCTAACCAGTCAACTTACCTTGCATTCGTCCTAGAATCTGGATAAAACTAGGACATTGTGAATTTCAGCAGGGACAACACAAGCCCACTAACAGTTAGAGGGACTAGAAAATTTTATGAATGTAAGTTCGGAGAGGCAAACTACTGCCTAACCTGTCTTTGAGTACTCAAAAGTCACCAGAATAATCAAATGTTGGACAGAATTCTTATCTATAAGACAACCTTTAGAAGATAGATCCTCCAAGAAAATCACAATACCAATCAAGGATTTCAAAATTTTACATGTGTGATTTTTTATACAATGCAGCATATGCGGAAGGGGGTATACCTGGGGCAAACGTCACACAGGTACTTGAGCAGAACTCCTTTTGTTCCCGGAGGACATATGTCAATAATGCAGCAGTACCGCCACCAAGTGAATGACCAACTATCTGAAAAATAAACCAATTATAAGCTTCTTATCTCTCTAACTCTACAGATCTTAGACAGAAGCATCCTAACATGGAGAAAGAGTGTAAGTTTATTTAACTCATCATATTGGCCGTGAAGCAAAATTAACATCACACACCTCAATCAAATCTATTGCCAAAAAGCAACCAAATCCAACATCCTCAAAAGGCAGGCTGAAAAGTCAATGAAAAATATACAACCAATCTTTCCAACCAAAATGCAAAACAAAATAGATCCTGTAATAACATTATAGATCTCTATTGTTGTATTTCTTATCTTCAAATACATGATCAAGGATCACCTAAATTACAATTAGCACATTATATCCCAGGGTTTACTAGTCTCCACAAATTGGATGAGCCATATTATGCTCAACTTCATGAAACCTACAAAATATACCAATATACCCCTAATCATTCCTTTCCTTTTTGCTTTATTGAAAATCACTACTAACCCGATACCAATAGTATAAGGGTAAAGTAAAGACCAAAATAGCTAGAATGACAATTATTCTTGAACTAAAGTACAAGGCTAAAACGACAATTATTTGTGAACGGAGGGAGTATATGTTTTGGTAATAGGGTAATTGTTGATGTTAAGCATAAACCTCTAAATGAAACATAACCAACAGAAAACTAAGTCAATAGTGATTACAATCATGACCACTCTAATCAACACAGATCCATATACACCTAAACAGGGATGTCCATCAAATATGAACTAGTACAGATACATAGTAAAGCCTTTGAATTATGAGTTGAAAAAGTTGTCTTACGTTGACAAGGTAAAAACGCAATGCCATGAGATATTAAGAAAATCAAAGTTTTCAAAGCTAATAAACTACTAAGTTTGAAAAGAAGAAAAAAATAGCAATACAACAGTACTTAAGAAGATCATTATTTACTTTAATTTTGTAGTCAGGATGATCATTGAGAGCTTTGGTGAGACACGGGGTGCTAAGTTTTGCAATCCACCGAGCAGCAGCTACCATCCCACAATGTGCATAACCCAAAACTAAGTTGCTTATCCCACCATCGTGTAAAACTGAATGGTGAAAGGGGACAACTGCACCAGTAGCTGCAGTAAGGGTATCTTTGATACTATGGGTGCCTCGAATCAGCAAAAGGAAGCATTTAGAGCCATGATCACAGAGAATTGTAAAAGCTGGCTTCAAAAGCTGCACGTGTTTGTCAAGTCAATATAAGAAAAAGGGAAATCAGATTTGTTTATGTACTAGGTAACTTAGAACATAAAAATGGGTGAACAGACTTGATCACAATTAGAACATCCCAAATGAAAAATGTCAAATACCCCTCCTCCCACCTATTAACAGCCAGGCAACCACAAATAGGAAAGGATGGAGAGCAGGAAATTAAATGAAACCCGTTAACATACCCCAGCCTTTGGTTTTTGAAGAAGAACATCATCATCTGAGTAGCCAGCAGATTGTAGAAACACAGGAAATGGTTTCTTTGAGAAAAGCATGCAGAGTGTCAGTAATCTCAGAAAATGTTTCAGCTCATTCACAATTTCAAGTCCTTTCAGCTCTACAGAATCACTACCAGCATATGTGCTAGCTACTTGTAAATATCCCTGCAAGCATGAAATAGAACAACGCCACAGATCAGCAAAAGAGTAAATGCATCAGAATCATCAAGGTCACTAAAATCCGAATCTGTCAAGGTCAGTGGAAAAAAAACAACAGAACAAAATGCTTGTTCTGGTACACATCTATTAGGTTTAGTTGATTGATGTAATATCCATAGTTGAAATCGTAATCATCAAGAAAGCAGATGTTATAAGTTATAAACCATCCAGAGGTAATGGAGCAATCAGATGAACACGCAAAGGAGTATAATATCTGTCAGGCTTCCAAAAAATCACTACAATGACTGACCCCACAAACTAAATCATTTATTCAAAGAAATGTTTGAACGTCAGAATAACTAGAATCAACTATTGATGGCATCCATGTATCAAAAGATCTACTAACTGTATAATTAAGAGGTGGACTACACTAACAGTAAAAAGACAAACAACAGCAAATATTTCTTCAGTTAGCCTTTCAATTTGGTAGCTGGATCAGGTCCTGTTTTTCCTTTGCTCAGCAATTGGAATTTGTTTATGCTTATAAGTGTATTCTTAGCTTCTACAAGTGTCCAGGTTGATTTTGATGAGGTTAAAGCCCATTAGTTCTAGTGATTTTTTTACAAATTGTATAGGTTGAGAGACACAGTTGTTCCCTTTTTTATTTTAGGCCTGATAAGTTCCTCAGGCCAGGGTATTACTAGGCTGATGTTATTTATCCTTTGTTATGCTAGAATCATAAGTGAATATATGTAGAATTTGCAAAGAGAAACTTGATTTTGGTTGATCCCTTCAAAATTAATGTCAAATTAGGAAGCTGAAGGTTCAAAGAATGTGGTGGTATTACTTCAAGTAGTCTCTACTCTCTGATACCTGCCTTTTGTCTTGCTCTTTCCTTGTGGTACATTGAGTGTATAACATGCAAACATTGAATTGATTTTCGTGTTTGACATTACAGTAATGATCTTCACTTCAAGCTTATGATTACTATTGTGTATGATACTATGATACCTTACATGCAATTAACATCAAAAAATATAAGCTGGACTCGATATAGCATGTAATAATTTTTGAGCAATTCTTCAATCCCTCCATCTTGTTGATGTATGAAGCAGCTGCCCATAGTTTAACCCTTCATGGGGCCTGTGGTGATTAAGATACTTATCTCTATCATAAGCTTCTTTTGAAGGTGAAAAAAAGGATCCTGATAAAAATCTTGAGGCATATTTATTTCAGAAAATTGCCGATATCATACTGGGGGCTTTTGATACTTGCGATCTTCTCATATTTCAGAACTTTTATGAGTTGATGGCATCCATTCATCGAAAGATCTACTAATTATATGATCAACAGGTGGACAACGGTGACAGTGAAAAAGAAACATACAACAGCAAATATGCAACCTTAGGTCTTAAAGTTTTGAAGTATGAGAAGATCGCAAGCATCAAAAGCCCCAGTATGATATCAACAAGTTGGAGGAAATGAAGAATTGCTCAAAAACTTCCTCTTAGATCCTAAACCAAGTCCAACTTATACTTTTTGATGTTGATTGCATGGTAATGTATCATAGTATCATACACAATAATTATCATAAGCTTGACGTGAAGATCATTACTGGAATGTCAAACATGAAAATCAATTCAATGTTTGCATCACTCAATGTTCAACAAGGAAAGAGCAAGAAAAGGTAGGTGTAAGAGAGACTGCTTGAAGTAATGCCACAACGTTCTTTGAACCTTTAGCTTCCTAATGTGACATTAATTTTGTAGGAATCAACCAAAATTAAGTTATTCTTTGGAAATTCTACATATATTCATCTATGATTCTAGCATAACAAAGGAAAAAGAACATCAGCCTAGTAATACCCTGGCCTGAGGAACTAATCAGTCCTAAAATCAAAAGGGCACAACTGCATCTCTCAACCAACCTATACCATATGTTAAAAACCACTAGAACTTCTAGGCTTTAACCTCTGGACACTTGTGCAGAAGCTAAGAATACTCTTATAATCATAAACAAATTCCAATTGCTGAGCGGACGAAAACGAGACATGATCCAGCTACCAAATTGAAAGGCTAAGTGAAGAAATACAAAAAGATAAACAGGAAAAATGAAGATACTACTCCAAAAATCAAAATAGAAACCTTACCTGCCTACGCATGAGATAATTGATTCCGAATGCGAGGTCTCCAATCGGCCACTTGCCTAGGGTTTCAGAATAGGTGAAACGGAGCGTCTCCGACAAAGTTCCAATGGTCTCCATCCACGTAGCCGGAGCCTGAGCCGGCCGTCGGGAAAGCCTCCTCCTGACGGATCTTGACGATGTCGACAGATCGGCGGACCTACCATCGGCGGCATGTTCCTCCTCCAATTTGGAAGACCGGAGACGGTGAACCAGGTAGTACAGAATTAGAACGGCACCAACGGCGGTCGCCATCGTCCCCGTCGCCATCGAATTGCACAATCAACAACACAGACACAACCAAACGACCGATCGACCAGTACAACATAAAACGGGGATAACTACCAACCAAAAATTTAAAGCGTTATCCGAAAAGTTTCCAGATTTTATAGGGTTTACTGAAAAGGGAGATTAGTTGAGCTTTGAAAATAGCTGTATGCAGATCAGAAGGTGGAGAGGAATACGATTGCGCGCGGGGAAGAAGATCAACTTTTTCCAACAGCACACTCAATTGTGTATTTATTATTATGACTATTATATGATATGTTATTGTGATTAGATTGTACGAGAGGATAATCAATACACACTTTTTAGTTTATCTTCATGAAGAAATAGAATATATTCTTGTGCAGATAAAACAATGTTCTTTATTAACCTAAACAATACTAACATTATTGTTGAAATAACATAGAAAACTGGCCAAATAAGAGTTTTTTTAATTTGTTCTCGGTTATTTATCTCGTATTATGTTTAACTAATTTAGTGTTTTTGAATATTGTAATATTTAAATTAAAAATATAACGAATAAATATATCTAAAAAATTTTAGAAATTTATACTAAAATCATAACAAAAATGCATTTAACAATAACAAAAATTGTGTTGTCTCCCACCTCCACAAATGATATGAATAAATATTGACATTATAACAAAAGAATGTGAAATACGAAGATAAAAACATATAATTCAGAAAAATTATACATTAGTAAAGGAATATTGATTTCTTATAATATCCGAGATTGGTTTGAATAATAAAAAAATTTATCGCGTTACATAAGATTTTGTTGATGACAAGAATATTACACATTATAATGAAGAATCTACAAAAAATTTAACATAATCGGCAAAAATAAAAAAATTGTTCAAATAGGTGGTTTTAAGTAAGAACGGCACGTGACAAATTTTGTATGGATTAATATTTAATACAGTGATGTCAAATTAAAGTTGCTCAATAATCTCACAACTTGTCTTATCTTAAGTCAAAACTTCCTTTAAAAACTAAAATTCTCGCCGAAGTAAATTCTCAATCAAATAAAGATAATTTATTCAATATTAATTAAATAGGATTAATTCAAAAAGAGTTTGATCTTATCTCTAATTTCATATTAAAAAATCATCATATATATATATATTAAAGCATAGGCCTCTATTGTCACGTGTCGCCACCAGAATAATCGTCAGCCTAAAGAAAAATTCTCATGCCTCTACTGTCACGTGTCGCTTTCAGATTTAACGTCAGGCTAAACTTTTTTTTTTAAATGCATAAATTAAATAAAAAAATTATACTTGAAATTCAGTTAATATTAGATTAGATTCATATTCATCAACAAATCTTATCTCTAAATTGTTTAAACAATTAATTTAAAATTTCCGAAAATTTATATCATCATAATTTTAAAAAAAGATAACCTAAGAAAACCTTTTAAGTCAACTACGTATCTTCCAAATTTGTTGAAGAGTATCCAATATAAACTTTACGTGCTAAATTGATTTGTACGATTTTGATTTGGTAGATAAGATTTACGTGTTTATAAAAATAAAAGAAATATTTGAAAAAGAGATATATTAGTAATATATATAAGCCATATCTTCAATAGACTGCACACACCAATCAAATTGAATAGAGTAAAAGAGTATTCTCAGAAACAGCAGTCAGTCTGCATTTGTTCGATTCAATGATCGATTTCTATTTTCTATGTTAAGCATGTAACCATTTATTCGGTTCAAATGATCGATTTCTACTCTTCTATGTTAAGCATGTGTTACAGTAATTCTTCCCTATGTGTTACGCACGTGTTACAGTAATCCTTGCATAAATTCATTAACAAGCTTTTTCAGGCACATGGAAGAGCCCCAAACATGCTTTGATGCCTCTTACTAAACAACATATCGTCATCAATAGAACATAAACCCCCCATTGAATCAGAAATTTCAAAATCAAACATGTTCTTACATTGTAGCATTTTGCAAACAGTGTATCGACTATGGCAAACGGCCCATCGTTGCAGCTTGAAGGCTTCCGATCATATCTCATAGAAATCTATGATAAGCAACTTATTTTTATTGTGTAATTTCACTCAACAATCATAGCATTAAATTTCGGTTTTGATTTATTATTTCTATACCTTTTAAAATTTAGTGACATATATCGAAATCTATACCGGTAATATCTCATTCAAATTCAAATTTTGTTATTGAGTTCCATATTCCAAATTTGTTATTTAGTTTTTTCTTTCATGTTTTGCTCTAAAAGATAATATAGTTACGGTATGTAAATTGAAACCCTAATTTGGTTTATTAATATTATATATATATATATATATATAATTTTCTTTGAGAAGATAACCAGAAATTAATTCTTCACCAATCAAAATCATAATTGAGAATATTGATATTTTTTCCGAAAATATAAGTTGTTAAAATATTTAGAGTGAAAATGGATAATATTTGAAAGAAATAATTGAGAATTTTATTTTAATTATGTAACTAATTAAAAAATTAACAACATATTTAATATTAATATGATAAGATAAGATAAAATGAGTTGATATAATTAATCATCAATTTAAATACACTTTTCAATTCGATAATATTCGTAAATCCCGCACAAGGTGCGGGTAATACACTAGTATATATCTATTAAAGGAGGAGCTTCTTTTGCCACGTGTCGCACCCACGTTTCTCGAAGCCCAAAAAAAAAATAGAAAAAGTATATATCAAATTAGTTTTTAAAAACTAAATTCAAGTATATATTCAAATTGGTTTTTAAAATAAATTTAGCTGACCATATCTCACGTTTTTTATTTGATTACACCTAAAAAAAATTAGAAAATGATTAAATCTTATCGGTTTTCTATTTTAACTATTTTTTAAAAAATATATATAAAAATACACATCAAATTGGTTTTTAAAAACTAAAATCATATCATCATCGTATCTTATAAAATCCGTGAAAATATAATGACCGAGTTCTTTTACACGGATTTTAGTACAAGATTTTTCTAAAAACTTTTTTCAAAGTTTTAAATTCAAAATTTTCAAAATTTTAAAAATCAAATTGTCAAACCTTATTTTAATCCAATAATATATCTTCAACAATATAAATTTTTTAAAAATCGAATTTTTATTTAAAATAAAAGTTTTAAATTCTTTTTTAAATATTCAGCTTGTTGAATATGTACAACCATGTTTAATAATGTTTTGAACTTTAATAACACAAATTTGCTTTAATTTAATTTTATACAGAGGATTATAACAATAAGTTGCATGGCATCATTCAATAACTATTAATATATATTTCAAAAACTATAAAATGAAATAATAGATAACATTTAATTGTAAATTTATCAAATAATACTATAATTTAAGAAATAAGATTAATTGAAAAACATTTTTTAACATCTCAATAAAATCTATTAATCTTTTAACGAAAGTTAGAGGTAATCTTTTAATATAAGCTTTAGTAAGATCTGAATTACTTATTTGTTTATTTATTTATTTATAATTATTTGGTATTTTCCTCGTTAATTCCTTTTTTTAATTACAGAAAATGATTAACTTTTCATGTTTAAAACGAAGAACGATATCGTTTAAATTGGAGTTGATGTCGAATGTTTCGATGAAGATTGCGTATGAACAAGTATATTATTTATCCCTAATCGAATGAAATATGTATTTTCAATATAATATATTCCGTAAACTATATCTTTACTTTTTTGACCTATAAATATCATTTAAAGTTTGTTCACCTTTTCACCGGAACTAATATATAATTATTTATCAAATCATTTATATGTATGGAATTAAAACAATAAAAACACATTGTACATATAAACTATTATTATTCCAAACCCGCACAAGGTGCGGGAATTACACTAGTCACAATTTGAATTAAGGGTCCGAAATAGAGATTTTTTAAAAATCACAATTTGAATCAAGGGTTCGGGAAAAAAAATACAGTCTCCACCTTAAATTCCTTCATTTTCCCATAATTTATCTCCAACAAATCTAACATTTATAAAAAAAATTTATAATACGATTTTATAAATAATGCGAATATTTCAAATATTCACACCACACCTCCTAGGTTAGCTTTAAGCTTTAATAGTATAGTCTCTTAATAAAAATCAATTATTTTTATTTTATTTTAATCAATTTTAATGACCAACCTTTTCAAGAAATAGTTACTAAGAAAACATTGTTTGATGCCTCGAGTTTAGTTTTTCAATTTATCTCTAATATATAATGGAATCATGAACGCATCAACCAACTAGAGTATGTACTTCCTCCTGAAATTATATCTAAAATTATACAATCTTCCTAGATTTGATCTACGTGATAGACTATATTGGACAACTAATTATAAAGGTTGGTTTTCTACCAATTATGCCATGAATCTGATCCAAAAATGAAAAATGGGTGTTACTCTGGATAAAACCCGGATGTGGGATCTGAATGTAATGTCAAAAGTCTAAAATTTCTTATCCAAGCTTTCATTGGATGGGATCCCTACAAAAGAAAATTTGGATAAACAAAAAATTTCGATCCTAATGCATTGTGACTTCTGTAATTACCAGTGAAAGTGCCAATAACCTCTTTTCTAGCATGCCCCTTTACTATCCAATCGATTATTAATTCTAAGATTACCACTCAATTACAAAAACGCTACTCAAAAAAGTATCACTCAATTACAAAAATGCTACTCAAAAAATCAGAAAACTAATCGATGACATCATGAAGATTAAAGGTAACATATGTGCGATAGAACTAAGACAATTATTGATAGCTTGGTGGCTTGTTTCGAATGCCAGAAACTAGTTTATTTTTAACAAACAAAAAAAATCCAAATGACCTTAACCATCTAGTTTTGAAACATATTAATGATTGGAACACGACAAATAGGAGTTTAACTAATAGCAATATTAAACCTCCTAAAACTGGAAGAAAGAAGAGGGAAAAAAAATGGCAGAAACCTAACCATAACTTTGTTATAAATTTTTTTTGACGCTTCTAGAAATTCTTCCGGTCAGTATGCTTTTTGTTTTATTATCCGCAATTATTTTGGTTCGTCAATTGATGTAGGTTATGGTAGATGTGAAGCTAACTCTGTTTTGGAAGGTGAAGCCTTTGCACTTCGTGAGGGTCTCCAAAAGGCCGCAATTATTGGTAGTGTGAACTTAAAGATTGAAGGTGATAATCTTGTGCTCATCAATTAACTTAATCGTGTCTAGACCTAGGCATTCTCGGACTCGGGCCGGGTACGGGCCGGACCCTAGCTCGAAATTTGCCCGTTTATGCGGGCCGGACTCGGGCTGAGTCCGGACTCCGGGCCGACAAGCATTTCCGGGTCCGTCCATTCCGGACCCGGGCAGTCCGCCGGGTCCCGAATTTTTTTTTCTTTTGTTTTTCCTCATATATATCGACATTGTTGATGTTGGGCAGTCCGACGAGATCTGCGAACGTTGAAGGAGACGGGCCAGCGGAGTTTGGAGAGTAGCTAATCAAAGAGACGAACGAGTAGCCAATCTAAGAGACGAACACAGTGAGAACGGAGGATTTGTCAGCGGAGGAATAGAGCGGCCAGCGGAGGAATAGAGCGGCCAACGGAGGACGAGACCGGCCAACGGAAGACGAGACCGGCCAACGGAGGACGAGGAAGAGGAGAAAGAGGAACTGAAGCGAATTGAAGCGGAGAAAGAGGAAGCGGCCAAATGTTCAGTTATTTCTTTTTAGGGTTACGGGAGTTTCAAGTTTTTTTTTTTTAATAAACGGGCCGCTAGGTCTGCCGTACCCGCCCGGCGGGCTCGACGGGCCGGGCCGGGCCGGGCCTAGCGGCCCGTTCGGGCTTATGGCTCCTGCCATATCCGCCCGTTTTTGCGGGCGGGCCGGTCCGCGTTTGCCCAGGTCTAATCGTGTCTAAAAGTCCCGTGGGATGTGGATATGATCATCGAGGTCTCTTCTTTGCTTGTTAGGTTCATGCGGGTTACTATTAAGCATATTTCTAGAAAAATCAACTTTGTTGCTGATATGTTGGCTCTACTTGGACACATCCCGGATTCTTGCGACGATTCCCCACCTCTTGCTATTGAAAACCTCATCCGAAATGATGCTCTAGGGAAATCAGTTTCTAGAAATTGACCCTCCTTTTTCCTTACCTTTGTATACAAAAAAAAAGCCCTTATATACTAAAACAATGACTGAACTTATACATTGATACAATTTGGTGAATTCAAATCATCAAACTTATATGTGTCAGCTTTTTGTTAAGCCATGTCTCGCCATATTAAACCGGTATATTTTAACTAATTGATTAACAATTTACACTCAAATTCGTGACTACAAAAAGAATAATTCGTAATATTGATTTATAGACTCTTGTTAATATATATATATATATATAAAAAGTTAATCAAGTATACGTTGTTTTGTTGATAGGGATACACCAAATTTGTTGTTGCAGCGACATTGACAAATATATGGCAGCGACTACTGACTAGTCGACAATAGTGATTGTTGCATTTAAAATATAAAATGGGAAAATAGAATTTGGAAGACAAATGAAGGCAAGTGGATTATTGAAAAGTAAGCACTTATGCTAATTAATTCCGTACAATGTTCCACGGACAATGATACATGCAACTATAAGTCTATAACGGTACAATTGCCCATTTGCCCCCCCAAATGAGTAGTAATTAATTGTTTTATACAATTAAATATAATGTCATATTTCTTGTACTTTTAACCTATCTTATATGTATTAAAGGAGAGTTTTTATTTACCAGCACCATATTTAACGCATCATAATAAAATATTTTAAAAAGTTAATTATTTTAGATTGTTAATATAAATTAATAACAATGGTCAATAAAATCTTTTTAAAAAATTATTTATCTAGATTATTAATAAATGGGTTTACATAATCGGATTTTTTTACTAAAAATTATTTTATTATTATAATTATTTATTATTAATTTAAGTTGTTAATATAAATTATTATCAAAGCCCAACAAAATATTTTTATAAAGTTATTTATCTAGATTATTAAAAAATGGGTTTATATAATCGGATTTTTTTAATAAAACTATTTTTTTATTATTATTATTATTATTTTAAGTTTTTAATCTTATGTTATATATCTTATATCTTATATATATTATCTTATCTTATATATTAAAGCGGACGCACTTATTGCCACATGTCGCGACCAGGATTTTCCGTTTGCTAAAACTTTTTTTAATTCAATAGTGTAAATCAAGATTTTGTAATTGGAATTAAAAAAATTAATTGTCAAATAATTTAACCGAAAATTTATAGAATTAGAAATTGAAAATCTTTATACAAATATATTAAAAAGATTTCGTTTTACATAATTCGTCAAAATTTTGAAAATTTACTTTAAAAAATTCATAAATTCTTTAACAGAAAATTTACTATATGTTTGAATAGAAATTTAGTTATATTTTTGAGATTAAATTAAAAATAAGTTCTACAGCCGTTAAAAATTTAAAATATGAAAATTTAGTTCCGTTACCTGTCATTGGAAATTTACAGATTTATTTTTAATTGTTAACCTCAATGTTTTTAATTTACTTTAAACATTGTTACATATAACACAATAAATAGATGCATTGTTAAGAATAATTGCAACATGTGATATTTTAAAGTATTTATTTTATAGGACGCGTAAGTCTACCCTATAACACCTCTCTTTTTTTAAAATCCAATGATATTTTATTCAACAATTTAAATTAAAAAATTTTAAAAATAAATTCCAGAATTTCTATCATATGATTAATTACGTGTCATATTATAGGAGTAGCACTCTTTGCCATGTGTCACGCAGAAAAATACTCACTTCCACGTGTCATTTTAGCATTTAACCACGGCCCACCAAAATATTAATTAAGTTTATTCATTACAAAATTATTTAACGAAATATTAAAATCAAATCTTAATTAAATTCATCCGTTCCAATCACTTTTATTGTTACCTGAGATTTATTTCTTAAATAAATTTATATATATAACAATTAATTTAACACCATATGCTACCAATGTACTATTTCTATTAATATATGAATCAGTATAATAAGGGGGAGAAAAATCAAAATATGAATTATTATACGGTTAGATATTTTATTAATGTATTATATAATATTATAGGTAAAGTGTACAAATATTTATCGTTTATTATCTACTCTATCTAATGACAAAAAAATAGTTTATATATAATCCCTTAAAGAAATATAATAACAAATAATATTTTTATCAAAATCCCGTGCAAGGCACGGATAATACACTAGTTTGAGTTTTAAACGAAAATCTAAACCCAAAATTACTTTTTATTTGTCGGTGTTCATCTACTACCTATTTTTATTTCTTTTCCTTTTTTTTATTAATCTTCCGATTTTTTTAAAAAGTGCTATTGATAATAGTAGATTAGTAGGTTGATAATAATATTATTGATGATAGTGGGTTGACGTCGGTGTATAGTTAGCAATGTCGTCGATGTAAATACCATTGAAGACAACATAAGTCGGTGTAATTTTCGTTGATAACAATACATTGATGGTTATATGATTTATGACAATTCAGTTAATGACGGTACAAATGATAACATAATTGATGATATTATAATTAATGACAATACCGTTGATAATAGTACGGTTGATGACAATCCAATTCATGACAATACGGTTGAATTGATGACAATACAACCAATGACAATATAGTTGATGATTGTACGGTTGAGGACAATGTTTATAAAACCCGAAATTTTATTGCGATAATCGACTAAGTATCAGGTTTTAATCGAATAAAATACAAACATAATCGGTTTTACTCGAGTTTGGGTCGGTTTCTTCATTTGTAGCCCAACCTTCTCGGTACATGGCATTGCTTCTCTTATTGGGCTAGTGACGAGGCAGGTTAGCCTCTAGCCCAATCCCTTCCACAGCCTTCTTCCCTTCCTCGTTTGATTTCACCGTCTTCACAAGACCAGCAACATCGTAAAAAAAAATCCTAACAACCTGCGAAATCTCCGAACCTCCGAACCTCCTAACCACCTCCTTCCTGACCCAATCTTCCTCCACGCAAGAAGCTATGGCTTGGACGTTTCTCCTCACGTATCAACCGACGCCAAGATCAAGCTCCTTTTGCCGCAGGAAGTCGACAACAGTTTCGAGCACCCTCCTTTGAGCCTTCATCTCCACGCCAAACGACGAGGTGTATATCCCCGAGTCTAGCTCCTCTTCCTCCTCGGTTGGTGTAGCCTACTGCCGAGTGACCAGAGGCGCGAGCCTTCTTCTCTTCCCCGAACACAAAGGTCCTTCTTTCCCTCCTTTCTCCTCCTTTATTCCCTCTTGGTTCCGGATTGCTTAATTGAACTTCCCTTTGCGTGTAACAAAAAGTGAGTAGTGTCTAGCATCGGCAATCCCACGTGGAACCACCGGGAGTCTTGACGAATGAACTCAGATCGACACCGGCACGGTGAACCTTCTTCTGCTCTTCCTCACCCTTCCTTTGCCTCCATCATAAATACATAAAATCACATGTTGAGTTTGCAAAATTTGCTTCCAAGAAGGCTCAAACTAGAGTCTCCAGGTCATGGATAAGTAGTCATCTTTGGAAACATGTGTATGCCATATAGTTTTAGAAAAATCTGGGTATAGTAGTCATCTTTTGAAACATGTTTTGAGACCTTAACTTCATCGGTCGTTGAATTTTTTATATGTTGTTGATGATATTATTTAGTTTAGTCTATCGGTCGGATTTAGAGTAATAGACTTGCAAAGTTGGTGCGGAGTTTAGTTTTTAGAATTTTTAAGAAAATTGGTTAAGTGTTGGATTTGAGCGTGCATGAAGGCACCTTTGGATACCTTTGGATTTTTGTATGTATCTTTGAGGATTTTGATCGTTCTAGCTAGAAGTAGACATGACATAATACGTTTAAGATTTTTTTCTCGGAAATTTTGGGATTTAGTATAAGGTAGTTAGCTTAGGCTAAAGTAGGGCTCTTGGCGTATTTCCGAAAGAGGTTTCTTTTGGTTTTTGGCTTAAGTGTAAACTCGAAGGAACGTTTAGAACCCGTGATGGGTCATGTAGTGTTTTAATATGTTTTTAGGATACGGTGAAAGACTTAGAACCGCTTTGGGCTCTTTTCGGAATTTTAAGAAAAGTTAGGGGCATTTTGGTAATTTTCATAAAAGTTATGGTTTCTTATTCTTTCTTTATAAGACATATTCTGTCTTGATCAGGTTGTTGAGTTTGATTATGTACGGATCGAGATTTAGCGAGTTTGGATATCAGACCAATTCAGATAAGTCTTACGAACTTGCATAGCTCATGATTCGTGTATGGATGTGTATTATTGGAGTGGTGTATGTTGGGTGTTTTATTTTTACAACTTGAGTAGGATAACGTTGCGAGATAAGTGACAAAGTGTATGAGAACAGGTCTTGACATCACTACTCAGCGCTGACAGGTGATTGGAAAGTTTCTCTGCGACCAGTCCACTCGGTACACGGGGTATGCATGGCCCTAGTCCGTTTGGTAAACGGGGACAGAGGCGAAGGTTGGGAGACCTTCGTGCCACACGATAAGTTGAACTAATAGAAGCAAATCATCTAATTGAATATAATAATATGATTGAGTGTGAGCATGTTGCTTGTTTAATTTATGCATTGTGTGTGTTTGTGCTATTTAATACGAATTGATATATAGAATTGTTAACTAACGGTGTATACCGTCGTTGATAAACCTTGCAAGGTAAGACTGCTGTTGATGTATCTGGAGAGAGGTGGTCATCCAGATTTCCTTACGAATTGTTTTGGGTTTTTTTATATATATTATTTTAGTGATGAGACTCGTTTCATTTTCCTTTAGATTTTGTTACGTTTCATTTGATGGCGGATTGTCGTTCTCTTCTTCATGACATTTTGCATTTAAAACGTTTTATTCGGTTTTCTTTCATTGTGCATTATTGTAAGATCCGGTAAAGTTATTGTCAAACTAGGTCAGGACAAATTGTAAAGCCATAACCCGTAGCATCCCGAGTTCCTAGAATTTTGGGTGTTACAATGTTGGAGGCATTATATGTGATGACGGTACCGATTGATAATTTGTATTGTGGATAACAATGTGTTTTGTTTCAAACATTGTGTTTTATTAATTTAACGTGCACAAGTAAAAAAATGTGTATAAACATAACTAATAAATTAACAAAACAATATATGTATGAACTAACTATTGAAAAAATATCAGTTTTTACTGATAGTATATAAATTTTGAATAAATTATACTAAAATTATAAAATGATATAATAACTGATGTCAACGCGTCTTCTTTCTTAAAACATATGTCCAAAAGACCAAAAGTGTCTCAATACCTTCTAATAATTACAAAATTATTATTATACACTCCTAAATCATTAAATAACGTGCTGATATAAACTTATATATAATAAAATATACCGAGCATAATAAATGAAAATAACATATTAATAAGTATTATCAAGGATCGTTTTGGAAGTGGAATGTGGCATCTACACCTTCCTTGTAATTACAAAGCCAACAAGTAAGAATCTCATTCCATACCATCGATCCTATCACGTTGCTTATCATTGAATTACTAACATTGCTGCTACAAAACTAAATCTCTATTTCCTTTGTCTTCTAGGCTCTCGCTTTAGAAGATGCAAGAGAAGCTAATAAGGGTCATCTTTAACATATTGTACACGTATTCACGTTTTCTTCATTCAGCATATTCTCGTCGTCGACATCATTATGATAACCATCATTGTTGTAGTCGTAGTAGTAGTTCATCCTATCATAAGGAGAATATCTCGCCGGTGATTGGACATACGTTACATAGGCCGGCGGTCTATGTTGGTGATAGTTATGAATCACATGAACTGGTTGCACCATCTCGGGTCTGTAGCTACTACTAGGATAACCTTGACCATAGTCCGGTGGTCCGGGATTATACCCTTGACTATGACCATGAGGAGGGTGATGTGGTGGGCCTGGTGGTGGCTGGTCTCTTGGTGGATGTAGAGGAGGTGGCGGTTCTGATGGAAGTCCGGGTGGTGGGTCTTGAACCTCGGAGTGAGAACATATGGTGGCCGTTTTCCGCGTCTTCTTTATGGCTTTGATGATTTTCTCAGGATCAGCCCATCCTACAATGGTTAATTTTTGTTGGGGAAGATCAATATAAAGATCATATATTCCTGCAATAGTAGATAAGAAGATCAATTAATGATGGCCGGGGATTACAAAGGTGAATCGGATTTTTTTACTTACTTACCGTTGATGCCATGTAAGGCCTTCTTGATCTTCTGTACGCATCCGTTACAGTCTATACGGACTTGTATCTCAGTGATTCGAGGTCTCTGCATTGTTTAAAGAAGATCAAGTGAGAAATAGGTTAAGCTATATAAAAAAAACATATGGAAACTCAAATTTCAGTATGATTTTAATGCATGCATTTGAATATATATGTGATGGCGATCATACCTCTACTGTTGGAAACATTTGCAAAGGAACAAAAATGGCGAGGCTGCTAAGAAATGAAGATATGGGTTTGTTTGCTGCAATGGAAAGAAGAAAATGTGGGCATGGAGAATCATGTAGGTGGCAATTTATTCGTACTTATACAAAGAGGATATTTGTGGGAATAAGGCTAAAGTTGTGATATATATATATATATATATATATATATATATATATATATATATATATATATATATATATATATATATATATATATATATATATATATATATATATATATATATAATAAAAGAGAGAATCCGTTGTTTAAAACGGATGTTTATTTATGTAATTTATAAAACAACGGTTCCGATCCGAATTCCTATACTTATCAATAGTTTTATTCCGTGCCTACAAGTAGAAATAATCGACATTTTATCATTATTCTTGAAAAAATTTCCTAACATGTCCAACGGCTCATGACCCAATATATATAAAACCAATGATATGGAATAAAGAACTGAATCGGGTTTTGTTACATAATAAAAAAAAATATTAAAGCAAATGATATCTTAATAGGAGATACCTTTCTTTAAAAGTTAGAACTGATTATGCATTTCGGTCAATTTATCTTATATTTTTAGCAGTTTTGTTGATAAATTAGATTGATTTAGCATATAAAATATAATTAATTATAGTGTCCATCTATAATCATTTGCTATAATAAAAAACGTTCATTCAAAAGTCAAAAGTCATTTTATATAAATTTATTAGGTTGTTATAATAAGATAATCCAAATCTGATAATATTCCCCAATATTAAAAAATAGATTTCATTATTAAATATTAACTATGACGTAGATGTAGACATGGGCTCACTTTGGCTTGAACCGCCAAACCGTCGGTTTTTGAACTGGGCCAAACCGACGGTTGGCCGGTTCAAGGTTTAGGTTTCGGTTTTGAATTTTAGAAAACCTAAACTGCCGGTTTGAACCGTCCAAAACCGACGGTTTGTTTGTGCATTTAATATATATATTTTTTTAAAGGCAACGGCTCTTTCAATTTCTATAAAAAAAAATATATAAATAAAAAATAATTAAATACCCCACCCACAACCTATCCTAATTTCCTATAAATATCCAATCTTTCTTCCTCTAAAAATCACACAATCTACCACTCATCTTCTCTACTCTCCTAATCTCTTATTCTCGAATCCTCGAATTCTCGATTCCTCGTATTCTCGTTTTCTCGATTTTTCGTAATGGCAAATCCAAGTGATCAAATCCCCTCTTCTCAATTCTTTCCTAGCACCCAAAAGAGTGAAACACAAATGCCCGACAATCCCGAACTTACCGAAGTTCCAAGAAGAAGTCTTCCCCTCCAAAAATGCTTACATCCGAAATATTTACGAAGCATTACACCAAGGGGGAGCCGGTGAACGATTATTGTCAAGTGGCATGCAACTATTGCCCGAAGGTGTACAAGTGGAAGGTCAAGGGCGGCTATGGGACATTGCAAACTCACATGGCAAACGTCCATCCGAAGAAGCTCGAGATTTCACAGGGACAAACACAATTGTCCTACGGGTTTGCATCTTCTACTTCTCATTCTCCTTTATTTACATATAATCATAGTGAAGAAAGTTTAGGATTGACCGATGTTATTTGTTCACATTCATTACCGTTTTCTTATGCCGAATATGAAGAAGTTAGGGAATATAACACTAGATATCTTCAACCTTCTTTTAAACCAACTTCTAGGAAAACCGTTTCAAAATTAGTAACTAAACTTACTTAAAAAAGAAAGAATTTTTTTATCGAATTTGGCAAGTTTTGAACATCAAGTTTCTATTTGTAGTGATATTTGGAGTACATAATCACAACAACATTTTTACATGAGCATTACTTTACATTTTATTGATAACGCTATGTTTTTGCATAAATATGTTATTGGATTTCAGCATTTCAATCAAAGACGTAATGCATTAGGCATTGCGATAACATGATTTATCGACCTATTACACTCATGCATTTAGTGGTTGAAAGGACTGGATGAGCAGTCCAAGGTTTTTGATGTGAGCTAACACAACCACGGAATTGGGTCCGGCTAGAGACCTTAAATCAAGCGCTTCTCGGGAGGCAACCCGAGGTATGAGTTTTTTCCTTTCTTGCTTTTGCTTTTGTTTTTGTTTTTTGCTTTTGCGTTTTTGCGCTTTTGGTGTCTTGTCTTTTCAGGTTTTTAGGTAATGAAGAATAGTTGTTTGAAGGAGATTGCACAACCGCTTGTTTCCACTACCACTTCCATTTACATGTGTCATATCGCTGATTTTTACATTGTGAGTATTCTTTTTCACTTCTATTTATTCTTCACATTGAGGACAATGTGAGTTTTAAGTATGGGGTGGGATACCCGCAGTTCTTTTAGCATGTTTCTTTTCTTGTCACACGTTTCCTTTTAGCATGCATAAAATATAAAAAAAATGGTGCTTCTAGGAATGACATGATCCCTATGACGATATTGTGCTTGTGAATTAGCCTTTGATTATTACTTTTGAGCTCAATTTGATTTATGATATATTTGGGATTTGAATACTTTGCTTGAATTTTATGTGAATTATGAAAATTGCCTTGTCTAGTTGGATTGAGTTTGGATAGTTGAAGCTTCATAATAAGTTCTTATACATTGCATAGGGATGATTTAGGCAATTCGACTTCATTCTTCTTTTATCTTTATCATGCTTAGCCCCTCAAACATGGAACTTCTTGTCTCCTATCTGGGAATTAGGAATGTTTAGTTTGAAGGTGTGTGATGAAATTGTTGTGTTGTGAATTGTTTGAAGAAGTTTGAAGGATGTGACATGTGATGTGAAAAAGAAAAGCAAAGCTTATAAGGGATTGTTGGCTATGAAAGATGAGTAACTCGGTACCATTCACATAGCCGGGTGTTTGTACCTTGCTAAAGTTTGATTAGTTTTAAAAACATTCCCTTAGAGTTGATTTGTTATGTGCATTTTGGTGTGAGGTACGTGAAGGAAACTGAACACCAAGGTTTCGGCTACTGTGCACCAATGTCTTTCACTCAGGAAAAAGAAAGAAAAGAAAAGAAAAGTAAGAAAATTTGCAGATTATGCAAGGGTGGTGAATGTTGAGTTGAAAAGATGAAGTGTGTTGTTTCTTCTTCCCGGATTAGCATCACATGACCTAAATTACATCCTACTCGTATCACGTTTCTTGACCTTTATTTGCTAAGTCCTTTTGATCTATGTATACATGTATTTGACTTGGCAGGCTTAGACTTGATTTTCTCATGAAAATTAGATATTAGTAATTTTGATGATGAATGTGAAATTCTTGTAAAGTATGATTATCCTTTTTGTGCCTATTTCATTTGATCTTGATTGAAATATATCTTTAGCTATAAAACTAGCACTATTGAGGGTGATCATAATTAGAAGCACTTCGCGTTTTTATTTTTATTTTGCGTAGATAATTCATGTTATCTTACCTTAGATTTACTACTTGCTTGAGGACAAGCAAGGATAAGTATGGGGTATTTTGATAACATGATTTATCGACCTGTTACACTCATGCATTTAGTTAGATTTCCCCTTTCCGCATTCATGTTTTGGCCTTAGTTTGTGCCATTTATGCTTGTTTAGTTCTACTTTGCAAGAATAGATGTCTACACACACTATTTGTGGCTTTGTAGGTGATTTGGCACATTTTGAAGCTAAAACGACGTATTTGAGGATCAAGCCTCGAAGTGGACGCATTGGAGCAAGCGTATGTGCACGGGAAAGGAGAGGAATCGAGCTAAAGGCGCGAAGGAACAAAGAAGACCGCATCTCGGACCGAGATGGACCGATCTCGGCCAGACCAGACCGAGATGGTCCATGATCTCGGCCGAGATGGTCCGAGCTCGGCCGTGATGGTTCGAGCTTGGCCGAGATGGTTCGAGCTCGGCCGAGATTTCTTGATCTCGGCCGAGATTTCCAAAGTGTTGCGACGCTGAACTTTCTGTTGCCAAATCTCGGTCCTGACTAGCTTGATCTCGGCCGAGATTTCTGCCCGAGATTTCCTGTTCGGCGATTTTATCTTATTTTTGGATCGGTTTTGGCCCAGCCCGTCCTTTGGAAGATTATTGCCTATAAAAGGGAAGCTCTAGGTTATTTCTAAGGGTCCGATTTAGTCCGTCTTTTGTGATGGGAGTCGCCCAGAGCTAGCCCTAGAGGGCTAAGCCGCCTCCCCTCCTTTCTCTTCTTTTTCACCATTGTTCTTCTTTAGTTTAGTTTAAAGATTCATACTTTCATATTCAGTTTTGTTGAGAAGACCTTGTTGGATTCAAGATTGAAGGTTTTTATTTATTGAAGCTAAGTTTTTTTTATTCCCTTTGTTATTTATTTATTTGTCTTTCTTTGATATGATTGTTATTGGCTAGAACTTTGTGGTTCCAAGGTTGACAGGGATTTGTTTATGCCTTTGATTATGATGGTTTAGATTGTGCTTTATTTTGGCTTTGAATTGCTAGAAATCCTAATGGTTGGCTGAGACTTGAATCTAGTTAGAATCCTTCTAGCTAGTAACCTAAGTTGGAATTGAGACTTACCCGGTGATATTCTTTCATAGATACATGAGAGACCGATCATAGGTAATAAAGGTTTATCCTTTATTGGTTGAATGTGCTTAGATTTCTTGCTAAGTAGGGTAATACCTGAGTCTTACCCGATAATGGTTTACCTTTCCCTTAGTTTGTAGTTTGGTTTGTTTAGAATTTCCTACCTCTCTACCTTGAGACTTACCCGGTAATAGGTAGTTGATTTGGAACTAGATAGTCTTGAGACTTACCCGGTAATAGACTGTCAGCCTAAAATCGTTCATCCCTGTGGCTTTTCTACTTTATATCTCTATGAGTCTTCTTGACTCTATGTGTATAAACAATGATCTTGAACCCTTGGAATCCATTTTTTTCGCTTTAACTTGATTATCTTTGTTTTCTTTTTTGTTTGTTTGTTTTGACTTTCAATCAATAGTGACAATTGATTGTAAGTTCTTTAAAACCTTTTCAAAACCTTTTTGACTTCTTTCCCTTATCTTTTCCAACCTCCTGTCTTTAATTGAGATCTATTTTATATTTAATCATTGCTGCATATTAATCCTCACAGTCCCTGAGATCGACCCTGGAATACTTGTCCTACTTCGTACGATCCATACACTGTGGGTTCGTTGCTATTTAGGAAATTATTACAGGTTATAAATATAAAACTATCCCTTCCTTTTTTTACTAACTTATAGGTCTTTATCATTATTGATAAAGGTTTATAGGGGTGTAAAAACAACGAACACATTGCAAGCATGATTAAAACGGTTTTACAAGAATATAATTTACAACATCGAATTTTTTCATATTCTTTTGATAATGCATCCGCTAATACCGCCGCCGTAAACCATTTGGTTGAGGATGCGGGACAATATTTGCGAACTCCTTATACTCATCAAAGATGTGTATGTCATATTTTAAACTTATGCGGACTTAAGGTTTTAGGAAATATGTTAACCCCAATCAAACTTGTTATTGACCATATTTGACACGACTCCGATTTAAGAAGAAAATGGGGAAATTTATGTTTAAATAAAAACGTTCATCCTATTGCTTTTTCAAAAGATGTTGGAACTCGACTTACAAACTACTTTGTGAAGCCGTACGTTATAAAATTTTGTTACAAGAATTTGCTTCAATTCACGTACCTTGGTCAATTCTTGATGATGAAAATGTTTGGGAAACTTGTACCAATATTTGTAATGTTTTAAAATCTTTTAGTGATGCAACTAATGTCACGAGTTGCGTTTACACTGCAACATCTCATAGATTTTCAGAAATTGCCGTTAACGTTTCAGAAGCTTTTGTAAAATGTTTTAACATACATTCTCTCATGGATTGTATGTTTGATATGAAAGATAAATGGTTTAAATATTATCAAGACATTCTCATAGATTTTCAGAAATTGCCGTTAACGTTTCAGAAGCTTTTGTAAAATGTTTTAACATACATTCTCTCATGGATTGTATGTTTGATATGAAAGATAAATGGTTTAAATATTATCAAGACATTCTCATGATTTATCTTGTAACCGCCGTTTTTGATCCTAAGCTTAAACTAGATGGTCCTTCTGATTTATCGACCGCTTATTATGATTGTTTGTGTGTAAACTTAACACAAGAAAACATTAATGTTTCTAACATTGTGCAACAAGTTAATACCGAAATTGGAAAATTGCTTAGTACATTTGAATCAAGTGCTAGTTCTTCTTCTACCGCACATAGTCCATCTCCCTCTTCTACTAGTTCATCTTCTTCTCTTTCAATTGCACAACAAATTTTTGCTAGAAGAACAAAAACACCTAGACATTCATCTTCAAATGCGGAATATCAAGATTATCTTAACACTTGTTTTAATTTTGATGGTAACGGTGATTTTGATATTTTGGATTGGTAGAAGAGATTAGCTCCCAAATATCCAACCTTAGTTAAAATTGTACAACAAATCATGGCCGTGCCCGCATCAACGGTTGCGGTGGAGCAAGCATTTAGCCAAGCGCGAGAACATTCTCGGTCACAAGAGAACTCAATTGAAGCCCGAGAAGTTGGAGATGCAAGTTTGTATTCAAGATTGGATAAGGGCGGAGAAGCAGAAACAACGGAATGCACCGGTGTACGACTCCAAATCGGATTCCAACTCCGAAGACGCCGACACTACTTCCGAGTCCGACATTGAAAGGTAAGCGGGGTTAAAAAAAACTCAGAAGTCCGAAAAAAGGTAAGTCAAGGTAAGAGAACTACGTGGGCTTTGATTCCTCTTAATCCCGAGAGGATATGTAGGCAACCGAGAAACCGGTTCAAGCCCTTTATTTTTTATTTATTTTTTTTGTTAAATTGAATTTATGTTTCTTTTATTTAATTGGTATAAATTTTAATTACTAGTTTTTATATACTAAGTTTTTTTTTTATAGTAATTTTTTTTTTTATATAATATATAATTTTTTTTTCACATTCTGCACATTTATTTAAATTTTTTTTTATAAACCGTGGCTAAACCGGCAAACCGGCGGTTTGCCGGTTTTGGTCACCACGGTCCACGGTTTGGGTTTAGGCGGTTTAGGTTTGCAACCCATCACTACCAACGGCGGATCCAGGACTGGGCAACACTAGGCTGTCGCCCAGCCCATGCCCAAAATATTTTTTTTAGTCCAGTATATATTTGCCCAGGCCAATAAAATTTTACTTTAACCAAATAAGCAAGTAGCTACTGCTCTCCATCAACAATGACGTTTAACTCTACATCTGAGAAAAGTGAAATTTGATTTGATTTTAAAAATTATTATTGAATACTCCATATTTGATTGATTTGATGCCTGCCGAGTAGTTTTTATCATGGTTGTTGGTTAAGCCTTTGGTAAGTAAAAATTAATTATTTAATTATAAAAATTACATGTTTTTGTGACATATGTAGTTATGCATATACTAATTTATATTATTAATTATATATTTAAAGATATGTATCATCTCTTCATATGTATTATTAATTCCATATGTATTATTAAGTTTATATTTTAATTTTGATTTGTTATCATATGTATATAATTTTCATATTATTTATATGAAATATAATGATAAATTTTGTAATTCTTTGTTTGTGTATTGACTTTTACTAAACAAAAATGACATAAAGTCCGAACTGAAATATTTTTTTATGTAGTAGTTCGAAATGGTTAACTGGTTATATAAAATTTTGATAAGGTAAATATTGACACATTCGTTTTACTTTTTAGTGTTTTTGAGTACTTATTACTTAATGAAAGTAATGTAATCATAAGATATATATAGACATGTTTATGTTTTTAAATTTAAATTTCGCCCATCCCAAAAAAATTCCTGGCTCCGTCCCTGATCACTACGTAGATGCATCTTTATTTATTTGTTGACAAGTTAAATTTTTATGCAATAAAAAATTAGAAGCGGTAAAATTATGATTGTTAAGCTAAAATTTTATAATTACGAGGTAGAAGCATCTTTATTTCTAGCCTTATATTCAACATATGATAATATGTGTTGTAAAATTAATTTTCATTGCCATAATGTGAAACTTTACGTACAATGTATTGAATTTGATATATTTAAAAGTATATTTCTAAACAAATTTGTGCAAGACACGGATAATACACTAGTACTACTATTAAAACCAAAATATTTTTACCGCATGTCACTTCCTCATTCATATTTTGCCACATGTCATATTTCAAAATTTTGAATTTTGATAAATTAATATAAACATAAATATATTATTTCCATACATATACTTATCACAACCTTCAACATATTTTTAAAATTCTCGAAAAAAAAGATATTTTTATAAGATATTCTTATTAATTATTTTTGAAATTTTTTACTTTTACTTATAAAATTATTAGATAATTTTATTATTATAACTTTAACATGTAAATAATAATAATAAAAAAAGCCTTAGTATGGCAGGATGAGGAATTGAGGACAATGACTAGAAATCAAAGCGATAAGTTTAAGCGCTTCACGTCGCCGCTTCTCGTCGTTTTGGGTAATACAGCGAAAGTATATTACATCATTTTTTCCACCCTAAAATAAAATTAAAAAAGAAAAGAAAAGGAAGAGGTCATAATTCATGAATCAGCAGTCCCTTGGTGTGTGTCACCAACGTGGAGAGTCCAAAGATAAAACTCATCGAAGAGTAGTAGCAGTAGTAACTACTGACTTAGAGAAGGAATTCTCTGTAACAAGGGTACATCACACCAACCCTGAACCCTCGCCCCTTCCCCTTTTAGTTTACTCTCTCTGTCTTTTGGGAGAAAAAAAGAATATTGTTGATTCTGTTTTTGCCAGAATCGGAACCCTAGAAATTAGGTCAAGCACTAAAACCCTCAATCAACCCCCTTTCTATTTCCAATCATCGATTCGTCGCTCGTCATCTCTATTTCCAATTCAAACTTTTTTCTTTCCGATCAAATCTCTCCGATTGCAAATGTCTGCATCGAACGGTCGCAGTCGGAGCGGCGACAGGTTTTACACTCCTCCGGCGGTTCGCCGGCAACTTCAGCTTCAACAGCAGCAGAAGCAAACTGAGAATCTGGATAGACAGAAGGATAAGCAACAGAGAAGCCAGCGTTCGGGCTCGGTGTCGACTCAGAGGACTAAGAGTTTGGCTGAATCCGACGATTGTGCGTCTTCCACTACTGCCACAACCACAACCAATACTCCACGGGCTTCGGTTGCATCCGTCTCGGTGTCAGACGGCGGTGGTCACCTCTCCAATTTGACTAATTTGGATCGATTCCTGGAGCACACTACTCCTTCAGTTATTGGCCAGCAATTCTCTAAGGTACACTCATTGCCAGTTTGGGGTTATTGTCGATTAGGGTTTTTGTTTATTGCGATTGCAAATTTGCTGCCTTTTTTTTGCTTGATAGTTGAGAAAATAAGTTACTCTATTGGAATAATTCTCAAGTTAAGTTGTCTTGGTAGTTTGGTTTGAACTTTTTATATTGCTCTTGACTCTTGTGAATTGAGGAAGCAAGATGGGATATTGTTAGCGTTGTTACTGAAAAATGAAGTTTAAACATGCAGTTCTTTTTTTATTTCTTAAGGTTAGCAATTGTAAAATATTCTGTACGTATTTACTCTCTTTGTTAATTGGACTCTTGGTATGATAGACTAGCATTAGGGGATGGAGAACTAAAGAAGATGAGGTTCAACCTTACTTTGTGCTCGGAGATCTTTGGGAATCATTCCGTGAGTGGAGTGTTTACGGTGCAGGAGTCCCCCTTTTGTTGAATGGGAGTGACTCTGTCGTTCAGTACTATGTTCCTTACTTATCTGGCATCCAATTGTATGTAGACCCATCCATGCCCACTCCAAGGAGCAGGTAAGCTGCTCACCTGCAGCCTTTTCTCTCCTTTATTTTCTTTATCGCCAAATTTTGACATTATTGTTTAGTTGAATGGTGATATCTATCTCCAAAGAGCTTCTTGTTTTGTGCTGTAAATGGGTGCGTGCATGTTTGTGCATGACAAATAACAATTGTAGTGCTGGGTCTGCTGCCCCCACCTAAGTCAACTTCGGTGCCTTGTTGCATATCTTTTGTGCGGATGATCCTAGTGTGTCTTGTGTCAGTGCTCTACAAGACATTTAGCATCACTTCTCCACTTGGTTAACTAAACAGAATATATTCTAAGTGAAGTGCTTCATATATTGTTATAGCTTCCGGTTCACATTGTATTTCTTCAAATTAGCGGTGTGCATCTGTAGTTTTGTTTCTTCAGTTAACAATTCTAAGTGCAGTGCTTACATTTACTTAGTTTCATTGAAATGATGTCTAGCACATTCTGTGCTTCCTTTAGGATCTCTCAGCATTTATAGACAGTCTAATAAAATGTTTCCATCAATTTTCAGATACATTTGTTTGTTTGAGGAATTAAGTCATGCTTGTTGGTGGTAGGGATATCACTGGGGAGGGTATGAAATAGGGTATACTATCCATCCCCATCCTCGTCCCCACCAGATCGGCAAATCCCTATGCCCTCTTATTGTTTCCCATTATATTCTTGTGTTTTATCGTGAAAATTCTCCGTTTACCTTCTTGCAAGTTATTCCCATGAATTTCTTCATATAAAGTTCCACAAGATTCTCCCATCTATTTACAAGAATGGTTCAAAAGTAATGTAGAGAAGAAATAAACCAAGTAGTTGAGTTTTGAGGTTATTGGTTATTGGTTAGTTTTCTCCCTAGCGGGCTCCTTACGATAATCCTTGTTGGTGATGGGGACAGGGTCCCAGGGATGCGTTTTTTTCTCCCTCATCCCTGTTTAAAACTCCTATCCTTGGTGGCGTTTAGTTCCTGCAGATAATGGGGATTTTCACCCCATTGACATCCCTAGTTGGTGATTACCATTCAGTAGAAAGTTGATTATTATCATATTCACAATAACTTTTCAAATTGAACTCAGAGAACTAAGAATCATTTAATGTTCTGAATGCTTGATGACACTAATTGCATAAACAGTTTTGGGTTTCAGACATAAAAGATTGGTCTTAAAATTTTATTCTCCCTCTTGCCGAGGGAGGGGGCTGGCTATGGTGTAACCGTGTAAGCTAGACTGTAAACTTAGAAGTGGATAAAGTAGATAAATGGGCGTTGAGTAAGTATGATCTCTAGTGATTTCTGGGATTCTATGGAGTGAACTGGTAGCTTTTGAACTTCCATAGCTTGGAAGTATACCTGATGTCCATGAAAGGAGTAAGTAAAAGTGTCATGGATTCTTTAGCCTTCTTAGCTCACACTCTTACAGATCTGAAGGTTATCTCTGTTCTAGGCACTCCTTTATTTCTACATCGACAGTACTTATGGAGTATTTTCTTTTGCGGGTTCTTGATGTGATTGAGAAAATATTAACGGGTAGCATTATTGATGAAAACCAACAAAAAAAGTTATGGCGATAAACATGATAAATGTAGTCACATAGCCACCACATAAGGTAACACTATTGTAATCTATAATTTAATCAATTATGTGCATGTAACATACTTCTAAAGTGTTGGTGAAGAATCCATCGGTAAAGGTAATAAGGACAAATTGATTACCTTGTGTGTAGTTAGAGTCCGTCTTCTGCATGAGGCCTGTTCTTCTTTTACTGGTGATTGAAACCTTACAAATTTGAATTAGAAAGTTTTAACTTGACAGTTAGCATTACATTGAATGACCTTATTTCCATTTGTTACATACTTTTTGAATGAGCAAGTTAGTAGCCTACCTTGGCTGAATGTTAGGACAAAGAGCGATAACTGTGCTTATCCTTCTAATAAGGAAATTAACCTTACTGCCTCATGGGAAACCTATTCCCCCACAGAATAGTTTAATGAAATGAATAGTTCATGCTTTTCTTTGGCTAATTCTCAAATTTCAGTTTCTTGTGATGCTAATGTGGTTTGCCTTGTCAGTTTATTATATTCATGGTAGTAGTTTATTTGTAGTGGATCAACTATCAAATTCTTTGACTTAGGGTTTTTATATCCTTCTTTGAAATCTTTAATTTATGATTTTGGGCAGTAGGCTTGGTGAGGAGAGTGATGCTGACTCCTCAAGGGAAAGTAGTGGTGGAAGCAGCGACTATGAAACAGAAAATGTGCCTAATGGTTTCTTGCATGGTCATAGCCATCAAGATCTTATGGAAGCCAGTAGACAGGGCATTAAACGACTTACAATAAGTAACAAAATATCTGTTGGCTCTTCTAGTGATGAAGGTGAGTCTGCAAGCTTTCCCGGGGTGCTTAAATTTGAGTACTTGGAGCATGATACTCCTTACAACCGGGAACCTCTGACAGATAAGGTAAGTGGTTCTGTACTTAAAGGCTTGTGGAGGTTTTTGCACTCTTTGTTTTGTCCTTGTCTCATTTTTCTCATGATACAGATATCACTCCTTGCAACCCGGTTCGAAGAATTGAAGACATATAGGAGCTGTGATCTGACCCCTGCCAGTTGGATTTCTGTTGCATGGTATGTGTTTCCCTGTCTGCTAATTTAGAAAAAGAAACCACAAAATATTCTCAACTATTAGCAATCAACCAAAATGGCCCCCATATAAAAAAATAAAATTGATTGCTAAATTATTTCAGTATTTACCAAACCAATTCAAATTTCGAACACTACTAAAAATAATACAAACGGTTAATTTATAAAATAATCCAAACTTTTGGTAGTCTCTAATGTCTGGATTCTTTTTTGTATTTTTGAAATAGTTTGGCTATCAAATTTCTTAATTTTGGAGTTGCACTTATTGTTAGTTGATACCTGATTGTTGAGATTATTGTTAAAAAAATTTGTCCATCAATTTACGTCTTCTGACCTTTTATATTGTCTTTTGCAACTGTAAAAGGTATCCCATATACCGAATACCTATGGGTCCAACCTTGAAGAACTTGGATTCATGCTTCTTGACTTTCCACTTACTGTCAACGCCAGTTCATGGTAATGCTTTGTTATCAATGCCTAAAAAAGTGCTTATGTTTTACATGACTCATGTAAGATAAGTGACGTGGCCTATTGTGCTCAGCAGGGACACAAATTGAGTGGCAAAATCAACATAGTTCAATCCCACGGGAGGTTCGTCAAGAATCTGACATGGCCTCGAAGCTGTCATTGCCCATCTTTGGGCTGGCATCCTTAAAATTCAATGCTGTTTTCTGGGAACAGGAGGGAGGAGCCGATGGGTCCCAGAAGGCGAGTTCCTTGTTACGAACCGCTGATGATTGGCTCCAACAGTTGAATGTTAGTCATCCTGATTACAGGTTCTTTGCATCCCACAACTACTGGAGATGATGATGGACGGTCAGGATGATCACCAGACCAAAGAATAGAAGCAATACTCAAGAGACAACACCTTAGCTGACCTTGGTTATTCTGTTTGCTGGGTATGATGCAGAACTTACTTTTACCATAACTATCGTTTAAAATATGCATCTTTACCTTTTCTACATCCCTGCTGCTTTTCCGAGAGATTTTTGAAACCGGTTCAAGGGGGGCCTTGGCTTCTTTGAGATCTTTCCAGGCAGTGAAAATGGTGAAAGATTGTCTTGTGTTTTTGATGGCCTGAATCGAACTGTTAGTAATAAGCCTTTCCACTGTCTGTGGCCTGGGAGAACGCCTTTCTGCACAAGGCCTTGTGTTTCCCAGTAAATATCACTAACTAGGTTTGCTATAATATAAGGTGTTTCTTGTACAAAACACAAATTTTCTTCTGGCTTTTTGCTTATAGTATAGTTGAGAAGGATTTTGTATGTCCACGTTATGTGTTTTCTTTGTATCTTACTTCCATCTTTTTTGTCTGTCAATCATTATTCTGCATCTTCTCGCTCTAAGGTTCCCTATTATAAGTTATATATTTTGTTTTCAAATTACAAATCTAGAAAAACTGTTTCCAAATACATTTATAAGCTCAAAACTATCAACTGAAGTCCTTTTTTGTTTTGTTATGGATTTTTGGACTTTGCATCATTTGACAAATTGCTTCATTACTCTTTCCAACACTCGAGAGACCTGAGGAGAGAACAGGGCGGTTAAGATCGGTTTGCAACCAACTAATTGCCATGCATTTCACTTTGACATACCCGGTCCTTGAGTCGCAAAGAACAAAGCTCAATAATGTGATTATATCCCGGAACCAACATCGTTGTGCATGAGCCAATTTGACAAATGATCTCTTTGGTTGTGTGAACAAACTTATTTGCCTATTAAAGACGAATGATCTTTGTTTGTGAATTCTGATAGGTATTTGTCTCGTTTGTTTGTGCACTTGTTGGAGATCCATCAAATTATGTTTGCAATTAACAAAGGAGAGCTTGTTAATAATCAGGCAGCCCCATTCACTTACACAAGAATAATTCTGACTTGAGCGCCCAATGGTCTATAGGAGATATAAGCTCTGCCCCCATTTGTATACTCGTGAATCACAAGCATGCAATATCATTGCAGAGTTGCAGTTTGCCCTAATAAGCAGAAAGCATCCTGATCCTGCCTATCCTTTTAAAGCTGTAATATTACAAGCATGATATTTCCTGGTGCATAAATCTACAAGAAAGGCATTTATTTTGCTCAACAAAACATCGTTCAGTGAGCACAAAAGGTTTGATTGCTCATTTTGCCTTCACATACAAGCACCTTAAATCATCCACAAAGTGATCATATTAGAAGCCATCAAGAGACTACTAAAGTAGAAGATAAATGCATAGTTGGTTAAGATAAGGTTCCTCCATCTTTCTGACTCCTGCACAGATGACACTCTTTTAGATACAACCCATGAGAATTCCTGGTGCATAGCTCTCTTCATTCAACACGGTTCTCATCCTCTTTTGTTTCTCTTCACTTGAACATTTTCATACCCGAAAGTGCAACTGCACAGAACCACGCCTTTTGATCGCTGAATTGGTTCATAATGTGTCATCAAAGATGGTGGACAGTAGTAGTCCCTTTACAAATTCGCACTTCCGAGCCTTCTCCTCTTGATCCTTCTCAGAAAGACGAGGTTGTTCCACTCTACCAAAGGGAAAAAAAGATGTATACAAATACTATCATTGTCGAGTAACAAAGAGATCATACTAGAACAATATGACCTTTCCGAGGGGATTACTGAAGTTGCACCATAACTGTACCTTTTTATGATATTTTCATCTGCAGATAGCTCAATCAACTTCGATTCAGAAGAAGAATCAGCTTCTAATCCTCCTGGTTCTTCCATGATGTGTGAGTTGTATACGAGTGATGACAGCAGGGGATCAGGGTCTGGACTGGATGCAGATAAGGTATATGAATGTCCACCAAACAGAGATTGCCTGCCCGTATCCCTCAACTCCTTCCTTAGAATATTGAACATTGAGCTAGATCCACCTCGACGTGATCTCCTTTTGCGCTGCACGTGGCTTTCTAGTCAAGGAACAAACTTCCATTCCTTACATACAAAGTGATCATGCAAATCTAGACCTTCCAACATAACATACAAATATACAACACAACAATCAAAACCTAGCAAAAAATATGAACCCAATTACCATAGCAGCACATTTTTTTGTCACGGAAATTTTTGTAACGAAATTATAACCCAAAGAACACCAAGAGAGGACGACTCCGGCTTGAGATGGCAAAATAAGTGATGGGATTTGGATCCATGAAACAGACATCGATAGTTAGAAAAGTGACGGTAAACCTGAACAAACTAATCTAGGATAAACAAACGAGAGAAGACATATAGCTATATACTCCCAGACCCAATGCAATGGCAAACCAGAACACAATAATGCAAAAAAAAATATGATTCTTTTGGTAAGGGGAACATCCATCCGAAGGAACCATGGGCAGATATATAATACAAGAACATTAATTTCAGAACAAGAATAAACAGCACTCCCGATAGGACTGTTATAAGACCGAGGCTAAATTTTTACCGGGCTTTAAAATGTATTCATTCACAGCTCGTTTAGAAAGTGAACGAGCTGAAGCCAAACTTTGAACTGATTAGCTCAGCTCACATAACAGCCCTAACTCCGAGTGATCTGATAACATGAAAAGCATAATGAAAGTGTACCCTGTTTAAGAACACAAAACAGGGTACACTTTCTAGTAACTACTTCGGATCAGAAACAATTTCTCCCCTTAATCCTTCAGTACCACAGCCAACACCACCGGCATACCAGAAAGAAAACTTTTTCACATGGCATTGGCAGATGCAATGCACAACAAGAAGAAAAAAAAAATTAATGAAAAAAAGTCAGGAGGAAGAATACAGCAATGACTAGTAGCTGCAGAACTAGCACCTGATATTTCGACAATAACAGAGTAAAATGAAACAACATAAATATGGTCCTTTGATCATACGGATACATCATAGAATCCCCCATACAAAATTATCAATAGAGAGGAAACAGATTTAAAAAGAACAAGCACAACATAAGAGTTGTTTTAAAAAGGATATCTTTAAAATATTTCCATGCTGCACTGTAAGGTGACTAACCATATCCATTCCTACCCTCTTTGCACAGATGGGACATACCTGCAAACAAGAGCACATCATAGTAAAAAGCGCTGGTCAGAATCTCACAAGACGCTTGCTTTAAGTCACTATCAAATCTTTAGTCTATAAACCAAATCATTTTTTAGCCACAAACATCATGAAGCTCAGAATCCCAACCCCACCAAATCCCCTGCCCTCCACAAGAGAAGATAGTGCGCATTTTATCTGAATATTTAGTATAACTAATTGCACAAGATTGCACTTTTATCAAGTGGGCAACATATACTTGCTACATCACACAGCTCAGAACACCATTAACCCAACCTCAAATGTCTAGCTGAATCATCACCACCTAAGACACTCAGAAAAGCATAACTAGTATTTCCAAAATTAACTCTTTAGTCTGTACAACTATGCTCAAGGAACTAATCAAGAATTGAACAACTAGCCCTCTCCTATCAAGAGATAATCATACTAAAAAGCTATAAACCAAGGAGAGAAAGTTACCCCTTGTTTGAGCTCAACAGGATGCTCTTCGTCAACATGACAGCAGAGCCCCACAATATCAAACTCATCCGCACAAAAAGGGCACAGAAATTCCTGCTTATAATCATCCTCGACCTCAAGAATATCATCTCCTCCCAAATAAATTTCTGCCCAGCAAAAGAAGATCACATCGCACACCAATTTAAAACAAAATTCAACCAAAAACAACAAATAATAACATAATTAGAGGGAAAAGGCATCAACTTGTTCTCTTAACGATGAATTACAGGAACCAAAAATTTTCCAATCTAGGGCTACATTCCTCATAAAACTGAATCTTTGTAAAAAAAAAAATCGGGGAAACAAACCAGATCGAGATTGAAAGCGCCTGGAGGTAGTGGAAAGACGAGAGTTCCACGGGAAATCACCGCCGTCCATGTTCGATGATGACGATCTTCTCTAGGATGCCAGAATATTCAGCTGATCACACGATCTTCTCTACAATTGATGGGAAACTAGTAACAATTGAATTGTCAATTGGAAAGGGGAAAGAGGAGAATCGGAAACCTAGAAAGCTAAAAGAGTGATGATAAAGGGAGGGAGATAGAGAGATGGAGGAAGCAACCAGGAAACGAGGGATAGAGCTTTGGACACTCTCTAATCTCTACCGACCTCCATTGAAGGTAAATGACGGGTCAGGAGATTTTATAGCTCTTGGGGTTGATGAAAACCGACATGGAAATGGGAGGTAATTACAGAAATACCTTTAACTACCTGCCGCCTTATTACAAGCCTCCTTGAGACGTGTGGTGCGCGTTTACTCACGAGTGCCAAGTACGACAATGGTGACTCCATATTTTGGGTTAATTTCACAATTTGTACAAAATGACTCATGAAAGTGGGATGTTATAATTGCACAAAATGTATAATTGCACAAAATGACTCATGAAAGTGGGATGTTATAAATATCCCCCTAAATAGAAGTGTCTAATATTATAAAATTTTATTTTATAATTATCAATTTAATTAATTTTTAATATTTTTTATTTTACAAACTCAAGAACTGGTTTGCTATTCAGAAAGGGTTGACGGCACAACTAGTTGTCCGTCTAACTTCTAACTTCATGTACTTTACAATAATTAATAAATTTCCCATTATTCATTAACAAAAACAAAGAACTGATTAAAATATATATTATATATTAAAAAAGAATTGAATATTTGATGTAATCTTTCAAAAAAACGAAATTAATTAAATCTCAATTTTTGTAACCCAAATAATTTGTCCTTTATTTTTTTCGTTGTCTACAAGACTAGAACAAAGTAAAAATAAAAAATATATTCTAGAAGAAATAATTATTTTATTTTGATTTTTTAAACATACTTCATCATTTCCCATTATTCTAAAGCTTTTATTATTTTTATATAAATATAGGATTTGAGGTCGGTTATTTGGCCGGTCAATTTGACAATTGACAACAGCCCATTGCCGATTCAAATATAGTATTAGACTTAGTGGCAATATATATTTACTAGTGTAATACCCGCACTTTGTGTGAGTTAGGGTTTTAAATTTATATTTATACTAAATATCATAACATAAATATATGTATTTAAAATATAAAAATAAAATATTTAGTTGTGTAATAATATGCTTGCATTCAATTCGATAATCATAATTATAAGTGGTAAGCTTAATTCATCTTATGACATTATTTCAGTAAAAGATAGTACATGTTACTTGATTATTTTAAGTATATTTTTAATTTTTGATATTGTACATTTATCTTTTTTTTATACAACAGAAGATTTAAAACTAAAAAGATATATAAAAAAGATACTCAAATTTATATTACTTAAAAGTTAAGAAAATAAATATTATTATTTATATTTTACTTACAAAAATTCGAAATTAAAATATTTTTTGTTTAAATTTTTTATACAAAATCTTGATTAAAAAACTAACGTAAAAAGGGGTCACAATTGATTTAAAATAAATATTGATTTTAAACAAATAAATTAAAATTCTGAAATTAAAAAAAGTTTTTGCGGACGGAAAATTCTGGGGTCAACACGTGGCAAAAAGTGCGTCCGCTTTATTAGTACATTATAGAAATTAATTCATTTATTGTTAGCTTTAGAGTATACTTTGAGATTAAACGGATATTTGTATAGATTTTATGTGTTGTGTTAGGGGTGCAACTTACTCGTTCAGGATTAACGGCCATGTTGAGGGGCATATAATACCTGGACGGTGTTTACGCCAAGGTGATCCTTTGTCACCCATCTTGTTTATCTTGGCAGCTGAGGGTTTTTCATCACTGATTGCTAGAGCAAATCTTCTAAGGTCTGTACATGGAATCCGCATTGCCCGTTCTGCTCCCACAATCTCACATCTGTTCTTTGCAGATGATAGTTTGATCTTTGCAAAGGCAACCTCACAGGAATGTTCTACGATAACCGATCTTCTCGGTCATTATGAAAAAGCTTCTGATCAACAAATTAATTTTCAAAAGAGTGAGGTATCCTTTAGTCGGAATGTTAGACGCCAGAGCCAACTACAATTAGCTACAGAGATGAAAGTTTGTCTTGTAACACATCAAACAAAATACCTAGGTATTCCTCCTCTTGCTTCTAGATCAAAAAAAGCAATCTTTGGTTTTATTAAAGAGCGGGTTTGGAAGAAGGTGCAAGGGTGGAAAGAGAAGCTTCTCTTAAGAGCAGGGAAAGAAGTACTCCAAAGCATTCCATCTTATGTCATGAGTGTGTACCGTTTGCCTGACACTCTCATCAATGAGGTAAATACACTACTTGCTCGGTTTTGGTGGGGTTTTACAAACTCTACTCGAAAATTACACTGGTGTACTTGGTCTTCTTTATGTTTGCCTAAGAGTCATGGTGGTTTGGGGTTCCGGGATATGAAGATTTTCAACCAAGCGCTCCTAACTAAGCAAAGTTGGAACTTACTGACCAAACCGGATTCTGTTGTTTCAAAGCTTTTGAGGGCAAGGTATTTTCGAAACTCTACTTACTTAGCTTCTTCTTTTGGATACCGTCCTAGTTATTCTTGGAGCAGTATTTGGGGGGCCAAATCTCTTTTCATGGAGGGCTTAGGGTGGCGAGTGGGCAACGGTTATCAAATTTCAATCACAGATAACTAGGTGCCATCCTCAACTTCCACTAGAGTTCGGTATCAACCGGGGCTGCTACCGGGAGTCTCTTCTGATATAATGGTCTCTGAGCTAATTGATCATGATCATGACTCTTGCAGATGAAATGTCTCATCTTTGAACTCACTCTTTGACCATCACACTGTGCAAGATATATTGAAAATTCCGCTAAGTCCGAGAAGTCCTGATGACAGGCTTATTTGGTTGTCAACATCTACAGGTTTGTTCACTTGCAAATCAGCATATTGGCTTGGTAGTCTTGGTCTAGCACACATTCCTTCTATGGAACCTTGGTCCATCCTATGGAAACAACGTCTACCTCCAAAGGTATTACTTTTCGGTTGGTCTATGTGTTCCCTGTTCCTAAGTGTTGACCACATCTTGTATAACAAGCATATTACGGACAAACCGTTATGCACTAGCTGTAACCTACAACCAGAGACACTTTGGCCTTGTTCATTGCCCTCAGTCAGCTTTTGCTTGGGAAGGGTAAAGTCTTTTCAATTTCTTATCCCAAGTAACTTTACATCAGCCTCTGTCAAAAATGGAGGAACTTCTTTCTGTATATGGAGCCAAGGGAGTTGCTGAGTTTCTTACCAACAGTTGGGTGGCCTGGACAGCAAGGAACTCAACTCTTTTTGATGATATGCCGATTCAATACAATCATCTCCGACAGCGCCTTCGAGGATACGTCTGGGACTATATTCAAGCCCAAAACAACGTTCGGGTACCATCGTCTAGCCTATTAGCTTCAGGCCCTACATCTTGGTCACTACCACCTATGGGATCCTTAAAGCTCAACGTTGATGCAGGTATCATTGCAAATGATACTTACTTGGGAGTGGTTATCCGTGACTGCACCGGTAGTTTGATCTTGATTGCTTCCAAGATGGTCTCTGGCAATTTTGATGTGGATCTTGCGGAGGCTATGGCGATGCTGTTTGGTTTAGCCATGCTCCCACGACCCAATACTACTGGTTTGATTCTTGAATCTGATAGCCTTCGACTGATCTCTCGCCTCAGCATGGTTTCTTCCCTGGAAGCTCCGACGTATCTCGACATTCTGTGTGATGATATACAAGATGCTCTACCTCCAGAAACTACCTATTCTTTCAAACATGTTCGGCGATCTGCTAATGTGGTTGCACACTTAACAGCAAGACTAGCTTCTGTTGCACACCCTCTGCGTGTTTGGACAACTGACTTCTCTCAATCTGTAATAGATATTGTATCCCTTGATCTTACTTATTAATAATACTTTAATTTTTCTTTCAAAAAAAATAATAATAATCATATATTTTTTATTCATATGCTCAATTATCATAACATTGGCGTATTTTACAGATTTGACCGCATGTTACGACATTTATCCCGGTTATAATTAAGTGACATTCGTTTCATCATCCAATGTTGATGGTTGAAATCAGCCATTTAATGATGAAATTGAATTATGTCCGACTTACATGAGAGAAATGGACGTTCAATGTAACTATTTAATATATACAATTGTCACAAGTTTCAATGTTTAAGACAACTCACCCTAAAAATTTACAATATTATAAACTTTTATAGCCTAAATCCACACCTATAATTGGAACTGAAATAGCGCGGTCCAGTTTCACTGAATTTTTAAATGAACTCTAGGGGTACAATTTGTTAAATTATGACCCATGATCTAATTTAATGTTTAAGATTTACTCTAGAGTATATCCTACCAAAAAAATTATATTAAAACCTTAATTAACCTATATAATACTCACGTTTTGTTTTTATGCGCTCTCTGTTACACGTATTACTCTACTCGTTACTTCTTTGCTATTTTGTTACACACGACTTCTTTTATTTCTACTAGCCTTCATCATCTTGATTCAAAGGAAACTAGCCGCGGTTTTGCAGGGAAACGATTTTTGCTGTAGATTTTTTTGAATCAAGTATTCAATTTTTATTAGTTTATTGTTGTTTTAGATGATTTATGCTGCAATTTCTTTGAATCAATTATTCAGTTATGAATAGTTTGTTGCTATTCCAAATTCTTTGGATCGAGTATTCAGTTTTGAGTCGTTTGTTGTTGTTCTAGACGATTTTTTCGGTGCAAATTCTTTGGATTGAGTATTCAGGTTTGATTAGTTTGTCGCTATTCTAGACGATTTTGCTGCAAATTCTCAAGATCAAGTATTCAGTTTTGATTAGTTTGCTATTGTTCTCAATTATTTCGGATGTAGATTATTTGGACCGAGCACTCAATTTTACTAGTTTGTTGTTGTTCTCAACTACATCTACTACAAATTCTTTGGATCAAGTATTCAATTTTGATTAGTTTGTTGCTGTTCTAAACGATTTCTACAGCAAATTCAGAAGTTTTAGAGTCTTAAGATCATCATCATGGATGTATCTACATATTGCATCCCAAAATAGGTATTGAATTTGATTAAGTTGATGATGTATATATGGAAATATCGGGTAGAATATGGAGGGAATATGGGGTTTAATGTTCCTAAGCATTTTGAGAATAAGAGCAAGAAAACCAATGAGGTAACTACAAGAAGATTTTTATGTGCTAAACAGGGTCATCGTGTGATTGACAAGATAGACAACTTAGGTAAGTGTTGTCGGGCTGAAACTAGAACGGGTTGTCGAGAAACTTAGGTAATCCTCTTCAAGACCACATCTTGCAAGACAGTGGAGTTGTTGATATGGGTTTCGAGTTTTTTTGCAGCATTGGACAATCTTCAAGCTTCTATTCCTAGTTTCGATCTTTTTGGTTTTACTGTCAAGAACATCGTCTCCCTAAAGCCCAACATGCTTTGGTGAGTGCTCTTTGCGGCAAAAAATGCATACGATGGAAGCGTCTTTTGATTTGACTCTTAAACAACGATTTTTAAGTGTATGTAGTCAGCGCATTGCCAAGAGTTCCTTCTTGCCATACCCATTAAGGGGTTGTACAATAAATGTCTCTAATTGATTATCACACGACACTTAAGTATCGCCTTATGATTCTTTGTTTCCAGTTGATGCGATTTGTCCTATGCCAAATTGTCGAAGAACTTTGGATGTTTTTGGGGAGCATGCTGTTTATTGTAAAGAACTCCCTGGTTTCAAATATAGACATGATTTGGTTCGTGATGTTTTATGTGATGTGTTTAGTAGAGCATGAGTTTCGACTAAGAATAAGGCACTTGTGACCTTCTTAACCGATCCATGTGAAGGGAGATCTACGTTTAGGTTGGCGGATGTGTTAGTGTTTGGATGAGTCGAGGCAAACATGCTTGGATTGATTTGACGGAGGTTTCTCCTTTGGTTTGTTTGGAAACCAGACCTTTTGTTGTGGGTAATGTTGTGTTTCCCAAATCATCAAACATAGTTTTTAAGAGGATCGGTTTTGCTATCCAAAAAGGATTGACTGTGCAACTTGTTGCCCACCTATCTTCTAGCTCAATGTAAAAAATTTCTCTTACACATTTATATTGTAACACCCCAAATCCGTGGGACTCGGGATGCTACGGGCGAGACCTCACAATGGGTCCCGACCCTTAGCCTGACAACAATTTCACCGGACCTTTCCAACAAGGCACAAATAAAGGCAAAACTCAAAATCGTTTATAATGTATGCGAGAGACTGAAAAGTAAAAATACAAGGTGGAAACTCAGCTGAGTCCTCAAAACGACATAACTCCGATAAGTAAATCTAAACCGTACAACATAATTCAACAACACAAAGGCATAACCCAAAAAACGTCCCCGTCCTATAATGTACGGAGACCCCAGCTGTCCACTCCTCCACCTCACTCGATGACATCCCTAACCTGCAAGACATCTACACAACGGTTTAAAACCGTTAGCTCATATTCGAAGCATTAGAAAAGAGGTGAAGGCACATAGACACATATATCACATAACACATACATACTCCAAAACACACAAGTCCGGTTAATTATCTTTTTATTATTAAGTCGTATCCCGTTCTAATTCAACTTAGGTTTGTGACACGAGAACCACCGTGGTCTCGCCTCGGTCCCTACTTACCGGCAAGGAATGGTATTGATGCATCCGACCGTCTACCCGCCCGGGCTAGTCGCCGAGAACCTCCTAGACTCTCGCAAGAGCTAGGCAGATGATGTCACCGCCCGTTATCATACACTTGAGCCAAAATATAAAGTCGGTGATCCTATTTACCGGTTTAGTTGTTTTTATAACATAAACAACAACACACACACACCACCAACACACATCGATGCTAATACGTAAAATACGAGCTAAGTAAGTCCGGAGACTTACCTCGTCACCACACTCATATCACAACACTCTCGCTTCCTTAGGTGTGACCCCTTTGATTGATAGGAGATTTGATATCTCGTTATGCCTTGTTATTAGGAAGTGTTGTCCCCCAGATTCGGAGTTGATCGTGTTTGAGACTACTTCGAGGTTGAGGTAAGTCCATAGGACTTACTTAGCTACCATCCCTATATTGGATGTATGCATGAGTGGTGTTTGATATATGCTTGATAGCATGTGATGATTGAATATTACCGACCTATGGTTTAGTGACCGCCCATTGTAGGGTTGTGACAACTTGCCTTGTCATCCCGCTGGGAGTCGGGGAGGTTCTCTGCGGACAGGCCAGATCTGGAAGTGGGACGGGCACCTACGACTCCCATAGGGTAGACGGGAAAGTGTTACCGGATTACCACTACAATTGGCAACACCCTGAGAGGGGAGGTTTATATATTACTCGTGTCACATATATTCATATACACCTATATACGATTTGAGTGTTGGACTTTATAAAGATAATTAACCGGGTAAATGTGTGATAGCATGATGATGTGTTAATATTCCATGACTTGTGTTTGTGCTGTATTATCTTATATATGTATGGTTAGCTAACGGTTTTATACCGTGTTGAAGATCCTTTGTAGGTTAGGAGAACTGCAGAGTGATTCAGATGGGGTGATCCGCTGAGGACTCCGTACACTGGGTTTATGCGAGGGTTATGGGGATTTTGTATGTACAGATATATGTTTTGATTGTACTCAGCGGTACCTTGTATACCTTTTGAGATGTATATATTTCAGTTTGATGTTTTGGTTTTAATCTATCTGTGTCTTGTTGTAAGATCCAGTGAACTTGTTGTCCGGCTAGGGTCAGGATCCATTGTGAGATCCTAGCCCAGTAGCTCCCCGAGTCCTACGGATTTGGGGTGTTACATTAGGGCACTCCAAGGTTTGTGGAGCTGTCCGTGGGATGTCGAGATGATTATTTCCGACTCCAGACTGAGTCTTTGTTTATTTGACGAAACCCGGATCGGACATGTTTTCAGAGAAATCAACTATGTTGTTGATCGATTGACCCACCTGAGAATCTCGACCCCCAACACCAATTTTTCTGATGATCATGAACTTCGTTTTTTCATTCCGACATTCGTAAGGATGTTTTAGGTTAAACTACCTCTAGAAGGTAGCCAAACCCCATTATAAAAAAAAACACATATACACAACATAAACATTTAGTATGAACCTAAAGCTATTGTTAAATGTCATCATATAGCTAAATTTAGAAGGATTGTCAATCTTCATAGGAACTGGGAAGACATGCAGAGATGGGAAAATATATAACCCATAATGTTAATTGTTTACCACTGAATGACGTGTTTATGTTATTTTGAACTATGTGCAAACCAGATTTCGTCAGACCAGAAGAATCATTGACCTAGGTGCTTTTCAGGCATAAGTGCCTTCTCAAACCCATAGAAATCCCCCTCACACGATGAAGACGAAACATTCAAGGAGCTATTATGCCGATGCAACCCCGTCATCTTCCCCCCTCACACGATGAAGTTGAACGTTTGATAGCAATTCGGAGTGCCGCCAGTCATTGGCCTTCAGTTCTTTATGTTCGTGCATGTTGCTCGGGAACATGAGTTAGCTAAGCGTCGGGCTAGTACTTACAACTAGCACGTATGGGTAAATCGAGGTGAATACAAAGACATGCACCAAAGAGGAACTTATAAATCGATCTCAAAACAAGTTGAAAGATAATACGTACAATACCTAGTAGAGTACGTTGCATCAAATATTTCTTGAAAAGAAAAATCATTAACAATAGAATTGACGTAAATATTGGGTTGGATGGGAGCAGCATGCATACATGTAATTAATCAAGATGTATGGTCCTTGTTCTTCATCATATCCAAGATGGCTCCAACAACTTGGATGATGGTCAAAAAGAGGATAATCACCGCATAAATGACTGAGATTGCTGCCCATGGATGTTTAAAATATGTATGTTTGAGTGTGGCTCTATGTCGGTTCCAGCGTTTCTGGCAATGACGATTGAGCTCCAGTGTTATGGCGCTATACCTAAACTCATCACCACCCAGATAAGAGTCGTCGGCAAGAGAGTTTATAAGCTTACTCAATCCCTTCGCATCCGGCCCCAAATTCACAATGATTTTCTCCTCAGCAAGCAAGCGCACATCTTCAGGAGTATCAATGAGCATATTCAAGAACCACAAAAAGCTTGTGAAATATAAGAGCTTACATCCACTGTAGTGGCACTGCTCCCATGCCATCAGGTTCCTGAAATGCGGTTCTAGATTACCGTCCACCGTTATCTTCGGGATGCCGAGGATCCGTTTCTTCTTGTTGTACTGAATTTGAACCATGTTTGCGCTTTCACCGCTCTGGATTACTTGGAACTTGACGCCGCTTTCACGGAGCCGGGTGGCTGTAAGGGGAGCAAAGGGGTCCTCGATACCAAAACCGCCGCTTTCGGTAACTCCGTCACTTGGTGTACTTTCCACGGGCTTGTAGTGATGCCACAACAAGTCTAGAAGATGACAATACATTGTTTCGTTCGTATAGTCATCGACATTGATCTTGCTTACATTAATATCGAGATTCACACAAGCCATTTGTGTAAACGAAGGAATCGCCGCCGGGAAAGTTTGCTTGAATGCAGCGCGGTAGAGGGTGGTGAGTATGAAGAACGGAAGTTGATTCTCCTCCAAGAGTATGTCACTAATGACCCTACCTTTCATCGATGGCCTTCCAAGTATGTAATCATCATCCGCTGGTAACGTGAAATTGAAACATCTTTTGAATAGCTCGATGATGAAGACGCTATCAATGAAGATCATATGTGTGAAGTCGTCGCTAGAGAGGTTTATAGGATCTGCGTAGCATTCGCGGATTTCCGTCTCTTTGTCTTTGATGATCTGTAAATAAGTGTTGAGGTCTCCGTTGGGTTGGGAGTCGCGAAGGAAGGATTGAAGATATGTGAGCTTGTGAGGCTCCATTGGAAGATACATCTCATTCTTGTGGTGGAGAGGTCCTATTGAAACTAATGTCGGTGTGTATGCGTCCAACATCGCTTGCCTCATCGGACATGACACTTTGTAGATGCAACGTCTTTGTGAATATTTGGGTAACTCCCTAGCTAAACGTCCTTGTATGGTGGCTGCTAAACCTTGTACACTTGCACAAGTGTTTCCAAACCCTGATTAGGAGACAACATAATCTTGTTAACCTCTATAATCTGCATTTTTGCATTATATGCTCTAAAACTGATTGCATTCTCTTAAATCTTTTATTTTAATTATCACACATATTAAAAAAGATTCCATAAATTAAGCATATCATATTAATTTTCATTCAAATTGTCATGATATTTAATTGAATATATTCCTCTTAAAAATACTATTGTGATTTTATTCAATATATTCTTAAATTAAAGCCTTTAATTATTTTTCTTTTAATTGGATGTTAATCTCAAACCCTCAATTGACATCACAAAACAATAAAATTGTCTATCAACTAAACCTATTTGTTCATATAAAATTAATTATGGACCCTATTCATTTATAATGTCTTAAGTACGATTATTTTATTAATTATATTTTATAAAGTTTTTTTTTTCTTTCTATTTTTACTCCCACTACATGTTTTCTAACAATATAAAACGATTTTGAAATTGGATATACTACTATTTTGGGGAAAATATATAGAAACTAAAGATAGATATATAAGGGAGGAATTACCGGCCATTTGCAATTGTATATTCGTCTTCCGGGGACCGTGATCTCTTTGTTGAGCCTATCAACCTATGCAATTGAGATCAACAATCACAAAACAAAACAAAAAACCAAAAATATTAAAGCGCTCTATAAGAACACCCCAACAAAGGGATTCATTTTCTAGTTTAAGACCGGATGTGAACAATCAATTCATATCTATATAAAACTGTTTTTTGGTACAAATCGGGGACCGTAATTGAATTCAGATTTTCTAGGAGCAAAACAAATAAACAACTCACATGCAAATTCAAGTAACCCATCGTCTAGAATTTCCGAAAATAAAATATCAGATTTAGATACAATAAGAGATTGTTTGATATTCATATCTTAATATCAGGATTTTAAATATAGGTATTAGGATATGAGATTGATAACCAATAACTTTGTTTGATATGTTATAGGATATCATTGTCGTATCGGAAATGGACACAAAACATATACCATAATTCATCTACAAACACTACACACGTTTAGAAGATGTAAATATGAAAATTATAAAATGCAAACAAACCTCGATATATAGAGGTCTCAATCTCGGTTTTGAAAGAAAAGAATATATCTATTGCGGACTTACCGTGCTTGGATTTGCTTAATTAGGATTAGGAGTAATGAAGATAACATAAAACATGGGCTTATATATGAAGCAGATCTGGAGATTGGCTTAGTGATCTCAAGCTAATTAAAACGGGATTAAGTGCCTTATGAGGAAGAATATGGAATAAAGTACAACCGCTCTCAAAGTAAGTTACGGGTGCAAACATTAGCTGGAAAATTAAAGGAACAAAACAATCCCAACAGTTCTAAGACACAATAGAATAAAGTACACATACAAACAAACAAAACGTGCCTAAACAAATTTATTATACAAATTAAAAAGAGTCTATGGATAATATATTTCTCCTTTAAGAAAAATAGATAATATATTTCTTTCGGTATATTTTATAGATGATAATTAACTTTTATTTATTTATTTTTAGGTTACGTATATACTAGTGTATTACCCGTGTATGTACGGGTGTTTTTTTTATATATATTACTAATAAAAATAATTCCTATATATTTGTAAATGAGTAATAAGATAGTAAAATAAATATAAAAATTTAAATAACAAAAAAATAAATTTTATTTACATTTTTTAAATCATATAATTTTTAAAAATATTAATAAAATATCTAAGACATTATCCTATTTTTTAGAAGTTTGTTCTTGAAGGGGCCTCTTTAATTCTTTTAGGTTCTAGATTAATTTCTTTTATTAATTGGATTTAAAAATCACTCTTAAAAAAAGATTTTGGGACTGCGTTAAATCTGACAGCGACACGTGACTAAAATTGTTTCTGCTTTAATAGATATAGGATATATGATTTAAGACACGAGAATTTTTTTTGTTGGTTAAAATGGAGCCTATACAAAATCGACAAGCAAAGCCTAATCAAAAGAGATACCTAGTATAACTAAATATTATTACAAACCCTTTCCCTCAACAATGAACGCGCCTAGCAAATGTCTTCACGCGTCCCCCTTTCAACCCAAATCAAGTGAGAACCTAGCTTCGCTCAATCCTCGTTTCGGTTTTTTCCGTGTGGGTTTCATCAAAGTAGTGAACAAATCTTCTTCTAGCCCCTCCCTATTGCTTGATGGGATTCCGAATTTTTGGTGGATTGTCTTTTTGAAACGGATTTGTGATATTAGGGCTCAGATTAAGTATGAGTTCGCTAGTAAAAGGGGGTTCCTGTTGTACTGGGCTCTCGGCCTCTCTCTTGTTGCATGGAAATATCGGGTAGAATATGGAGGGAATATGGGGTTTAATGTTCCTAAGCATTTTGAGAATAAGAGCAAGAAAACCAATGAGGTAACTACAAGAAGATTTTTATGTGCTAAACAGGGTCATCGTGTGATTGACAAGATAGACAACTTAGGTAAGTGTTGTCGGGCTGAAACTAGAACGGGTTGTCGAGAAACTTAGGCAATCCTCTTCAAGACCACATCTTGCAAGACAGTGGAGTTGTTCATATGGGTTTCGAGTTTTTTTTGCAGCATTGGACAATCTTCAAGCTTCTATTCCTAGTTTCGATCTTTCTAGTTTTACTGTCAAGAACACCGTCTCCCTAAAGCCCAACATGCTTTGGTGAGTGCTCTTTGCGGTAAAAAATGCATACGATGGAAGCGTCTTTTGATTTGACTCTTAGACAACGATTTTTAAGTGTTTGTAGTCAGCGCATTACCAAGACTTCCTTCTTGCCATACCCATTAAGGGGTTGAACAATAAATGCCTCTAATTGATTATCACACGACACTTAAGTATCGCCTTATGATTCCTTTGTTTCCAGTTGATGCGATTTGTCCTATGCCAAATTGTCGAAGAACTTTGGATGTTTTTGGGGAGCATGCGGTTTATTGTAAAGAACTCCCTGGTTTCAAATATAGACATGATCTGGTTCGTGATGTTTTATGTGATGTGTTTAGTAGAGCATGAGTTTCGACTAAGAATAAGGCACTTGTGACCTTCTTAACCGATCCATGTGAAGGGAGATCTACGTTTAGGTTGGAGGATGTGTTAGTGTTTGGATGAGTCGGAGGCAAACATGCTTGGATTGATTTGACGGAGGTCTCTCCTTTGGTTTGTTTGGAAACCGGGCCTTTTGTTGTGGGTAATGTTGTGTTTCCCAAATCATCAAACATAGTTTTTAAGAGGATCGGTTTTGCTATCCAAAAAGGGTTGATTGTGCAACTTGTTGCCCACCTACCTTCTAGCTCAATGTAAAAAGTACACCTACCTTCTAGCTCAATGTAAAAAGTTTCTCTTATACATCTATATTGTAACACCCCAAATCCACGGGACTCGGGATGCTACGGGCGAGACCTCACAATGGGTCCCGACCCTTAGTGTGACAACAATTTCACCGGACCTTTCCAACAATGCACAAATAAAGGCAAAACTCAAAATCGTTTATAATGTATGCGAGAGACTGAAAAGTAAAAATACAAGGTGGAAACTCAGTTGAGTCCTCAAAACGACATAACTCCGATAAGGAAATCTAAACCGTACAACATAATTCAACAACACAAAGGCATAACCCCAAAAACGTCCCCGTCCTATAATGTACGGAGACCCCGGTTGTCCACTCCTCCACATCAATCGGCGGCGTCCCTAACCTGCAAGGCATCTACACAACGGTTTAAAACCGTTAGCTCATATTCGAAGCATTAGAAAAGAGGTGAAGGCACATAAACACATATATCACATAACACATACATACTCCAAAACACACAAGTCCGGTTTATTATCTTTCTATTATTAAGTCGTATCCCGTTCTAATTCAACTTAGGTTTGTGACACGAGAACCACCATGGTCTCGCCTCGGTCCCTACTTACCGGCAAGGAATGATACTGATGCATCCGACCGTCTACCCGCCCGAGAACCTCCTAGACTCTCGCAAGAGCTAGGCAGATGATGTCACCGCCCGTTATCATATACTTGGGCCAAAATATAAAGTCGGTGACATAAACAACAACACACACACACCACCAACACACATCGATGCTAATACGTAAAATACGAGCTAAGTAGGTCCGGAGACTTAGCTCTTCACCACACTCAAATCACAACACTCTCGCTTCCTTAAGGAGGAAGCCCACAACCTTCTCACAAGAGATATGCATATCAATACATGCTCACACTCAAGAAGTCTTAGACTTCACTCTAGTGATCTAAGCAAGATCACCTAACCCTCAAGCTAGGAATGCATCCTAGGGTCCAAGGTACTCACCACACTCTCAGCACATGAAAGCAACTCACAACAGTTTATAGTCTCACATGATCTTAAACCTCAGCCAAGAAGGAAAAAGCTAGCCTAGAAGGTCCATCATGCTCAACATATTCATAACCATCAACTACATCGAGCCTTAAGGGCTCCTAGGTTCACAACCACTAAGTGGCATCTCAAGCTACTCTAGATCCATCCTAGGCATGCTACTAACATGATACAACTACAAAACTAAGGAATGAACGAAGAGGAAGGGAGAGGAGAAGCCTACTGTTGAAGAAAACACAGCCGCGGAGTCAAGCTGGCGCCTCTGCGGAACATTGTCGCCGCCCCTGCAGACCCAAGAGCCGCCCCTGCGCCTTGCTGCCGCCCCCTGCGGTGCTGATGCCGCCCCTGCGGTTGTCTGGAGCCGCCCCTGCGGTGTCTGGATCCGCCCCTGCGGCTGTGATGAGCCGCCCCCGCGGTTTCGCTGCAGAAGCTCGTCTTCTTCGTCTTCGACTATGGATCCTTGGCTCCAATGTCCTCCTCTCCTTACTCGGTCTTCTCCAAACACCAACCACTTATCTTAGACTCCTCTCCACGGCCTAATCGAGCTAAGAACACATGCATGCAAGGATTTGAGTAAAAAGCTTCTCAAGAGCTTCATCCATGGCCATGGATGAAGGAAGGAAGAAGAAAAGGAAAACAGCAATGAAGAGAAGGGAAGGAGAGGAATATGCTTACCAAACTAGATCTGATCTTCCTCCACTGCAGTCCACAATGTAAGAGCCTTAGTCTGTTGGACCGAGATTGCCTTAGCCGCCCCCGCGGGCATGTGTGCCGCCCCAGCGGGTTCCCGCTCCCGCGGCCCAGTGAACCGCCCCCGCGGTTTCCTGCGGCTGCAGCCGGTTTTGTTGATCGGTTGACTCGGGCTTTACTCTTTTCCCTTAATTCTTACCTTGCTGAGCAAGGGTTTCACTTCACTTCTCATTCCCAATCCAGCCCTTTCACGTCCTCCTTGCTTCTCTTTCCTCCTTCTTGAGCTTGATCTTGGATTCCTTAGAGTTGGAAGAGTTTTTGTGTGGCTTTTGGTGGTTGTTGATGAGTTAATGTGCATTGCTGAGCTTGGAAGCCAGCTGAGGTGTTAGTGGTGATCAGTTCTTGGTTAGGCCACAGCTGTGGTAAGCTCCCTCCTTCTTCTTCTCTTCTTTCTTCCTTTGATTCTTCCCCCTTAGCTTAGGATTAAATGTTTGATCATAGTTTGATATTAGTATATGAATGTATATGCATGTGTATGATTTTGGTTGAGAGAAGACGTGATTTGATCACGTGAAGAGCTGAAGAAGAGTCGCGGGATCACGTTCTGCACCGTCGCCGCCCCCGCGTCTGGAAGCCGCCGCCCCTGCGGAAGCTGTGTCACAGCGCCCGCGCCTTGCCCGCGTTGCCTGCGGCCATTGTCATCGCACCTGCGGCTGAGCCCTTCCACGCCTGCGGGGTTGCCTGCTCCGCCCCTGCGTCTCTCATGTCACGCAGGTGCGTCTTATCCCGGGTCTACCTAAAGTTAGGTAGATCCTTTCCTTTCCAAGTATGAGCGGGTTAGTGGCATGCTAGGTATTTGTATAAGGTTAGAACGATGAGGAGTACATTATCGTTTATGCCGGTTATGGCTTTGAGGTCTATGAGTTAGGATACGATCCTTATGGATCCCTTGGGTCTAGGTGTGACCCTTTGATGGATATGAGTCTGATATATGTTATATGCCTTGATATTAGGCAGTGTTGTCCTCTGGATTGGAGTGGACGTATCTGAGAGTTGATCGTAGTTAAGTTTACTCCTGAGGTTGAGGTAAGTCCATAGGACTTACTTAGCTACTATCCTTATATTGGATGTATGCTTGAGTGGTGTTTTGTTATATGCTTGGTAGCATGCGATAGGATTCATTACCGACTTATGTTATATTGACCGCCCATTGTAGTGGTTGTGGCAACTTACCTTTCATCCCGTAGTGGAGTCTGGGAAGTTCTTTGTAAGCTAGTTAGATCTGGTATACGGGAAGGGCACCTACCACTCCATATTGTATACGGGAAAGTGCGCTGATACCACTCCAGCTAGCTATTGCACGCAGAGGCGAGGGTTATATACATTCCTCGTGTCACATATATTCATATGCAGATATATTATTTGAATGAGTAACGTTATAAAGATAATAACCGGGTAAATGTGTGAAAGCATGATGATGTGTTAAGATTCCTGATGTGTGTTTGTGCTCTAGCATCTTCTTATATACGTGTATGGTTAGCTAACGGTTTTATACCGTGTTGTAGATCCTTTGCAAGTTAGGAGAGCTGCAGAGTGATCCAGAGGGGTGATCCGCTGGGGGCTCTGTACACTGGGCGATGTCGTGGGATTGGGATATTTATTGTACGGATATATGTTTTCTTTTGTACTCAGCGGTACTTGTGTATTACCTTTTGGATATCTATATATCAGTTTTACGTTTTCTATTTAATCTATATGTGCCTTGTTGTAAGATTCAGTGAACTTGTTGTCAGGCTAGGGTCAGGATCCATTGTGAGATCCTAGCCCAGTAGCACCTCGAGTCTTATGGATTTGGGGTGTTACACCAAGAGCTTCAAAGAGGGAAGAAGAGCAAAGAGAGAGAAGAGAGGAAGAGAGGAAAATGACTAACGTGAAATGAAAGTCAAGAGTGAAAGAGGGTAGGGACAAGGCTGCAAAAGAGGAGAGGGGATCAAGAGGTCAGTTGACCTCTTGTCACCTCAGCTCGGAACGAGGGGTCGGAAATGACCTCTTGTCACCTCAGCTAAGAACGAGGGGTCGGAAAGCGGAATAGGGAATAACGACGAATCGGCTCAGAATTTTAGGAATAAATCCCGGCACTCGGCACCTCGTGTCCGCGGAAAGATCTACTAAACGCTCTAAGTCCGGAATAAAAATTCCGTATGTTACATATATATTAAAATATAAAAAATACCAATTAAAGATAACAAACAAATACAAAATACATGATTTTGTATCTGAGCACAATCATAATCTACATTCACTAGAGACGAGTCACCTATTGACATCATAAAGACAAATATCCGAAGCTCAAGCAACTGAAATTGAACTTGCGGATGACTTTGGAATTAAGCATAGAGAAGCTCACGAGTTTATAGGTGTACATGTTGGGGATCAACTAATTTATGGTACACACATTAAGATTTGGGATCATAGAATTACCGACAAAGAAAGCGCCAACGGAGTTTGTTATATAGAGGAAGTGGGAGGACGTCACTAGTGTGCGACCTGCCAGCAGGTCAAAATAGAGCATAGTAGACCTGGGGGTGAGCTCCATCCACTTCCTGTTCCATAGAGGAAGTGGGAGGACGTCACCATGGATTTTGTGACTGGACTGAGGCTGAGCCGGAGTTTTGATGCCATCTGGGTCATAGTGGACAGATTGACGAAGACGGCACGTTTCATTCCGATTAGGGAGACGTGACCGGTGAGCAGATTAGCCGAGGAGTACACTAGGCAGATAGTGAGACTCCATGGTGTACCGAGGACGATTGTCTCACACAAAGATGGGTGAATTACCTCGAGATTCTGGCAGCAGATTCAGACTGCCCTGGGGATGAGTTTGCACTTCACGACTGCGTTCCATCCTCAGACAGATGGTCAGTCAGAGAGGACCATTTAGACCCTGGAGGATATGCTGCGAGCTTGTGTGTTGGATTGGGGACAAGTGTGGACGGATCATCTCCCACTTGTTGAGTTCTCATACAACAACAGCTGGCATGCATCTATTGGGATGGCCCCATATGAGGCACTGTATGGACAGAGATGCCGTACCCCCGTTATGCTGGGATGAGCAGAGTAGTGTTAGTGGTTTAGCACCTGATCAGATTCAGGATGATGTGGCTCGGGTAGCACTGATTAGAGAGCGGATGCTGACTGAGTAGAGCCGTCAGAAGTCGTATGTTGATAGGAGGCGTAGACCTCTAGAGTTCAGAGTTGGAGCCCATGTGTGGTTGAGAGTGTCCCCGACACGAGGTGTTAGGCTTTTGGCATTAAGGGGAAGTTGAGCCCCCGATATGTCGGACCGTTCGAGATTCTGGATCGGGTTGGGAGTGCAACATACAGATTGGCCTTGCCTCCGAGATTAGAGGGTGTTCACCCTGTATTTCACGTGTCTCAGCTGAGGGAGTACATACCAGATCTGAGACATATCGTGAGTTATGATGATTTGGTGGTTGAGCCGGACCACACTTTTGTTGAGCACCCTATTGCAGTCCTAGAACGAGGTATGAGACGCCTGCGTTCGAAGAACATTCCTATGCTGAGGATACAGTGGTCGAGACGAGGACCTGATGAGGCTACATGGGAGACTGAGGATAGTATCCAGATGAACTATCCCTAGTTCTATGCCGAGATAGGGCACCAGTAGGATCACCGAGTAGATCTTAGTACTACCTTGGTGAGTGTTATGTGCTTATATGCTTATATGTTATGATGTGTTTATTTTCATACTAGCTTGATGTGATATATGATCTTATTAGATCTTGTTGTGCTAGTATGATTATTGTTTATAGTTGGAGATGGTTCTTTCCTCCATGCTATTTTGATGGACATAGTAGTGCTGGAGATGTTCTTCCTCCATGCCTTTCTGTTATGGATATGAGTTGGCTAGAGATGGTTTTCCTCTATGCCTTAGATAGTGTCTTGTTGCTGGAGTTGATGATTTTCTCCATGCTTATGTTTGAGGTTATAGAGAGTTATACCTCGTCTTATAAGTCCGAGTGGTTTCAGGACTTTGCAAGTTTCGGGAAGAAAGTTGTTTTTAGGGGGGTGAGATGTAAGATCCTTAGTCTTTTGGACCGAGATTGCCTTAGCCGAGATTTGGCTTTAGCCGAGATTGACTTAGCCGCCCCGCGGGCATGTGTGCCGCCCCAGCGGGTTCCCGCTCCCGCAGCCAGTGAACCGCCCCCGCGGTTTCCTGCGGCTGCAGCCGGTTTTGTTGATCGGTTGACTCGTGCTTTACTCTTTTCCCTTACTTCTTACCTTGCTGAGCAAGGGTTTCACTTCACTTCTCATTCCCAATCCATCCCTTTCACGTCCTCCTTGCTTCTCCTTCCTCCTTCTTGAGCTTGATCTTGGATTCCTTAGAGTTAGAAGAGTTTTGTGTGGCTTTTGGTGGTTGTTGATGAGTTAATGTGCATTGTTGAGCTTGGAAGCCAACTGAGGTGTTAGTGGTGATCAGTTCTTGGTTAGGCCACAGCTGTGGTAAGCTCCCTCCTTCTTCTTCTCTTCTTCTTTCTTCCTTTGATTCTTTCCCCTTAGCTTAGGATTAGATGTTTGATCATAGATTAATGTTAGTATATTAATGTATATGAATGTATATGCGGCTGAGCCCTGCCGCGCCTGCGGGGTTGCCTGCTCCGCCCCTGCGTCTCTTGTGTCACGCAGGTGCGTCTTATCCCGGGTCTACCTAAAGTTAGGTAGATCCTTTCCTTTCCTAGTATGAGCAGGTTAGTGGCATGCTAGGTATTTGTATAAGGTTAGAACGATGAGGAGTACATTATCGTTTATGCCGGTTATGGCTTTGAGGTCTATGAGTTAGGATACGATCCTTATGGATCCCTTGGGTCTAGGTGTGACCCTTTGATGGATATGAGTCTGATATATGTTATATGCCTTGATATTAGGCAGTGTTGTCCTCTGGATTGGAGTGGACGTATCTGAGAGTTGATCGTAGTTAAGTTTACTCCTGAGGTTGAGGTAAGTCCATAGGACTTACTTAGCTACTATCCTTATATTGGATGTATGCTTGAGTGGTGTTTTGTTATATGCTTGGTAGCATGCGATAGGATTCATTACCGACTTATGTTATATTGACCGCCCATTGTAGTGGTTGTGGCAACTTACCTTTCATCCCGTAGTGGAGTCTGGGAAGTTCTTTGTAAGCTAGTTAGATCTGGTATACGGGAAGGGCACCTACCACTCCATATTGTATACGGGAAAGTGCGCTGATACCACTCCAGCTAGCTATTGCACGCAGAGGCGAGGGTTATATACATTCCTCGTGTCACATATATTCATATGCAGATATATTATTTGAATGAGTAACGTTATAAAGATAATAACCGGGTAAATGTGTGAAAGCATGATGATGTGTTAAGATTCCTGATGTGTGTTTGTGCTCTAGCATCTTCTTATATATGTGTATGGTTAGCTAAAGGTTTTATACCGTGTTGTAGATCCTTTGCAGGTTAGGAGAGCTGCAGAGTGATCCAGAGGGGTGATCCGCTGGGGGCTCTGTACACTGAGCGATATCGTGGGATTGGGATATTTATTGTACGGATATATGTTTTCTTTTGTACTCAGCGGTACTTGTGTATTACCTTTTGGATATCTATATATCAGTTTTACGTTTTCTATTTAATCTATATGTGCCTTGTTGTAAGATTCAGTGAACTTGTTGTCAGGCTAGGGTCAGGATCCATTGTGAGATCCTAGCCCAGTAGCACCTCGAGTCTTATGGATTTGGGGTGTTACACCAAGAGCTTCAAAGAGGGAAGAAGAGCAAAGAGAGAGAAGAGAGGAAGAGAGGAAAATGACTAACGTGAAATGAAAGTCAAGAGTGAAAGAGGGTAGGGACAAGGCTGCAAAAGAGGAGAGGGGATCAAGAGGTCAGTTGACCTCTTGTCACCTCAGCTCGGAACGAGGGGTCGGAAATGACCTCTTGTCACCTCAGCTAAGAACGAGGGGTCGGAAAGCGGAATAGGGAATAACGACGAATCGGCTCAGAATTTTAGGAATAAATCCCGGCACTCGGCACCTCGTGTCTGCGGAAAGATCTACTAAACGCTCTAAGTCCGGAATAAAAATTCCGGATGTTACATATATATTAAAATATAAAAAATACCAATTAAAGATAACAAACAAATACAAAATACATGATTTTGTATCTGAGCACAATCATAATCTACATTCACTAGAGACGAGTCACCTATTGACATCATAAAGACAAATATCCGAAGCTCAAGCAACTGAAATTGAACTTGCGGATGACTTTGGAATTAAGCATAGAGAAGCTCACGAGTTTATAGGTGTACATGTTGGGGATCAACTAATTTATGGTACACACATTAAGATTCGGGATCATAAAAATTACCGACAAAGAAATCGCCAACGAAGTTTGTTATATGGAGAAGTTGGAAGTTTATTGAAATACTTTCATATGCAACTCGGCAAGTCCATTTGTAAAAAAAAATATTCATAAAATTTGTTGGTTATTGGTCGAAAATGATTAAGGATATTTGTAACTCTAATTAGCCAACAAACAAAACACATATAATCATTTTTTTACCGAATTAAAATTAGATAAAATAGTTTGATGGGTAAGTAGGAGTGTTTGGAAATTGAGCTTGGAGACTATAAAATTCTCGATTTATGTTCCTTCTCACTCCATTTTCTCATTCATAATTAGAAAATCGTGTCCGTGCTATGCACGAGCATACTAATATTATTTTATTTTATTTTTATTCAATGTTGTTTTATTTTGTATATTTTGTATATTATATATTCATTAGTTATATTTGTCGTTATTAAATTATTATAACAAGAGTTACTATAAGTTATTTTTATTTTTAAACTTATTAATATTTATATTTTAATATCTATAATTTGTTTTTTTAATTATTTATTTAATATTTGAAAGTTTCTAAGCTTGATATTATATACTAGTTTATTATATTTTCAAGTATATTTTTAAAATTCATAATATACCCTTTTTTTAAATTAATATAATTTCAACTAAAAAGGAAATTAAAATACCGAAATCCTATTACTATAACTAAAATGTCGATGTCCACTATGTATCATACAAAAAATCAAATTTTATTATTTATCCTAACTAAAAAACATAACTTGCAAATTGACGAAGAAGAGGATTAACGCCAAAAATCTAACTCGCAGAATAACTTACAAAGTCACGGCTTTTCGCATAGTGATGATAAAGATTGAGGTGGACAAGTTGTAAACTATTTTATTGGCTAAAAATATTAATGGTTAATTTAGAATATTTAGTGCTATAAACCCCTATTTTACATGTAAATAAGGATTACTCATTTAATATAAAAGCTATTTTTTGTCAAAAGATGATTATCATTTTTTTATACAATTGAGGAGTTTGATGCATGAGCTTTAAAATTAGTACAATTTGAGACCATAGTAAGATAACTAGGAGGAAATGAGTGAATATCACTCTATAAGGAAAAACGGAATCTCAAGATCATTCAAGGATCTAGAAGAAGAATTAAGTTCATACATAGGAGGATGACAACCAAGAAGAGGAGTACCATAAAAAACCATCAAGGACGAGTTAGCTCAAACCAAACTGGTTCAGTTGAACCCAATCTAGACCAAGCCGTCGGTGTGCACTAGAAAGGTGTGTGATTGGTGGTATTGTACAACCATGAAGATGTTTTAATTTCGACCAAAAATAAATTTTAAGTTAACTAACCGACCTTTTTAATGTATTTTAGGCCCATCTTTTACTAGTTTTTTATAATTATTTTCCTGCCCTAGTTAGCCTATAATAAGAGTGTATAAACACATATTATGCATATGAGTTTTAAGAAAAACGTCGGGGTTTGTGATCTTATACTTCTTGTTTGAAGATTGAATCGAGTGAGAAATATCTTGCTAATTTGTTGCTTGGATTGTCATGAGTGCGTCAGTTTCGATTGAATATTGATGCTTCAAACGTTTACAAGCCTCCCACTTGTGCCTCCTTGGTTCCATTCCTTGGTTGTGTGATGTTGTAGCGGAATGGTTGATTGTTCATACGTTCGGGGTTCAATCAATAGAGATCAAGGTTCTCTTCGTCGTTTGAATTGGTTCGACCTTCATCGATTCTTAACTAATTTCACTTTTGTATACTCTCTTTCCTTCATTTCGACCACCCCGTTTTATTGTAAAAGAAAACCTAATTAACGATGATTAAGAACTATAGCGGAGTTGATTTAAAGTAGTGATGGAGTTAGGTTGGTTCTTTAGAAACATTATAAAATTAAGGGTGATTTGATGAATATATTTTACTATTAGTGATTGAGTGGTTTATTACAAGAACATAGTGACCTCCTTTCAAAAGAAAACAAAACATAGTGACCAAAGTAACTTGGGGAAATAGAAGTATTTTCGGATGGAACTTTGAACCTCTGAGGCCCACAACCATTCTCATAACTCATAACTCATAAGTGTGGCTAAAGCCCAATTTTATTCTAAGCAAAAAAAAAAAAAACAATCTTATAAATAGCCGACCTTCTTCGACTACACGAACCCACCCCAAACCCTAACCCTCTATGTCCCTCTGTCCGCGGCAAGTTTCCAGCCTCGCTCTTGAGATCCCGTTGTTTTCCCTGGGCTCTAATCATCCAATCGAATTGCCGGCAGCTTAAAGTTGTTGGTCAGTTATTTCAACTTCTTCGTTTGAGAAAGATTTTGGTTGGGCTGGTTCGGAAAAGCAACAAATTAGAGTCTCTGAATCACTTAATTCTATAGTGTATTTGGTGTTGTACGTTGCCGATATAGTTGGAGCTTATGATTCTGGCATCCCCATTTGTATATACACCATGGATTGCATTTAGAGGCTCCAATATTTATAAAGATCCCTCTTTTAAGCTGAATTTTTTGGATCGTAATTTTGTATAACAGATGGAAATGAAGACTATTTCCCCAGATGATCGAAGTTGATTAAACTGTGCTACTATTTACTCTTACACGAGTATTCAAGCCAATTTGCTGATCCATCTTAATTACATTCTGTTTTGTCAAACGAATTGTATCAATCGTTAAACAAGTTTTACTTCTCGTGGTTTGTCTTTCTTTTGATACCTTAAGTTCTACTGATTTTTGAAATGCTCAATCTTTGTTACTTGAATCAATTTATGGTAATTGATTTTCAAATATTCTTTCTCGACTCTTGTTGATGCTATGTTTCATTTTATGAATGATAATTCATATCGATGGAAACGATGATTATTTCCCCAGATGATCGAAGTTGATTAAACTGTGCTACTATTTACTCTTTAGAGTATCCAAGCCAAATTTCTGATCCATCATAATTTTAATCTTCTCTTTGTCTTCCTGGGATGATCTTATTAAACAACGAATAATTTTTCTTAATCATCATTTGGGTTTATCTGTATGCTTTTTATGTGAAGCCGAGTTTGGTTCATAGTTGACCTGATTGATGAACTTTGAGAGAATATGAGATCCAAGGCGGAAAGGCAACAAATTAGAGTCTCTGAATCATTCAATATTGTAGTGTGTTCAGTGCTGTACGTTGCCAATATGAATGGAGCTTATGATTCTGGCATCCCCATTTGAGTTTGCCCCATGGATTGCATTTTGAGGTTCCAATATTGCATTGTAATTCCACATTTTAAATAACAGATCGATCGTGGTTTTTGATTAACAGATGGAAATGAGGATTATTTTCCCAGATGATCGAAGTTGATTAACCTGTGCTACTATTTACTCTTTTGAGTATTCAAGCCAATTTGCTGATCCATCTTAATTACATTCTCTTGTGTCAAATGAATTGTATCAAACAATAAGCAAATTTTACTCCTTCTCCTTGAAGACCTCTTTGCTATTGGTATTTTCTAGTGTACGTCTGCGTATTTCTTTGTTTTTTGTTTGCTATGCTCTTTTCATGACGGTTTGTCCGTCTGTCATTTTTTTGACGTTTCAATCCATTAGACTGCGTGTTGTCTAGTGCGTCGAACCGCTTTCTGCTAGTATACACGAACCAATTAGAGATAATAGCCCATAACAAGCCCATGATGTATTTACCTCTATGTATATATATACTATGTATGGCAACACATTAATATCCAGATGAATACAATATAATTTGTACTTTGTCATCTTTTGTATCCATTAGGAGATTGTTTATATTATATCAATACAACATCGAGCTCCTCCTCACTTCAAACTCCATCTTGTACATTCAAACTCTCTAATCTCTTTCACACTCTTTCTCTAAATAAGAATATCCTCTTTGTAAATCAATTTTGTTGGGATAATTATGTTTATTTTGAGTTTTACTGTACTCTTTTCGTGGTGAAAGATTGTAAGACTCATTGCTCTCTTCTTCAAGGAATTGTTGAAGGCGGATTGTATGTGCTCAAGATTGTCCCTACTTTATCTATGTCGACATAGCTATCGTCTTCTCCCCAACTTCACCTAACTGCCCTTCAACAAATGCATCTTTGACATTTTTGCTTAGGTAATGTGTCCATGCCTGTTACAAGTTTCATCTCTAGCCAATTTTCAAGCCCACAAAGTCCATCAAAGAAAGAGTTACCCTTGGACCCTTGTGTTTCATGTTCTTGGGCCAAGGCCCACTCTCTACCACATCCACCTTTTTCCAAAAGCAACCGGTCACTTGCTCTATTATTTATGGATGTTTGGGGGCCATCACATACTTTATCTTATAAAGGGAACAAATTTTATGTATCTATTGTTGATGATTTTTCCAAGTATGTTTGGTTGTTTCCATTGCCATTAAAAGCTTCCGTTACACATGTTATCACTAATTTCATCAAACTGATAACCAATTTATTATTTGTCATCATTCTTTCATCTGTGGCTCTGAGTTTAAACCACTTATACCTCTCTTTCACACTCTAGGGATAAATCATTGCCTAACTTGTCCTTTTTATCATGCCTAAAATGGTTCAATTGCCCCTCAAGTTTTGGGATTTTGCATTTGAGGCGTCTTCTTATAATCAAAATCGTCTCCCCACACCCCTCCTTCAATATAAAACTCCCTTGGAACTCCTTTTTCATCAACCTCCCGACTATAACTTTCTCTGAGTGTATGGTTGCCTAGCATTTTCCAACTTACGTCCATATAATCACCATAAGCTCAATTTTCGATCTCATCCAACTATTTTTCTAAGTTATTCTTCCAATCATCGGAGCTATATTTGATTTGATTGGTTTCATGAAAAATTTTATATATCTCGGGATGTCATTTTCCATGAGCATACATTCCCGTTTTCTTCCCCTATATCCTCACCAACTTCCTCCCTCACAACGTCAATTCCTTTCCTATCTTCACCTTTCCAGGCCCATTCCCTTCAAGCTCCTTAAAAAATTCCCATTTTGATTCAACATCCCAAACCCATGTTGAACCTTCGAGCCCATCTTCTTCCCCTACACCTCTTTCTCCATTAAATGATCAAGCTCAATCATCTTCTCAGAGTTTAACCTTGTCGCCTCCTTCATCTCTAATTCCTCAAATTCAAACCCAATCTTCTCATCAGATTTTCGAGCCTCTAATTCGATGTGACGAAACAATTCCTTGGCCACCACCTCCGTCTTGCTCCACCACATCAAAAGTACAAGATGAACCCACTTCCTACACTCTTGCTTCAAATTTCCAGATTGGTGAGCAACCATGTGAAGTGAAATTCACGTCTTGCTCTCTACAAAAACTTGGACATTTGTTCCTCTTCCCATTCCCAATACACATTAGGCGTCAAATGGGTATATATACACCAAGGGGTTGGTGTATATATACCCATTTGACTATCGTGATACTTTTAGCCTAGTTGCAAAGCCTTCTACCATCCGGCTCCTTCTTTCCCTAGCAGCTATAAAGTAGTGGACTGTCCGGCAGCTCGACATTCAAAACGTCTTCTTACATGGTGACTTGCTTAATGAGGTATATATACACCAACCCCTTGGTTTCATTCATCCCAATTTTCCTCGACACGTTTGTAAACTATCTAAGTCTTGTATGTACTAAAGCAGATTCCTAGAGCGTGAATTTTAAAACTGAGTGATGTTCTTATCACAATGGAGTTTTCCTCCTCTCAATCAGACACTTCCGTGTTCCTCTTCAAATCAACCCCTAATTTTTATTGTGTTCTTATCTAAGTCAACGACTTGTTGGTTATCACCTCCTCCCCTCAACTTGCCATAAAATTCACGCCACCTCTTCATTATGTTTCCTGTCAAGGATCTCGGGCCTACATCATTTTTTCTTGGCTTTTACCTATCTCAACGCCGTTACATTCTGGACATTATTTCAAAAGCAAACATGTGAAATTTCAAACTGTGGCCACTCCTCTCGCCACTAATATTCAAGACCAGTTTATATCTTCTTCAACCTTTGATGATCCCTCCATTTACGTAAGTGTCGTCATATGGAGTCTTCAATACCTTTCTTTCACTAGATGTGACATTCCATTTGTTGTCAACAAATTAGCTCAATGTATCACAAGCGTGCCCTTTGTAGCTCACTACCAGGCCACCAAGTGTGTGTTACGATATCTCAACTCCACTTCTTCCCTACAATTCCACATTTCCTCATCTCTAGGCTCGATATTGTTTGTCTTCTTTGATGCAGACTAGGGCAATAAAATAGTTGATAGACGATCCACCAGTGCCTATTGCATCTAGCTAGACAACAAACTAATCTTATGGCGTTCAAAGAAGAAAAAAACACAGTTGTGAGATCCTCCACAAAGGCCGAATACCGTGGAAATTAAATGCTCATGCTACATCTTAGCTCCTTTGGATTCAATCCCTTTTGGTTGAGTTAGGGATATATCTTCCACAACTACCTACCATCTGGTGTGATAATTTGGGTGAAACTTACCTCGCAATTTATCATGTTTATCACCACAAGATCACGCATTTCTCCCTTGATTATTATTTTGTTCGACAAAAGGTTCAATAAAAGAACTCTCACTATCTCCTTCATTTCGTCAAAAGACCAATTTGTTGACCTGCTCACCAAAGTTGTGACGTCTTAGAAATTTGCTTGCTTACGATCCCAATTATGCCTAACCTCCTTGGTCTCGAGGGGATGCTAGTATACATAACCCAATTAGTAAATAATAGTCCATAACAGGCAAATGATATATTTACCTCTATATATTACGTATGTCATCACATTAATATCAAGATAATCAAATTCATATCAAGATGAATACAATATAATTCATACTTTCTTTGTCATCTTCTATCCATTACTTTTATTTATCAAAATAAAATAAAATAAATAAAAATAATGTTAATTGTTGGTGTGTTTGTAATGGATGATATCAAGATAATCAAATTCATATCAAGAGTTTTGCATTACTGAGTATGCCGAAGCTATTGCGTAATTTGGGGTATAAGCATTGATATGGTATGGAGTATACGGGATGGAAGTAAGTACAAATTTTGTGAGAGTAATTTTGCCTGCTTGAATGACTAAGTTTCTCTTCCACCCGTCGAGTCTCGTGTTAATCATATCCAATATCGCTAAAAATGTGTTTTTAGTGACCCGACCTTAAATCATGAGCATTCACTAATCACTAGTACTCAATTTCATCTCGGCATTTACGTTAAGGGTTACAAAATTTTTGGAGTTTTGGGTTCCAATGTTATTTCCCATGCTCCACAAAATCTTTCAATGCATTCCATTTATTTTTACAAAATTAAAATTGCACTAACTATTATGTCATTTTGAGAAAAAAGTTTAAAAATAATTAAAATAATTATTTATTTTTACTGAAATATAATGTATATTCATTTTTGACATAATAACCGTTTATTTAGGTTCAATTTTAGAATGCAAATGGGCTTTTGTACGAAGAGGTGGAACCAAAGATAGGCTAAGTAGTCATCAAACGGGGGATAACCCGACCCCTAACATCATGATTAATCCAGTTTATAACACCCTCAGGAGGGTCAAGCAATACATGATAACCTAAGGCATAACTAAAAGCGTGGGAAGTAAGATAGTCCGAGACAAAATTTGCCTCGCGGTAGACATGACGGAGTTGGGTGGTCCAGTTCCTTTTGATCAAGTCTTGGCATCTGAGTGTCAGACTGGAAAAAGCGGGTGGCAACGGGATATATCGCTGCTTAGGAGTCTAATAAGAAGTTATGAATTTGTTTCCAGTATCACAACCCGGTAACCACACTCCCAAGCCAACACAAGGCCATGGAGAACCCCCACATAATTCGGCCATGGGGACCGTACAAATCCCAATGTTAAGGATAAAATCCCGTTGCCACTCGCCAACGTTGTTTCGAATAACATCCGCAGCCGTAGCAAAACCGCCATCTCTAACTGCTTCGTCAGTATTTATCTTCACACTTCCTTCATGTGGCATGACCCACTTACATTAACTTGAGATTTTGTCTTGTGCCCCCCAAAATTTTTGTTCTCGTCTCAGGCTTTTATATACTCTGCAGCCAACGATTTAACAAACGTGTATCTGTCTCCGGTGAATCTTTCGCCTCTGAAGATAAGAGTGTTTCTCCACTTCCACGTCCACCAAATGCCAACTGCAAAAACATTCCGCCACAAACAAACACCATCGAAAAAATTATTAGAACAAAGGTTACCTCTGATCCAAGTTGAGAGGTCAGTAGTGAAAAAGCTCCCAATATTTGTGTTATGTAGGAGGCTTCTCCACATCTCGGTGAGAAGTCTTTGAAAAGATGTCCTTCCGATTCAGGTAGTCTTTAACAACAATAGCAAACATCAGACGAGGCAATATGTCTTCTGCGCCTCCCAATATTAGTGAGCACACCACCCTTTAAAAATTTTCAGATAAAGATCTTGACTCTTTCTGGAACATTAAGGTCCCAGGTATGAATAAAGCATGTTTTGTCAACAGAGGGATAGCAGTTGGCGTTGGTAATCAACTGGTACGCAGAAGACATAGTAAAAATCCCGTTTTTTGATAACGACCAACTCAACTCATCATCGATATCTTGAAAACTGTACTCTACAAAGGCGCCCAAAGACGCATCAATCGGTTTGACAGAAGCAAGCTTAAGGCACGCAAAAGTTGGCAGATATTGGTTGAGAATCTCCCATCTCCAACCTCTGCCATCTTCCCAGAAAGATCTCACTTTTTTCTCCTTGAGATTCGAATCAATCTGTAAAACAACAACATTTTCGAGTATCATTCGTAAGCCATCTATCCTCCCAGAAGTTGATGGAGTAACCGTCTCCAAGAACCCATTTCCAACCAACATTTACCACATCTCTGATCCCTCTTATGATCTCTCTACAAACATAGGTTCCGAATGAATGCATTGATTCACTCTGAAATATTTCGCTCTAAGGACCATAATCCACAGCCCGTCATCCTTCATAAGATACCTCCAACCAAACTTGGCAACCATGGCTAAGTTAAGTGCCTCCGTGTTCTTAAGCCCTAGACCTCCATCTTCTTTAGACTTACATATCTCACTCCATGCTATAGTGTGCCTCTTGCACGACTGACTCGTAGAGCCCCACAGAAAGGAGCGGCAGATGCGTTCAATGCTCTCACAAGTAGCTTTAGGCAGAATAATAGAGGTCATTGTGTAGACGGGCATGGAAGAGAGAACCGCCTTGGTCAACGTTAATCTCCCTGCGAAGCTGAGGTTATTTTGCTTCCACCCCGCAAGCTTACTCTTTATCTTATCAAGCAGGTAAGCGAAAGTAGAACTCGAAACTCTTCCCTGTAAAATTTTCATACCCAAATAATTACCTAACCTCGCAGTGACTTCAAAACCACTCATTTGTGCAAGTCTGATTTTCAAATCCCCCTGAACATTAGGAGATGTGAAAACCTTACATTTAGCCACGCTAACACGAAGCCCTGAAGCTTTACAAAACCTATTGAGACAATCTAAGACAATCTTCATTTAACTCGTAGAAGCCTCGACGAAAAGGGTTAAATCATCAACAAAGAATAAGTGTGATAAAGGGGGACCACCTCGGGAGAGAAAAAGAGGTTTTCAGTTTCCTTTGTCGACTGAATCCAGAATGATATGACTCAATCTCTCGATGCAAAGGACAAATAGGTAGGGAGACAACGGATCTCCTTGCCTAAGACCTCTCTCCGGTATAAACTGATTAGTGAGTTCACTATTCCAAAGAAGTTGCATGCGAGGAGTGGAGATGCACTCACGGATCATCTCAATCGAGCTATTGGGGAAGCCCGCCACACTCAAAGTTTCTTCGACAAAATCCCATTTCAGTCTGTCGTAGGCCTTTTCGAGATCCAATTTCAGAACCATCCACTTCTTCCCGGTCTTCTTCTTCCTCATTGAGTGTACAATTTCTTGCATGAGTACAATGTTGTCTTGTATAAGATGCCCTGGAATGAAACTCCCTTGAGTAGGACTGACAATCTCTTTAAGAACTCCTTGCATACGATTGACCATCACCTTGGTTATGAATTTGTACGAGACGTTGCACAAGGCGATGGGTCGAAATTGGCTTATAAGTTCAGGTTTACCCACTTTAGCAATTAAACTTATGATGGTGTCGTTCATACCTATGGGGAATCTTTTAGTCTCGAAAAATGCCTAGTCGCCATCAACACTGAATCTCCCACGATGCTCCAACATTTTTTTTTATAGAAAACGGGTTGGAAACCATCCAAACCCGGGGCCTTATAAGCGCCCATATCTCTAACATCTTCCCAAACTTCAATGGAGGAAATCGGGGTTACCAATTTATCCCTGTTATGGTTGCTTGCCACCGGAAAGCCCTGTGTATCCAACTGCAAGATTGCAGTGTCTGAGTTGTCCTCCAAACTGTAGAGTTTTTTGAAATACTCAACATCAAAACATTCCAAGATCTCCGGGTCTTCAATCCACTCGTCCTGATTCCGATAGAGACCCTCCACTCTATTGTGTCTTCGTTTAATAGTGTGAAAGAACTTGTATTCCTATCTCCCAGTCGAAACCACTGATCCCTCGATTTTTGGAACCAAAGGATTTCTTCTTGTGTGAGAGTAGTTTCAAGCTCATTTTTAAGTGAGATTTCCTCAGCAGCAAGGAGTGGAGAACTGAGAAGGTCATGCTTGCTTTGGATGACGACCAGCTTCTCCAAGAGTTCCTGTTTTCTCTTTAAAATATTTCCAAAAACAAGTCTATTCCACGTTAATAAACGGAATTTAAGGACAGAGGGGAGTCGGTTACCTGAAAGTTGGCAGACCAAATGGCTTGTACAATTGGAATAAAATCGGCATGAGACATCCAGACGGCTTCAAATCTGAACTCTGTAGCCTTCTAAAGGAGGACATTACTGTTTGAGGAATCTTACAGTGAACTAGCCAGGGTATATACATAAAATGCACAATAAAATCTATTAAAAACCGAATCAAACCCAACACATTTTTTAATCGTTGAAACCAGTCCACATAACGGATAAATAATAAATTACCCAGAAATCGATGAGTTTTAAAAATTTAAAACAAAAACTTACCTAAACCACTGTACTGCGACTACTGACTGGGGGTTACTGTTGTGTAAAAGAAAAGTAAGAAGGGTAGATGAAGACGAAGAGCTGTTGAGAACATCCTACCAAATTGTATCTTTTTTGAAAGGCAGCTATACTATACATACCCTTTTCTAGAAGCTGCTTCTTTCCTATATTACATTTCTCTTCATATTTCAAATTTACACAAATCCTTCTTCCCACATCGATCATTTGGCTGTGCTTTTGAAGTTGCAAAAAATGAATCCCCCCGGCGCCGGACCTCCTCCCGGTCCTGGCCCTGGAGGCCCGCCTTTTCCCTGGCCACCCTTTGGCCTCTTCGGTGGCCTTTGCAACGCCTTGTCTTCCTGGTAATAATCATCAACCTCTCTTAACCTTCAAATTACCATTTTATTTTCTTAATTATAATCTTCAATTAATTACATGGCAGTCTTTACGCTGTCTGCTGTTGCTGGTTGATTCAAGATTGCTTTGGTGCTCCTCCTCCACCTCTAGCTGGGCCTCCTCCCGGCCCATTAGGGCCTGCTCCTCCACCGCCGGGACCATCAATTCCTCTCCCAGGTCCACCGGGGCCTCCTCTCGACCCGCCATTGCCGCTTTCGGATCCATTTTGGCCTCCCGGTGGTCCGGATCCAGGTGGGCCTCCATTTGGGCCTGGCCCAGGTGGTCCACCTTTAGGTCCTGGTCCAGGTGGGCCTTCCGGTGGCCCCGACCCGGGTCCACCACGCTTTTAAATTACCTTGTAATGGATTATGTCACACTATTATTGCAACCCGATTCATCTAAAACGAGGCCTGTGTTTATTTTAAGTTTCAAATCGTCGTATCTTAATTGATTGACTGACGTGCAATGATTAGTGTCGTAGAGGTTCCTAATAGGTTGTTTTATGAACCGGAGCTCGACTTAGACTCGGTCCCGTTCCCTATTTTCATAATTTTGATTTTGAATAAAGTTTAATCTTCTATTCATTTACTAACGAGTCATATATAAACATATCAAATTTTGAATTTAATTATTTTACTTGATTGACTATACAAGCCGAATATATATACGTTTTGAAACTTACCTGTAAACTCAACTCGAATTTAGCTATATACAATAAATTGAACATAAATTCAATATAACTAGGCTTGTTTGACTACAATAATACGGACCAAGACCATGCTGGTTGTTTTTATGCTAACCGAGTAATATTAAATATATGGGTTAAACAGACGATCTTTCCAACACGTGTTTTAATCTCACAATCAGGTTGGTTTTGAACGTGAGTTTGGTAAAAAGGGAAAAAGAAAAAAAAAAAAAAAAAAACTCAACTACCATTCCAATTTGAGCAATCTACTATTGATATCCGATAATATAAGGCTACGTTGCACATCATTCTGACGATCCACGTTTTTTTTTAAAAGTTCAATTTTTATTCATAAAAAGATCATCATTCAGGACTACAATAAGATGAACATGTAATTGGGTAGGGAATTCAAAACATTGAGAAACCTCAGGTTTTGTGACCGCCAACCAGTGAGCCGCCTTGTTTGCATCCCGTCGTGTAAAAGACCATGACAAAATTCAAGAATATTTCGAAAAAATATTTATTCTAAAAGGATTTTATCACACATATTCTTGACAAAATTCAAGAATATGTGTGATAAAATTTATTTCAAAAAATATTTTCCTTATTCTAATAGGATTAAAATAAAAGATGATTTTTTTAATTTAAAAAATCCATTATAATTTTTAAAGCTATTTAAAATAAATAATAGATTTCTTTTTAAACAAAAGTATGAAAAAAAATTCAGAAAAAATCCAAAAGAACAAAATTCAAGAATATTTCGAAAAAATTGTTTTTTTTAATAAATATGAAAATATATTACTTACTTAAGATTTTATCATATTAAATATATTTACATAGTTTTCAATAAAAAATCCCAAGACAAATATATTTTTAAATAAAAAACAAAGTTTATAAGTTATAGGAAAATAAATAATGTTCAATTGAAAATTTTAAATAAAGTAATCATAAATTATAAGATCTTTAATATTATACGTGTATTACCAGTTGAGTTTTAATAAATCATAAATATTATAATAATGTATAAAGGGGAATATATAAAAATAAACAATATACTATATTCGATATTCATTCTGAACAAACTAAGACATCTAATTAAATCTAACGAATAAATTATATAGCTAGCAATATATTTGTCTAACATAAAGAAAATTGCAAAGTAAACTAAATTAATAATAACGATAGTTGAACTAAAAACCGCTCTTAAAATATATTTAAAAAACAAACAAATTTATTTAAAAGGAAAAAAATGGTAACAAAATACAATTAAAATACTAACATAAAATATTAGTAACTTAAGATATTTACTTTTTAAAATATTTTTTTTAAATAAAATCTTAGTTGCAAATTGTTAAAGTAAAAAATTTACTAACTTTTCTATTTTTAAAGATAATTATTATTAACTTAAAATATTCATTTCTTAAAAAAATTGTTTTAAACAAAATCTTAATTGCAAATTGTTAAAGTAAAACTTTTCTATTTTGAAAACATAATTATTATTAAATTAAAATATTAACTTTTTAAAAGATTTTTTTAGACTTCGTGAATTTTGTTGTTGACACGTGGCAATAAAGGTCTCCTTTAATACTTATACTAGTGTATTACCCGCACCTTGTGCGGGTTTTTTTGAATAATATTGAGGTAGATGTGTCACAATGTTATTGTATATTGTTATTGTTTTGTTTAAATTACATATAAATGTATTGATAAGAAAATGTTTATTGATCATGATGATAAATGGAAACAACATTAGATGATATATAAAAATTTAATAATAAAATAAATAACTAATAAGTTATAATTTTGTTAAGTAATCAAGTAAAATCAATAATATACTAAATGACTTCTTTAAGATGAAAAGTAATAGATTAGTTTTTTTTTCAAACAAAAAAAAAATAACATTAAAGAAATTAAATTAACTTTTAAAATAAATAAATTAAAAGATATTAATTATTAAAGTTAACGTAAATTAATTATATTTTACTATAAAAAGAAATGTTTGAAACATCACTTTATAATGTCATTTTTCACGTCCATCTTTATTATACCTCTAAAATATCATTATAATGATATTGCAAACAATCAATGAAATTTAATTAATTTTCTTAATATTTGGTAAAGCATAATCCTGGAAACTAAGTTGTTCACGTAATATTTTGTTTCTTATAACCAAGAGTTCAAATTTGACAATTGAACATCAGTGGTGTCATAATTTAAATTTGTACTAATTGTATAAACAAAATTAAAAAAATATTATAAACAAAAACAATTTGATAATTCATTATAAATTATTGAAAATAAATAGTACAACCACGTCAAATATTTTGTTCTCTAAGTAGTTTAGATTTGTAAGGAAAATTTTAGTTTAGATTTTAAATCTAACATGAGATTTAAGTAAGTTGTTTCTAATTTATAGGTAATTAAAAAAATTATTATCAAACAAAGAATAATGCGGTTTTACTGGTACGAAATGAATGAACAAAATATACTTTCAAGCCCTAAGAATGATATGTTTGATTGCTTCTATTAATACGGTTCTACTGGTACGAAATGAATAAACATATAAATCACTTTTTTTTTTCAATTTCAACAATCAAATATCAATATGGATTTTTATCAATAAGTCATAAAAAATAGGTAAATAAAAAAAATTGTCATTACATTAGATATTTTATAAATTGATTCCTTTTGTTTTTTTTAAAAAAAAACAGTTGATAAGGAGATAAATTTATTTAACTTGATAGATATACTCACAAAAGTTAAATTTATTTAAATACATTGATTTCGTTTAAAAAATATTCGTTTGGTTTTTTAATTTTTCTTAAGTAATTGTTGTTGTTTAATTTAGGATGAATTAGTTGTGCTAGTAGTACGTAATGATTGTTTAAGAATGGTTGATAAATTGGCCGGGTATCTCATTTGGTATGTCTTTCTAGTACTATTTACACTATAATGAGATCCAAAAGTCGTTCTTGGATGAATATATATAGTGAAAACATAATTAGGGTTAACAAAACTTGTAGCGAAAGTTTAAATTTTAATTTTAATTCTAATTCATAAAAAGAGATAAAAGATTTTGATGAGATACGTGTAACAATCTCTTTTAAACAAAAAAATACCGAAAATGTTGATTTTAAGAAGATTCGTTGAGATAAGAATGAAATTATCGAATTTAATAAAAAAGAACTTAAATATCAGGATTATATTCAGTTGTAAACTATTTTTAAAAAAAAAATTCTATTGCAAATTTTTTATTTAAATTACGTGAGTAAAAATTTTGGTGGCTGACAGTAACTTCTCAAAATCAATTAAGATTGATATTATAAATCAGGGTTTATTTTAAATGTGTTTTTTATTTAAATCTAAACACGTAACAAATAAGATTTTCGTATTTTTGCATATACGTGATCTAGTGGTTTGATATTATATGAGATTTTCCAATTTATCAATATTTTATTGTTAGCATTACCTTCAATACATTTTTGAATTTATACTCCTATTATGAATCTCTATCACTTACGTGTGTTTGACTAACATTTTTTTTTGTCTTAATAACTTTTTTTAAATTTTTTTGGACTATAATTATTTATTGTAATGATAAATAGTTAAAACTAATTTTAAAATTTGTGGACTATAAAATCTATTATTAGTTTACGTGTGTTTGATTTTAACTTTTTTTGTTTTTAACAATTTTTTTTAATGATTATAATATTTATTATTATTATAAATAGTTATTATTTTTATTTTTATTTTTTGTACTATAAAATCCATTAGTTTGTTAAGCAAGCAACAAAGCTTTTTTTAATCCGATTTTAGAAAATAATGATTTGAATTACGTAATTATAATTGTTTTTAGACGGACGTTAAATCTGGGAGCGACACGTGGCAGCAGAGGCCTGTAAAATTTCCGTTGGGCTGAGAAAAATCCTGGAGGCGACACGTGGCAATAGAGGCCTGTGATTTAATATATACTAGTGTATTACCCGCACCTTGTGCGGGTTTTTTCTAATAAAGTTTTTATAAATTATATAAAAAGTATAATACTATTTATAAAGAGTATAATATTATCATGATTTTTCATGATGATGCTAATATACATTACTTTTATTGACGATAATCCAATTCAATTAATTGAAAATTTAAACATCTGAAATTTATAATATCATATCCACATATAAATCATTATACAAATATTATTTTTAAAACATTATACCTTTTTTGATACATTTATAAATAGATATTATTCATTATTTCATATTTATTGTATATCAAATACATATTTTGTAACATTTTAACTTAGTGTTATATTCTTTATAACGTATAAAAAAAATGAAGCAAATTTGTGTTATTAGATGTGAAGAGATTATTAAACATGTATTGTTCAGTGATAGTAATATTCTATATGAGTATTCAAGGTATTTCTTTTGTTTTAATCGGTTGATTTTATATATTTTTTTATTAAAATTTTAAATTTTAAAATGAATATCTATTTTTTTAGATCTAAAAAATATTAATTAAATAAATATAGACATATTTTTCTAAAATTAATATTGTATAAATTAAATAGGTTAATTTTGTCAAAGCTTACTTCCAACAATTAAAAATATATTAAAATAAAATTATTATTATAGTTTGGGAGGTGGTTAAAGTTTAAATGAAGGTGTTGGTAAACTAAAAAAATCTCATTTTACACTATATTTGAATAAAAAATAATTGAAAATATTTAAAAGTAAATTTATTAAACGTAGAGACTTCTCAACACACTAACTTTCTCAAGCTATAAAAGTTTAAAACTGAATCTTTGAGTGGGAAAGAATGATAATGCTCACAAATGAAAAATTATTATAAAATTATTACAAACTTGCAACAATTATTCTCTATTTTGATGGATTTTTTCAAATCCTCACGTAATCTTGCTCTCAAGCTTCTCATTTGTGTACTAAAGTAATAGGGAAAAAAAAGTCATGGAATCAAAACTTCGATCAGGATGGGAGTAACTTTTCCAGGTTCAGATTTTTTCACCGCACCCACCTACGGCCTGAACTTGGGAAAAAATTACGGGCAATAATATTCGTTATTTCAGTATATAAAATATACAACGTGTGTTTTCCCTTCCGAGGGGTCTGCATGCAAAATTCTTACGATATACCAATTGGTCTAGGTTGCACAAACAAAACATTGTAGAAGAAGCTCTTGTCAACCAAGGGGAAGTATTATGTCCTTGTTATCTCTTTCTTCAACTAAAAAAGAATCAAAATATATATTTTACACGTTATAACAATAACAACAACAGAAAGTTGCTTAGAAGAGAGATTATGGATGAAAATTGAATGTGGATGAAAATTGAGAGAATGTAGTACCTTAGCGAGTAGTTAGCGACTTAGCATAGTGAAAAGGCTTAGCATAGAGAAGAAAGTAGCAGTATCATATTTTAAGTATAAGTGAAAGTATGTGTTTTAAGAAATGAATGAATATATATATAGGCAAAGGACGTTAAAAACAATATATAAAAAAGTTGTTTGAAAAAGTTGGTTAGAAAGATTTGCGTATTAAGCTAGTGAGATATGATCAAAACTAATTAATACCTTTAACAAAATAATTTAGCATAAAAGATTCTAATTTTAAAATAATTACCGTAAAAACAAACACCTTCATTAGAATTAGGATCCATTAAGGATAAATATGGATCACACGTGATAAAAGATTTTGTTAAAAATTTGAATTCAAAAATTACGTAATTTACAAAATAATGATTAAAATACTCTACAGTTTTAGAAAATCTGATTAAAAAATATTTATTAGTAAATAAAATTTGAAAAACTAATTAGATGATTTAACGTTGATTAATTTTTTTAGTTTATTAACTTTTATTTTATTTTTAAAATAATGAGTTTAGAATCTAATTATTAATTGTGTAAGCAAACTTTTTAAAAAAAACCGATTTACAAATAATTAGTTAAACTACTTTATTAGTTTTTTTTTTAATTAATCTAGATTGTTAAGAATCTAATTATTAAAATAAAATTTGTAGATATGTTGACAAAAAAAATCACATATAAAATTTAATTATTTGATAAATAATTTTTAAAAAATTCCAGTTACAAATTTTTAAATTTTTTAAGTTTATAAAAATAACCAAATCTTAATAACATCACAGGAATTGTCAATTTAATTTTGAACGTTCAATTTAAATAACAAAAAATCTATAAAAAAACATAAATTATTTTCTTAACAATTTTCAAATTATAATTAAGTGTGTAAGCAAACCTTTTAAAAAAAAATCGGATTTACAATTAATTAGTTAAACTATTTTATTAAATTTCTATTTTTATTTTTTATTAATTTATATTGTTAAGAATCTGATTATTAAAATAATTTTGTAGATTGTTGACAAAAAAAATTACGTACAAATTTAATTATTTGATAAATATTTTTTATAAAATTCTGATTACAAAATTTCAAATTGTGTAATTTAAAAAATTGGTAGGCTGAGATAAATTATGGAAGCGACACGTGGCAGTAGAGGCCTGATAAATTTCCGTTGAGCTGAGAAAAATACTGGAGACGACACGTGGCAATAGAGGCCTCTGCTTTAATATATATAAGATAAGATAAGATATAAGATTGCAAATCTTGAAAATTTTAATTTATAAATTATAATTAATTAAAGTTCAATTAATCTCTATTATTAGGATGTGACTGCATAAAACCATGATATGTGGCAAAATAATGAAGTAGTAATACCGAACTGTGCCAAGTATCAATTCACGGGCTGATTTTGCATGTTATAAATATAAATATAAATATAAATATAGATATAGATGTTGATTATAAAGTATCTTATTCTACGAGAATAGGGTGTTAACGGGTTGGATAATAGAAAATTAGTTGGTTTGTTCAAAAAAAAAAAAAATAGAAAATTAGTTAGTGTGATTTTGAAAAATTATTTCTAACTTAATTATAAACTTACATTCTATGTTTCATATCTAATTTAATCATAAACTTACTTTAAAATAATTATTTATTATATTTTTATTAATAAATATCCGTACAAGACACTATATATAAACTAGTTTCAAATCCGAAGGCGCTGGCAATTATAAGTAAATTCATTTTTTTTTGATAATACACGGTAAGAAATTAGGATGAATCATCTTCTCGAGACTTTTCGACCTAGGGCATCCTTCCGGATGAGCTCCTCAACTCTCTGGAAAGACGAGTTGGATGCTGACAGATCATCATGACCCACCTCAGCAAGCAAATCAGCCACCCTATTAACCTCTCTGAAGATATGTCTGATCTTAACCTGCGAAAAACCAGCTAAAATATTAGACACATCAGACAAAAAGAGATCAAGATCCCAGGGTGGTTTCCAGATTCGATTCACCGAGTTAATTATCGACAGGCAATCGCCTTCGATTTCAATATTTTCAATCCCCAAGTCATATATGCCTTAACTAGACGCACACTTCAGACAAATTTGGGAAAAAAGTCAAGAAAACATATATTACGAAAAAAAGAAAAATAAAGTAGACTAAACAAATAACGGGAAACCTAAAACTCAATAAAGTAGGCTAAAAAAAATAACGACAACGGCTCATTTGACTATATTTTAAGGGACTGTCAAACAACAACAATTACATTTGAATATGGACTGTGTAGCTATACATCCTTCTTACATGCATAAACATTTGCCCTTCGAAAAAGCATATTCAAAGCAAGAGAATTGAAAATAAATATTTTTAAAGAAGTCAATGAGTTTGCGAATAAACTCGCGACACAGTGACATGACAGCTTTGTAGTAATAAACTCTCAAAAAATGGATCCACTATCCCTTTTTTGGCATTTGCTGATGACATAATAATTTTCACCAAGGCAACAACTACAACAAGTAATATGATTATATCTGTCTTAACTGACTATTGCTCGGTCTCAGGACAAGTAATATAATTACCACAAATCAGCATTTCAAACAACAATAAATGTAGACCCAACAACAAAGAGAAGGATACATGCACATATGGGTATTGTAGTAACAAACAACCTAGAAAAATATCTAGGATGTCCGATCATTAACGGGCGAGTAAATAAGGATACTTTTAATAGTGTCATCTTAAAAACTAAACAACAACTAACAAAATGGAAGGCCTCATCCCTTTCTCAGGAAGGTCGAATAACCTTAATAACAGCCAACCTAAATGCAAAACCAAGCTACCTAATGCAATCTTTCATGCTTCCTGCAAGCATTCATAAAGAACTTGACCAGATTAATAGATCCTTCTTTTGGAACAAGGGACCAAATTTTCACCCACTCATCAGTTGGGATAAAATATGTTGACCAAAAACACTTGGGGGAACAGGAATCAAGAAAGCGGAAGATATGAACAAGGCTCTACAAATGAAACTTCTTTGGAAAATAATGGCAGAGCCAAATAACATTTGGGTTAAAATTGTGGAAGAGAAATATCTCAAAGGAACATGCTTATGGAACTACAAACCCAGAAAAAACACATCATGGCAATGGAAAAAATTAATAAACCTAAAGGATGACTTTGAAAAAGGCTTCAGATGGAGTGTTGGAGACGGTAAAACCATTAGATTTTGGAAAGATCGATGGATAACTGACCAACCTCTAGAAAACTTGGTGAATGATAAAACATTGATCAATACAGATGCTCTAGTAAGCAACTTTATAGAAAATAAACAATGGAACCAACAACAAATTCATCAACTCAGTGGTATGCTACCATCAAACGTGATTGAAAAGTTTAACATGTATAACCTACCTCAAAATGACATACAAGATAGACTGTATTGGGCACCAAGTGAAAAAGGATGATTCTCTACCAAATCAACAATGGATCTTATCCAAAAACGAAATGTGGGAACACAATGTGACAAAACATGGATATGGAATATCAATATAATGCCAAAAGTTAAAAACTTTTTGTGAAAATTGTCCCTTGATGGCATTCCAACAAAAGAAAACCTAGAAAAACAAAAAGTTCCGGTCTTGATGCACTGCGAGCTTTGCCAACACCCGATAGAGAGTGCTAAACATCTCTTCTTCAAATGCCCGTATACATTACATAATATCAAAAATGATAAAGTTAAAACGATTTTACACAACTGTGACCCATCATGCCAGAAAGTAATGGACATCATCATGAACATACATGAAAAATGCAACCCAACATAACTAAGACAAATAGTGGTTACATGGTGGAACATTTGGCAAACGAGGAACCAAACAATTTTTAACAAGAAAAAAATACCACATGATTTAAACCAACTGATCCAAAAACAAATAAAAGACTGGGATGAGGCTAATTCAAAAACACCTGTTTCTAACAAAGGGGCTCCAAAACAAAGACGAAAAACAAAAAATATTAAATGGAAGAGACCAAGTTTGAACTCCGTCAAAATTAATTTTGATGCTTCTAAAAACTCTAATGATCAATGTGCATTTGGCTTTATCATTCGAGACCATAATGCTTTAACACTTGCTACGGGAATGGGTCGTTGTGGAGCAGAAACTATACTTCAAGCGGAAGCTTACGCTCTAAGAGAGGGCCTCCAAAAGGCCATAAGTTTAGGACTTAACACCATTGAAATCGAAGGGGATAATCTTGAACTCATTAACTCAATCAATCAGATCTGGAAACCGCCATGGGAAGCGGGCATGATCATTTCTGACATTTCTATTTTGATTTCAAGGTGTACATAAGTTAGAGTCCAACATGTCTTTAGGGAAATCAATGTTGTCGCAGATAAACTCGCACATCTCGGTCATTGCTCGGATACGGGTGGCGGGAGCATTCCGCGGGACGTTGAAGACCTCATCCGAAAGGATGCTCTAGGACGGTCAACTTCTAGATGTTGACCCTTCTTGTACTCTAACCTTTGTATCAAAAAAATAAATAAAATAAAAAATAAAAAAATGTCACAATGACAGTATTATCCGTGTATTTAAAAAAATCATTTTTTTTGAAAATTACTCCCCGAGGCTTCCACGATCCGCCACGTGGCAGCCCTTTTCCAGTTACAATTTTAAAGTGCTCCTTACCTGGTCCCACTACCCAAAAATCCCACCTTCAAATAGCTATTTGTTTTTACTTGCATAGACATCCCTATAATCGTTCTCCATCTCTCATCCGCCATAAGCGCTGTTCTCGCTTTCTCTCTGTTACCTCACCAATCTACTATAAAATGTCGTACAAATTTGTGCTTGTAGATTCAAGATTTCCATCTTCTCTCTGCTCTTTCTTTCTCTTTCCTTCCGGATCTTCTTCCCCTCTCCCCTCCCTTTTATTTCAGTTTCGGACATTTCAGTTCCGGAATTGTATTAAGGAATACAGGGGATTGAGTTTGGGATTAGGGTTCTTATTTTAATTTATTAATCTTTTCCTGAATTTTATCGTCCCTGTAAACATACAACAAAAAAAGAAAACTTAAAAAATGGAGGTTTCATTGGCCGCAAGCTCTCCCAAAACCATGGGAGGTAGCTTCAGCTTCGTGAGTGATAACCAGTTGGGGTTTCAACGATCGAACAGCGGTCACGGTTTCGCTCGTACCAATAGTTTCGCTGATTCCATGGAAGGATGTAGCTTAAAGGCCTCTCAAATGAACCCTAATTCTTCCTCCTCTCAACTCAAATCCATGGGTAGCTCCTCTCAAATCAAATCCATGGGAAGGAGCTTGAGCTTTGTCAACGACGGGCAAGTAGGTCTTCCACATTCGAATAGCAATAATCTTTTTGGCCGTGCCAAGAGTTTCGCCATGAACGGCGATGATTCAATGGAAGGCTCTAGCTCCATGGCTTCGAGAATGCCCCCTATCTCTGCTATCAACAAGTCTAATCAGACTTCTTCCTCCAAAAAATCTGTGAGTCTCTTTTCTTATTATCAATTCAATTGGGGAAATTAGTGTTTGCTTGTTCTTAAAGAAGAATCGATTGATGTTTCAGGTTGACAGTGGAAGATTATACGTTGCACTGCCATTGGATGTGATATCTGAGTCCAATACAGTGAACCATATGAATGCAATCTCTGCAGGGCTAAATGCATTGAAATTCATGGGAATTGACGGCGTAGAACTTCCGGTATGGTGGGGTGCTGTGGAGAAGGAAGCAGGAGATTATAACTGGTCTGCTTACCAAGAACTCATTGATATGATTCACAAAATGGGCCTTAAAGTTCACATCACTTTCCAATTCAATGCTTCTGAAGAAGCAAATGTTCCTCTCCCTGAGTTTGTGACCAAGATTGGCAAATCTAACCCGGATATCTTCTACACTGATCGCTCAGGCCAACAATACAAGGATTGTCTGTCATTGTCTGTCGACGAGCTTCCGGTTCTTGATGGCAGAACCCCAGTCCTTGCCTATGAAGATTTCTGTGAGAGCTTCAAGTTAACATTTGCTTCATACTTGGACTCCACAATCACGGTATAATCCTAAAACTCTTTAGTATATAACTCGTTTAGAAAGTGATTACTTACGGGTCATCTTACAGGGAATTACAATGGGTCTAGGACCAAATGGAGATCTTTGCTATCCATCACAACAAGGTGCAACAAACAACAATGGTGTAGGAGAATTCCAATGCTATGACAAATACATGCTCCGGAATCTCCAAAAACACGCGGAATCAACAGGACACGCAATGTGGGGATTGAGTGGTCCTCATGATGCTCCGAAATACGATCAAGATACATCCGTACGTAATTTCTTCAAGGATCAACAAGGATCATGGGAAACAGAATATGGTGATTTCTTCCTCTCATGGTACTCAAAGCAGCTGATTTCTCACGGTGATCGCCTTCTTTCAATGGCTGCAAACGTGTTCAGCGACACTGATGCTGAAATATCCGGTAAAATCCCCGTAAATCACAACATGAGTAATGCTAGATCACACCCTCGTGAGCTGACATCTGGGTTTTACAACACTGCAAATAGAGATGGATATGGAAATGTTGCTAAAATGTTTGCTCGAAACTCTGCAAACCTGGTTCTCCCTGGTTTGGATTTGCCTGATGAATGTTTGATTACACAGATTAAGAAATCTTGCAAGAAGAATGGTGTTGATATTACTGGGCAGAACTCGGGTGGATCGGGTGAAATGGGTGATAGCCAACAGATTAAGAAGAATCTGACTGAGGAAGATGGGGTTGTGGATCAGTTTATATACCAAAGGATGGGAGCTGATTTCTTTTCTCCTAAGCATTTTCCGGTTTTCGCAGAGCTTATACGGGGACTTAGCCAAGAGGAGATGCACCCAGACGACTTGCCTGCAGCCGACTCGAGCTCTAAATCTAACTCTAACCTCTATGCACAAGCAGCTTAGGCAGCTGTATTCAGGAAAAGAAGATTGAGCATTGTAAATAGAGAGAAGATTGGTTTCTAGATAAAATTGCATTGCAGGAAAAACAAAAAACAAAGAAAGAGAATGTATTTAGAGCTGTTTTCATGTTGCTGCTCCCTCCCAAATACTCATGTTTTGGGTTGTATTTCCTTGCTTAAGTTGGATTTTATATAGTAAATAATTTCCCAATTCGAGTTTGTTTCTCTTAACATGTTTCACATTTCTTATATTCGGCGCGTAGATATATAATTTCACCCACACCCAATGGGTATTCGAAGTACCCGTCTCAAAAATATGAGTGAAATCTCAAAAAAAGTCGGGTGATGGATGGTTAGTGGGTGGGTGAGAGTCCTTCACCTATCACCCGACCCGATCCATTTGAAATATCTAAATTGTTACATATTTTATCCTCAAATCACTTATGAAAATTTTACATTGTTTAAGTTGTCATATCACGTTATATAATTTTTTATATCTTATTTGTTGATAATGTGTTTTTAAAAAGATCATATTGTGTAATAAAAATGCAATACAAGTTAACTATATAATCAATTATAGGTACATGCTGCTATACCCATCACTCGATCCATTATCATCCCTAATTCGGCCCAATATACAATATACCATATACCGACTTGGGCTCTTTTCTGTCAAACTAAATCAAGATTACTAATTTGTTATGATCTGTTTAACAAACAGAAAGATAACTTTGAGTAACAGAATATACGATACTTATCATTATTGTTGGAGTTGTCCTGTATAAATCTGGGTGCATGATAGCTTCATTCATTCATAAAAAAACTCTACGCATCTCCTGCAGGAAGTTCAAAGAGATTCACATACATTTTTTTTACAGAAAGTTCTACAAAGGTTAGTTTGGTTCTATTCTGTGTATTGCTCTCGTCTTTCATAAATCCTATACCAGTATTTCTGATAACTATTGCTGCAGTCAAACGTCGATATTACTGTAAATGTTCTCAGTGTCTGATTCATTCGACCCAGTTCATATTGATTGTGCTAGAATCAATTATCCATAAAAGTTTCTGAATACTATTGTGTTTCTGTTTTCATACAGTTAAGATGAAGAATGATCGTCATACATTGGATGAATTGAAGATGAATAGTAGGGTTAAATACTTAAATGGAAGATTGAAGTTCGGGTTAGTAACTTGTGGAAGAGTCATCCTATTAAGAAGCCAAATCAGATATATTCGATGAATTTGATTCTTACGGATCGAAAGGGAAATAGAATGCTTGCAACCATTGGTAGGAATTATATGGCTCGATATTCCTTTATGCGTACTGGGTCAACTTATTTGATCATCAACTTTGATGTATCCAATAAGCATGGCAAGTTTATATACTCTCCTCTTCCATATGAGATATCGTTCTCTCCATATACATCTTGTATTCCAATTGATCGGCCTCGACTTCCATACGATGTGTTTCATTTCTCTGATTTCCAAACCTTACGCAGTAAAGATGTTGACAAACGGCAGTTAGTTGGTACGTATGTATAAATTATTTATTGGAACTTCTAAGTACACGGCGGAAAAATTAACAAGTGTACGGCGCTTACGGTTTTCGGAACCGTCACGGTTTCGAAAAACGTAACCGTGAAAAAAAATCCACGGTCACGGTTTTTGGAACCGTGCCGATAACGGTTCCCGAAACCGTGACAAATTTACTTCATAAATTTTAATAATATAGGGGTAAAAAAAAAATTTAAAAAAAATTCCATTTTTTACCACGGTCATGCCGTGATCGTGCATTTGTGAATTTTTCCGCCGTGCCTTTAGAATCATCGTGACCCATAATAAACCCATGATACTAAGATGTATATTTTGATGCAGATGTTAGGAGAAGTGATTTCTATTGGACCAATGGATGAAGAATATAAAAGAAGCGATATTTGTCTTCGGAACTCAAGGTTACAATAACTAATATATAATTAATATACATTTGTAATTGGTTTAATTCTTTCTAAATTCCTTTTAATATTTGTAAATTTTAGGAACGATATTTTGAAGTGCACTTTGTGGGAACCATATTGTTATCAATTTGACCACCTCGATTTGAATATGCAAATTAGTGAGAAATTTATAGTGATTATTTAATTTGCTATGGTTAAAGAATGGAATGGTAAGTATTCTATTACATTTGTATAAATTTATATTTATTATATCTAATTAGTCATGAACGTGGGTTGATCTAATATGTTTGGTTATATAAAATTATTTATAGGTAAAAATTATTTATCAAATTCGGTGGGTGCCACCAAAATATTCATCGATGATTCGGGAATCCTTGAAATCGAAGATTACAAACAAAGTTACTACTTACTCTTTTTTTTTTTTTTTTGTAATTGTTATTCAAACTAAAATTAAATCAACCGTACTTAAATATGTATATATGATGAAATTGTTTGTACAGTCTAAGGGATCATTACAAATCCGGCGGCGGCGCTATACCAGATATACCCGTTCCACCTATTTTACCCTCATACTCTCCCTCGGATAATTTTCTAACTCGTCATGGCAGGAAAACAATGAAGGCTGAGATAGCTCACATTACCGAGGTTTAATTCTACTAACAATACTTATATATATATATATATATATATATATATATATATATATATATATATATATATATATATATACTTAAAGAAGTATGTTTGAAATGTAATACAATCATTCAATTCTAATCGTTTTTACTCATGATGCTGATATGTTTGAAATCCCAAGTGATTTCAACGTATATTTAAACAAAACATTTCTGTTCGAGATCGACATATTTGCTTACAATATTGGTCATAATGTAAATTTTGTTGTCGGTTATATTGTTAGTAAGTTTACCAATGATCCTTCGATTATAAAGTAATTTAGACTCATTCGCTCCATTAAAGACGTATTATAGATTAAATTATGCATTTTATTAATGTCTTTTATAATGTTAAGATTAAATATGTAATGTATGTAATTGATTTTTATTTTGTTATAGGTTGTAACTACTAAGAGTAATGAAGAAGGTGATCTTTTGGGTATGACACCAAACAAGTGGAAATTAAACTCTACTTATGAACAAGATGGAGCAACTCAATTAGATGCGCGAAAGGATAAAGAGTTTTCAGATTGGATGTTGAGTATTGTAGATGGTAAAAAAAGTGAGAATGTTAATGGTGAAGCTGTCATTATTATTCCTAATGATCTACTACTTACATCTACAAATGACCCCATTGCTACTATTGTTGACTATGTATATCCTTTGAAATTCAGCATGCAAGACCCAACAACTTACCTTCGAGAAAGAGTTATTCTGACTCCTATCAATGAAATTGTTGAGAAGGTTAATGATTATATTTTATCATTAATACCTGAAGATGAGACTATTTACTTGAGTGCAGATAGTATATGTCTAAGCAAAGGTTTTGTTGATAATGGATTCATCCCTAGTGACTTCTTGAACAATATTAAATGTTCCGGATTTCCAAACCATGTGATGAGATTGAAGGTTGGCATTCCTGTTATCTTGACGAGAACCGTTGACCGGTTTGCAGGCTTATGTATTGGTACTAGAATGATAGTGCAAAAACTTGGAAGACATATCATTGTGGCATATACAATATCCGGGAAGAATATAGGTCAGAAAGTTATCATTCCACGCATTATTATGTTGCCAACAAATGCACATTTTCCCTTTAAATTTCAAAGAAGACAATTTTCGGTAATGGTGTGTTTTGCTATGACCGTAAACAAAAGTCAAAGGGAGCCTCTTTCACATATTGGATTATATTTGCCTAGACCAATATTTAGCCATGACCAATTTTATGCGGCAATTTCAAGGGTAACAAGTAGAGATGGCTTACGGATAATGATATGTGACCCTACACGCAAGTCGCAACATTCTATAAACAATGTAGTATACGATGGAGTTTTCATCACATAAATTAAGGTATACATATATTCCATACTTCCCTTTATTTAATTATTTATCATTTTAATATTTCGTTAATATTACCGGCCAATAATATTTTATTTTGTAGTTATGTCAGTTATATTTTTGTTGTTTTCGGGTCATCCAATTTTCATGCTCAAGAGTTCATTATAAGCATGTATATTTGAAGACATATCATGTTATAAGTGCATATTTTATACTTATTTGGATATTTAGTGATTTGTATTTTTTTTCCAATTCTTCAAATTAAATTTTCATCTATTTATTATGTTGTAAATTACTAATTTTTATGATAAGTATTTTAAAAACTCTTGTCTTGCTAATGCTCCCATTATAGTCATAGTTTCGCGACAAATTATGTCAACAATTCTTTTCTTTATTTTTTTGGGCTCGATGCACTCATTTTTTAACACACGAACTTACCTTGACCAAATGTGACTATTAATCTATGATATGAACGTCATATTCACAAAGTTATTTTATTAAACACCCGTGTCGGACACAAACACTAATGTAGTTATATTAACAAAAAGATATACTAGCCAAATTTAGAATTACCTCTAATAATGATAATTATTTAAAAACTACAGGAACTAAACAATAATCACTAAATAGAGTTAAGGCCAAAATAAAAAATAGAGAAAACTAAATAGATTTAAAGTGGACATAAATAACAATAATGAGAAACGTGTATGATCCTATTTTATAATTTTGAAAATAATGAGTTAATAATACTCTTTTTTTTGTAATTATCTATACTAATTAGACCCTCTAACTTTTATTATATACACTAACTAACTATGTTTGTAAATCACCAAAAGTATAAGAGGACAAGATAACAATTAAATCTTCTTTATTTGTTTAGACAACAAGTTTTTTTTTTTATACTATAATATAAGCAGGGAAAATTATCTCCTGGAGACTCTCTTCCCTAGAGCATCCTGTCGGATGAGATCGTCAACTAAAGCAGTGGACGAGCAGGATGGGCGAAGGCAATCATGTCCCAACATAGCAAGCATGTCAGCGATACCATTTACTTCCCTAAACACGTGCCGGATCTTCACCTGACAGAAACCTAAGAGAATAGCCGAAATATCTGACAAAATAATATCCAGCTCCCAAGGAGGTTTCCATCTTTGATTAACAGAGTTAATGACCAAGAAGCAATCTCCTTCAATCTCAAGATTACTGATCCCAAGATCGTAAGCTCTAACAAGGCCTTCTCTTAGCGCACATGCTTCGGCATGTTGGGCCGATATGTTTTCACATCTCCCATAGCCAAGAGAAACTGTCATAGCATTATGATCTCTAAGGATAAATCCATATGCAGAACTTCCCGAATCTTTTTTTGAGCCATCAAAATTTAGCTTGATGGCTTCCTTTTCTGGTTTATCCCATCGGATATTTTTTGTTTTTCTTGACACCTTATTCATACTATTCTTACAATTTTTTGGATCTTTCTTAGCCTGTTCCCATTCTTTAATATGCTTTTGCACGATTAATTCTATGTCTTGGGGTATTTTGTTACAAAATTTTTTTTTGATTCCTCGCATACCAAACCGTCCACCATGTTAGAATTAGATATCTGAGATCTACTTCCGACAGGGTCTCTTTGATCCACACAATCCTATCAGTTATTTTAATTTTACCAAGATTAGCTGATCTAATTGCATTTTTAACTTTCTCATTCGACATACAATCCAAGGTAAATTGACACTTAAAAAACAGGTGATCAGCAGATTCATAGGGATGATTGCGCAAACAACAATTCATAGGTACCGGGACTTTTTGTCTTTCTAAATTTTCTTTAGTTGGTAATCCATTCATAGATAATTTTCATAGAAAGTTCTTAGCTTTAGGCAGTATATCCATTTTTCAGATCCATTCGTTCAAACTAGGTTGAATTCCTTTTCTTAAATACAATGCATTAAAATTTCAAAAATGTTGTCTAGACAACAAGTTGGTAGAGAAAAGGCGTGCCCGAATGAAAATTGGATATTCGCTGCAAAAGAAATTTAGACAGTGATTGTTTCTCCAACTATCGAAATAAATATTATACTTAATCTTAGCAAAAATTTCAGAAATGTAATCTTCTATGTATATTATATAAGTTCTCAAAATATCATTATTTTCAAATAACCGAGGTGGGATAAAAAAAAATTCATGAAATAAAACTGAATTTAAAAAATTGTGAATAACAAATGATTTTTAAAAATAATTACTAGAAAAAAGTTTATTATGTTTTTGTAAAAGTAAAAAATAAAGTAAGTTTTTTGTATGATATATTCGAAAATTAAGATTCAACGTTATATATCAAAATAAGAACGATCAAATCTTTTACAAAATAAGTATGGTTTAGTAAAAAAGATGTATTGACTTAATTAGTAATTTAGTAAAAAAATTTATCCCAAGAAAAATCGTAAGGTCGCCACGTCAGCATAAACGTTGCATATTTTAGTAAAAGTGTATGGAAGATTAATACATCAACTTTTATGTTCTCAATTCAATTTAAACTATAGTTAAGTTTTTCACTAAAAAAAAACTATAGCTAAATTTTCTATACATTAATACTTAATACATGATATGTAAAACTAATTATATAACTTTGTTTGTGTAGATAAAACCAGCATAATGTGTGGCACTGAACTAGTTTAATTTAATTTTAAATGAATATTATTTATATAATTGAGATTTTATTTCGATGAAAATTTTTAGTTCTTCACGGAAGTTTTAGCTTAAGATTTTTTTAAAAATACAAGCTTCGTCATAAATTTTATTTCCAATCGCTATATAATATTTAGTTTGTGCATTTGTGGCCTATTATAAATACGAGGTAACTTTTCTTTCTTCTTTTCGTTATTTTCATTGGATGAAGTGTTTTCTTCTCTTTATGAAATGTTTGTTACTCTATAAGAACTTTTACGGGCAATAAACTAGTCTTGTAAATCAACATGTGTTTCTTCCGTTCGCTTTTGATACGTTTGGTTTTTTTTTGCGTCTAATGCCGTCAAGATTCTCAAGAGTGCGCAACGGATCTTGCGTGTCACCTAGGTCTTATGCAGTGGTCAGGAGAATTGGATTTGCTACTCAGAAGGATTTTGACGGCACAACTTGTTGCTCGCCTAACTTCATGTAATTTATTTATTTATTTTTTTTCAATTCATTAATAAATAATAAACTAGTTAGTACACAAAGTGAAGAAAATTTTGGCTCCATGACATTGACCCATAATTTGTGAGAATAAAGAAACAAATATTCAGATAAAACATCACTTTACAATAACTTAAATCGAAAAAACGGCTTTCTCATATGTCATGAAACAGGCACGAAATCAGTACTTGTGCAATAAATGTTGAATAGGAAATGACCAAATAAAACCAACATGATTTACAATTACAAAACAAAGTTTTAGTTCCCTTTTAACACCAAACTCTCCGTATTAACATCATCAAACTGCTTAACATTTTCAGAGCTTATATCTTCCTCCGCTTCAACATCAGTTCCTAGCTGAAACAGCTTCTGGTTCGAGTATTTCAACTTCACAACAACTAACCGAGTGAGTATCATTGATTTCTGACAACGAACACATGCTTTCCATCAAACAACTGCAACAGCATCCCCATTTTGCAAGATCTTCACATAGGCTGGCAGTTTTGATTCGCTTCAAGCACCTGCATAGTTGGTCTGTTAAATTGTAGGCTAACTGCAAACTCTGTAAGTTATGGGTTCAAGGTGATCAAAGCTAATCCTGAAATCCCGGGTCGCTGTTTTTAGCAGAATATAAGGATTCCTGTCATTAACATATAATGTCTTATTGACAACACTTACACCAAATCCTACATAGTTTTACTTAAAAGTTTGACATCCAAACATACCCTAATATAGTAATATTGCAAGAAAGGAAAACTTTGCATGCTATAATAATGATAAGTAAACATACCTCATTCACAAGCAATTTTGGTATCAAAGCTGCTGAGGCATATGGCAAATGCTTGGAACGCTGAGATGGGATAGCGGTAATCCATGGTGAAGCAATCTTTTCCGACTTTCCCGAACTGAAGGATGATCTTGTCGTGCTCAGGCCCAGCAGGCCCGTTTTCCGGTGAAGCTACTAACTGAAAGTTCTTTACCGAAGCAACTGTCACCCGTCCATGGAAATTCAAACACCAGCACTGAAGTTGCTCATGCCACCTGGGAGCCTTGTTCCTCAATACTAGTGCTCCGTCATTCTGATTAGTCAGTGGCCCTGACATGTCATCATCTGTACAATTTGACTTTGTGCGAAAGAATGGAAGAGACCGGAATGAATCAAGGCTGCTTAGAGGTAATTCCGTTTGCGTTGGGGCTGTGCCGCCAGCTTCAATGGCGGATCCAGGAATTGAACCCATTACACACGTCATTCTTCTTGGACCCCTGATTCATTTTAAGTGAACTCCGAATCATTCAGACATCATATCTAAAAAATGGATTACCATAAACAAACACTGCTTATAATCACTACATGTCTTACCTATACTAAATTATACATTAAATTCTACATAGTTTAAATTTTAAGCATAATACTACTTAATTGCATTCTACAGCACATCCAAATAGACCCAAAATGCACACATGGGGATCAGTGTAAGTAAATGTCATCTGCAATCTCTACAGCATTTATATAGATTTGTATAGAAAGATTATTTTCGCATAGATAGGTGAAGTCCATAAGCAGTTTACACGAGTGAGATACCTTGAGCCAAGAACATTCAACTCATATGAGATGTGAGCTACAGGATAGTTGCCAACAGAAGCAGCTTGTTTCAAGCCAGCAAGCCTAGTGGAGTGACTCTTTGTCATCTTCGCTCCAGCATATGGTCGTTGTGCATCATATATTGTAAATTTGGTTCCCAGGAAATTTGATCTAGCAGAAGAGCAGACATGATAGTAAATTGAATTGCAGTGTAACTTTGAATGAAATTGTTTTCAAAGGCAAATGTAAACCTACCTTAATTTCCCAATGCAAGTTCCACCCCCTTTTGACATTTCATCGGGATGTAGAGAGACGACATAATCATTACAAGTTGCACGTCTAAACTTCCTCGCAGCCAGTAGAAACTTACCATCTTCAGCTAGTGCTGCAAGACACAATAAGCAATCATATCTTTGAATTTGTGTAGTCCATCTAACAGTTTGAGATATAGCACAGGAGTCATTGTAAAGCAAAATTAGAATGGAAATAAAGTAGCATGATTATTATCTAAGCCATACAAAGAAAACCCTTATTGTCCATTCAAAGTTGACAGATCATCATATAACCCTAGAATACCAAGCATACATGGACAACAGCATCTTCTGTTACAAACTCAACCTAGATCAAGCTCCAATTAGAGTTGTCTCCGCATCTAACAACTAATGTAGCGTGTTCCACCAAAGGAAAGCACAGTCATCACTTGGAAACTTCTAAGCACATCATCCAGAGACACATTATTGTACATATTTATCAGCTTGAAGGTTCTCAACCTCTAAACGGTCGCTGTCCAATTATCCATAAACGGAAATTTATCCGGTGGCAATAGAAGGTAAGGCCAATACAAGCAAACAATCTTATGCACAACAAAACAAAAGCTTACCATTTGTCAAGCTGAGATATAGATGATAAGTTTGAGTGGCCCTATCCCGCTTTATGAAACACTTGATCAAACTATCTCTCGGCCCAGGCTGCAAAAATCAAAGCAAACGTCACAACAAGATACGACAAAAGGGACAATCCAACAATTAAGTGGACATACACAACATCATTGCGTCCAACAAGCCACAGCTGCTCCAGAAGTATATGATTCATTAACAGTAATTAACATAATCCCGTGGAATTCTTTCAAAAATGGTAATGGTAATAATCATACAGACACATAGTACCACAAGTCATTCAAAATTCCATGTTTCACCACCAGAATTTCCTTAAATATTCCTTGGATGCATCAGAACGAAATGAAGGTAAAACATTTTGCATTACATCACCACTAATTATCTTGCAACACCAAAATTGGAACCCTACCTCCATCAACCATTAAAATAACTAAGAACAGGAAAATCCCATGATACAATGAAAGTCAAGAGCCATCTATATGAAACTGTTGAAGAATTCAAGCTTTATCAATTCTTCCTCCCCGTTTTCTTAAAAGAGGGCAATAATATCACATTAAACACACAAATCAACAATCAAAGATTCAAAATCAGGGGGGAAAAAAACATCTCAAACGCACGAAGCATATCATCAAACATTACACACAGGTATCAAGAAGAATATCAAATGGTTTTTAGGTTTTTTTTTCTCCACGCACCTGCTTGACAGAGATGGGAAAAGTGAGTTTTCCGGACAATTCAGGAGTTTTAACAAGGTCCTTCATGATATCCCTCCAATTCTTACAAACACCAGCACAAGAAACCACATTACGCCTCACTGGCCAAAACTCTTCTGAGCTTTCAATCCTCAAAAGCACTTCTCTTAGAAGCTCAGGGGGCAAATTAGCCCAACAAACCCCTTTTCTCTGCTCAATCTCAACATCAGCTCTAGCCATGGCTGAACTATCCTGTACTACTCTTCTAGTAGACCACGATCTCCATCTACACCCACCCAATTTCAACTCCAGCCCTTTTCTCCCTTTGACATGGCCACCACCACCCTCCATGGATCTGGATTTCTCAAACCAACTCCCTTGTAGATTCTCCTCTCTTAATTTATTAGGGTTTGACTTGACCCAGCAAAATTCAGTAGTAGAAAAGAAAGAAAACCCATCTGGGTAGTCTTCAAAAGTGAATAATTTTGGTGATCGAGTGGTGGATTAGAGGTAGGAGAGAGTAATTGATTTGATGCTTTGCTTGTAAGAACGCAAAGAAAAGAGAAAAGTAGGTGCGGCTTGATCTTTTAGGTGTATTTGAAGATGAATTAGTCACAATTCGAAGAATTTATAAAGATGTTATTTTCAGGTTGAAGAAAATGAAATATGAGGAGACGGGAGGAAAGCAAACAATGATTTTGGTGGGTAAAGAACAATTGATAATGGGAACGCAAAGATTAGATAATTAACATTTTGTTAATGGAATTTAGGGATAATTATTTTATAGAATTGAGAGCGATAACGACGAGATCAAAGGTGAAGACTTGAAGTAGGCAAGAGACATAGAGATTGGGGAAGTTGGAAGAAGAATCCATGGATTTGCGATGCTGGTTTTGCTTTCGAGTAGCTTTCCCTACGACCGTTCTATGATGGGGTCTACTAGGGTGACCCCACCATTTCAGAGGATTGAGAATAACAGCTTTGGGCTTTAGAAAGAAAACTGTAAATGCCAGGCGTCATATTTTAAAATTGTATTATTAATACTTTTAAAATATGTTTCTATAATAATTTAAAATTAAAATATTATGAATAGATAAGTATTTTAAAAAATATTATACATCATTGAGTGATTTAATTTGCAAGCTATTTCCGGGCAAGGATATTTTGTATCACTATACATGTATCATTTATATATTTATCACGTGATTGGTGAAATTTGTGTTGTTTATTATTTTTCTCGTAAAACAATAACATTTTAACTTTAATTCTTATTTATTTATCTTCAATCAATCACATGATAGAAATATGGATGAGCATATAGGAGATCTTGATTGAGTTTTTTTTTTAACAAGGAGATAATATAGTGTATACAAGCAATGTGCACGCGTCAGATTGGACGTTTGCTTAGTTGTATGCGTGTATGCACATTGTCTCTTCCTCATCCTTTCTTGCGCCGCAACCGACGGGTCAAGAGCTCGGAGATCAAAAAAAGATTCAAACACCTAACAAAATCACTCAAATCGCTCAGGGATCAATACGGAAAATGGTTCGAGAATCGAATGTTGCATATTCACGACAATCTCAAAGTAGAAAATGTCTTTTTTTAATCCCGCTTTGAGGTTAGTTTTTAACCTTTTTTTAATATCTTTTTTGTTATTTTGAAATTTATTATGATTTTAGGCTTGGATTTAGTTAGTTAAGGAAGAATTTGAATTGGATATTATCAAGATTTAGCATTTTTATGAGATTTTATGAGTTTTTTTTTATTTTATTATTTAGCTATTAAATGGGCTCGAATGGTGGCATCCCGGTGAAGAAGACAACCATTTTTTTTTGAAATGAATATATTATAATTTAAACATATTAAAATAAAAAACGCAAAAAATTATTTGAAAATAAAATTCATATTGAGATGAAAAACATAAAAGAGAAGAAGTGAGACGCTAGACATGTCACAACATCCGCCCGTCGAGATTCTCGAGGTCAATGAGGCATCGAGGGACATGCACCACATCCCGCATCTGTTGAGGCACCTGTTGAGACGCATGCTCTTGTTATCGCCGAGGATGATGCGTCAACATCATCACAAAAAAACTCCGGATTATCATACGGAGCAGTTGGGGGGATCCACATCTAGATGATACTCTAAATGATGAGTAGGAGTAGGTACCTGTTGAACAAGTACAAAAGCCTCATCATGAGGAGGCAAATATTTAAGAGGTATAGGAGCAGGTCCTGTTGACGAGTTGTTGACATGTTATGTTGTCACATGGCTAGCGTGATGTGGGCTAATAGGGTATAATTTCCTTGTTTTTTTCCCCAAATGTTTGATATTAAAGAACATTTTGTTTGTTTCTTTAAGATAATGTCAATTTCATTATATTATCTTAGGACGATCCCAAGATGTTCAGGGTCGTGAAGAGACTTGATGGGATCAAGAAACTATGTGCATGACGTCAAGATTTGGACGACCCGTATTTCTGGTATGATTTGGTCAGATGCAACCGACTTACAAAGTTAGAGGACCTTTAGTTTTGTGGGGTCGAATCACGGCGTTTGTGGAGATGTGACACATAGAGACAAAACCCATAATTTTAAACAGCGGGTTCCTTGTAATTTAAAAAATAATAAAAATAAAAAACAAAACCCGTCTTTTGAAACGGCGGGGTTAAACCTACCATTACAAACAAAGGCTCCAATCCGAACCTGCACTATCTTCCTAAAATGGGAAATACTTTTACTCCGGACCTACAATCGGAAATATTTTTAGTTTTGTGATTATTCTGGAAAAAAAATCTCATTAATTTATGGTATCCCTACTAGTAGACTTGGGCATCCCCAGACCCGGGCCGGACTCGGGCCGAGCCCGGACTTCGGGCTTAAGGTCTTGTCCGTACCCGCCCAGAGCGGGCTTCAGGCCGGGCCCTTTTTTATATATATTTTTTAAAAAATAAAAATTATATATATTAAATATAAAATAAATAAAAACATGGTGGGTGCAGATATGCAATGGAAAATGGATCAAGACTCGCAACTAAACCATCTAAAGCATATCAACAAACCGCAACAAAAAAATGACCCCTTACGAGCTGAGGATATGCAAACTGAAAACTCCAAACAGTTTCATGATGTCTGTTTACATGAAGTTACACACATGAGGTACAAGCAAACTATAGAAGAAACAAATTGAAACTTGCAATTCTTGTTTTTAGGCACTTACGGTTCTTTTACTAACCATGTAATTTGTTGAAATCTTATAATACTACTGCATAATACTGTACAAACCTGAATGTGAATTTCCTTGTGAAATTCATGGACATAACAAAGAGGATTTGTCCGCCTCAAAAATCAATCTTTTACTCTATAACCGAAAGAACTAGTAAAAAGAGAATTACCATATGTGACAAATCTCAGAAAAACGGATTTGGCTTAGCTAAAACCTCTACAAGATCAATAATGTTGTTCACAAGGCAGAAAGTTTTGAACTTCTTGAATTTTAAAACAATTTACAGTTTATGTTTCTCGTGATGTGAGAGATAATAGGAAATTCTTTTATCTTGTAGGTATATACAAGGGAAATCTACCAATGCTTACAACCAATGATACTAAAGTGGTATGGTATCAAATAACACACGTACTAATTACATCCATTCAATTTCGAGGTAGTAAAAATGGGCTACTATCATCTAATCTTTATGAATGGTTTTTATGAAGATTGAACTGTCGTGGAATCCGGAAAAAGGACTTTTGTACTGATATTAAAATAACAACTAAAAATGAGCATATCGATATTTATTGCTAGCAGAAATAAAAATAACGATAGAATCAATTGATAGATATTGGCGAAGTGATGGTTTTGACAGTATTTGATTTATCCCGTCGGATGGTCTAGTAGGAGGTTTATGCCTATTATGGGAAAACAACATAATTACCAATGAAAAAATTATGATTCGTCATAGGGATATAAGATTTGTTATAGTAGAGCATACAAATTTAGAAATTTTTTCTCTCTATAAGTATCTTCTTATTATATGCTCCTCCAAACTAAATATTTAAAGAAGAATTATGTAATAAGATAACGGAATCTATAAACTCGCAAAATAAACTTGTTCTCATTATGGGAGACTTTAATTATATACTCAGCTCTTCTGAAAATCTGGGTTGAGCTCCTCTAAGTACTAATCGATTCCAAAGACTACAAAACCTCATGCAAAAGTGTAATCTCATGGATCATATTTCAAAAGGAAATGAGTTCACTTGGTGAAAAAGAAAGGAAGATGATAATAATACATTTGAGAAGTTAGATAGAGCAATGACCCACATTGATGTGATCAACGCTTATAGTAAAATTCATGTATGAAATCATGTTTTGACCTCGTCAGACCATTGCCTAACTTCAATTGATTTGAATAACACGAAGCAAAATTTTAAAAACAAATATTTTCGATTTGAACTGTGAGGATTGATCGAGAAGATTGTGAGCATATTATTTAGCAAACTTAAAGAAACCAATTCTTTGGGACACATATGTTTAACTTAGTAAAAAAAGTTTAATCTCATTAAAACCAAACTCAAAGTTTGGAGCAAACTCAAACTTTGAAATATCAATAAGCAAGTCCGTTAAATTGACTCATTGATTGAGAATCTACAAAATTTAAACTTTTTCAATTTTTCTAATCAACAAAATGAGAAACTTATTAGACTAAACAAAAAAAGAGAAAGTCTAATTGAGTTCCAACAAAAGTATTGGATGCAACGAGCAAAATCAAAGTCGCTAGAGTACGGCGACAAGTACACAAAATACCATCATAGGAAAGCTACGGGAATAAGAAATGGGATATCAATAATCTCAATTGCAAGAGTAAATGGCCCAACGTTGAAACTTGAAGATGAAATAATCAAAGAAATTTCCAAAGACAATAAGATCGTTTCCGATCAAGTCATATTAACGAGAATTCCCTAAAGCAATACCTTGAAGTAATCACAAGCGAAATAACCGATCTGGAAAATAAGGAACTAACCAAACCATTCTCAAATGATGACATTAAAAAAGCAGTATTTGATATTGGTAGTGATAAATCTCCGGGTCCTGATAGAATGCCCGCCGGTTTCTTCCAAAAATATTGGAATATCATAGGCCCAAGTGGTATTCGTGTGGTAAAGAGCTTCTATCATACGGGTAAAATACTAAAACAAATCAACCATACCTTCATCACCCTAATCCCAAAGACCGATAACCCAAATTTGACTGACCATTATAGTCGTGTTAGTCTATGCTCAACAACGTACAAAATGATTCCAAAAAATTTAGCATCCAGACTTAAGACAATTTTACCAAAATAGATTCACCCTCTTCAAAGGGCCATTACACAAAGTAGATCAATCCATGATAATATTCTTATTGCCCATGTTAGATTATTAGGCCATACATTGGGTCATATATTTGAGTTTATCTCTTTATTTGTTAATTTATCTTTATATTTGAGTTGATCTTTATTTGTTATTTTTTCTTTATCTTACTTTCTTACTATCTTGACCTTTATTCTTGTTATAAATACTTTGTCCAATCAATGACATATACAAGCCTTCAGTTCACAAATCTCCTCATATCGGCACCTTATTATCGCCAACAAAACAAGAAGCAAATCAAGTAATGAAGGGAGGTGGTCCATCAAGTCCTCATATCATCATTTCGCTCATACCTAATACGAAGGGGAGGACCAATAAGTCCTCATATCATCCTTTCACTCATACGTACTCTAGGACACTAATCAACTTGCGTTCTAGGGCCTAAAGCTTACCCTAAGACACTAATCAACTTGCGGCTTAGGACCCAAAACTTATCCTTGGACACTAATCAAACATGCGTCATAGGTCCCAAAACATACCCTAAGACGCTAATCTACTTGCATCTAAGGGCCTAAAACTTATCCCAGGACACTAATCTACTTGCGTTCTAGGGCCACTGCGCCATATCGACTCCAATATAATGAAGGGAGGAGGTCCATCAAGTCCTCAATTCATCTCTTCGAGTTTCTATTGTTCAAACTTGAAGTTGTTGAATTAACACCTTCAGCTTGAGGGAGAGTGTTAGATTATTGGGCCATACACTAATGTAACACCCCAAATCTGTAGGACTCAGAGTGCTACAGGGCTAGGATCTCACAATGGATCCTGACCCTAGCCTGACAACAATTTCACTTATCTTACAACAAGGCACAAATAGATTAAAACAAAACATGAAACTAATATATAAATATCAAAAGGTTATACAGAGTACTGCTGAGTACAAAGTCAAAACAGAAATCCGTACAACATAAATAACCCAAATCCCACGATATCGCCCCAGTGTACGGAACCCTCAGCAGATCACCCCTCTGATCACTCTGCAGCTTTCTTAACCTGCAAAGGATCTACAACACGGTATAAAACCGTTAGCTAACCATACACATATATAAGATGCTAGAGCACAAACACACATCAGAAATCTTAACACATCATCATGTTTTCACACATTTACCCGGTTATTATCTTTATAACGTTACTCATTCAAATAATATATCTGTATATGAATATATGTGACACGAGGAATGTATATAACCCTCGCCTCTGCGTGCAATAGTTAGCTGGAGTGGTATCAGCGCACTTTCCCGTATACCATATGGAGTGGTAGATGCCCTTCCCGTATACCAGGTCTAACTAGCTTACAAAGAACTTCCCAGACTCCACTACGGAATGAAAGGTAAGTTGTCTAAGCCACTACAATGGGCGGTCAATATAACATAGGTCGGTAATGAACCATATCGCATGATACATAACATAAACAAACACCACTCAAGAATACATCCAATATAAGGATGGTAGCTAAGTAAGTCCTATGGACTTACCTCAACCTCAGAAGTAGTATCACTACGATCATCTCTCACTCAGGTCCACTCCAAACTGGAGGACAACACGGCCTATACAAGGCATACATATATTATATATATATATCAAACTCCTATCACACAAAGGGGTCACACCTAGACCCAAGGGATCCATAGGGATCATATCCAACTCGTAAACCTCAAAGCCCTAACCGGCATATCTATATCATACTCATCATCATCCGATACCTAGCATGGTACTAAGTTCCTCATACTAAGAAAGGAAAGGAGCTACCCAACTATAGGTAGTCCCGGGACAAGACGCACCTGCATGATCAAGGGACGCAGGGGCGGAATAGACAACCCGTAGGCGCGGCAGGGAGCAGCCGCAGGCGCGGTGACAAGGGACGCAGGCAAGGCGGCGGGCACGACGCGGCAAGATGGCACAACGTCCGCAGGGGCGGCGTCTTCCTGGCGCGGGGCGGCGACGATGCGGAAAGCGATCTCGCGGTTTCTCTTCGGCTCTTCACGTGATCAAATCACGTCTTCTCTCATCCAAAGTCACACACATACATATACATACACATTCCAACATTAATCTATGATCAATTCATCTAATCTTAAGCTAAGGAAGAAGAACAAGAAAGAAAGAAAGGAAGGAGGAGCAAGGAGCTCACCTCCTTAGCTATGATCATCCAAGGAAGTACAGAACATACTCTCAGCTTGCCTCTGAAGCTCAGCAAACATGCACACAACATCCAACAACACCAAGTCACACCAAATTCTAGCAAACTCCAAGAGATTCTCAAGCAAAATCAAGGGAAAGGATGAAGAAGCAAGAAGGACGTAGGAAGGTTGTGAAGGGAATGAGAAACACTTGATCAGCAAGCCAAAGCAAGGGAAAGGTTAAGGAAGTGAAAGAGTAAAGCACGGGTCAAAGGAGTCAACAAAACCGGCTACAGCCGCCGGAAACCGCAGGGGCGGTTCCATGAGCCGCGGGAGCGGCAAACATGCCCGTGGGTGCGGCAAGGCCAATCTCGGCCAAAGCCAATCTCGGCTAAGGACAAAACTCGGTCCGAAAGACTAAGGCTCTTACACCTCATCCCCCTAAAAAACAAGTTTCTTCCCGAAACTTGCAAAGTTCTGAAATCACTTGGACTCAAAAGCCGAGGTACAACTCTCTCTATAACCTAAAACATAAGCATGGAGGAAAACATCAACTCCAGCAACAAAACACTATCCAAGGCCTAGATGAATCACATCTCTAGCCGTATCATATCCGTAACAGAAAGGCATGGAGGAAGAACATCTCCAGCACTACTATGTCCATCAAAATAGCATGGAGGAAAGAACCCTCTCCAGCTAAACCTATCATATCACAATAGCATGGAGGAAAGAACCATCTCCAGCTATAAACAATAATCATACTATCACAACAAGATCTAATAAGATCATATATCACATCCAGCTAGTATGAAAGTAAACACATCATAGCATATAAGCATATAAGCACATAACACTCACCAAGGTAGTACTAAGATCTACTCGGTGATCCTACTAGTGCCCTATCTCGGCATAGAACTCTGGATAGTTCCTCTGGATACTATCCTCAGTCTCCCATGTAGCCTCCTCGGGTCCTCGTCTCGACCACTGTATCCTCAGCATAGGAATGTCCTTCGAACGCAGGCGTCTCATACCTCGCTCTAGGACTGCAATAGGATGCTCAGCAAACGTGTGGTCCGGCTCAACCACCAAATCGTCATAGCTCATAATGTGTCTCGGATCTAGTATGTACTCCCTCAGCTGAGACACATGAAATACAGGGTGAACACCCTCTAATCTCGGAGGCAAAGCTAATATGTATGCTACGCTCCCAACCCGATCCAGAATCTCGAACGGTCCGACATATCGGGGGCTCAACTTCCCCTTAATGCCAAAACGCCTAACACCTCGTGTTGGGGACACTTCTCAGCCACACATGGGCTCCAACTCTGAACTCTAGAGGTCTACGCCTCCTATCACCATAAGACTTCTGACGGCTCTGCGCAGTCAGCATCCGCTCTCTAATCAGTGCTACTCGAGCCACATCATCCTGAATTTGATCAGGTGTCAAACCACTAACACTGCTCTGCTCATCCCAGCATAACGGGGTACGACATCTCTGTCCATACAGTGCCTCATATGAGGCCATCCCAATAGATGCATGCCGCTGTTGTTGTATGAGAACTCAACAAGTGGGAGATGATCCGTCCACACCTGTCCCCAATCCAACACACAAGCTCGCAACATATCCTCTAGGGTCTGAATGGTCCTCTCTGACTGACCATCTGTCTGAGGATGGAACGCAGTCGTGAAGTGCAAACTCGTCCCCATGGCAGTCTGAATCTGCTGCCAAAATCTCGAGGTAAATCGTCCATCTCTATCTGAGACGATCGTCCATCGGTACACCATGGAGTCTCACTATCTGCCTAGTGTACTCCTCAACTAATCTGCTCACCGGCCACGTCTCCCTAATAGGAATGAAACGTGCCGTCTTCGTCAATCTGTCCACTATGACCCAGATGACATCAAAACTCCGGCTCAGCCTCAGTCCAGTCACAAAATCCATGGTGACGTCCTCCATCTTCCTCTGTGGAACAGGAAGTGGATGGAGCTCACCTCTAGGTCTGAAATGCTCGATCTTGACCTGCTGGCAGGTCGCACACTGTGCCACAAATCTAGCCACATCGGGCTTCAGCCCTCCCACCAATATAAACGTCTCAAGTCCTGATACATCTTACTCGTATCTGGATGGACAAAGTAAGGTGAACAGTGAGCCTCCTATAAAATCCTCTGTCTCAACTCTGTATCAGCAGGTACACAGATGCGACCGCGGCGTCTCAAAACCCCATCTGCTCCTAGCAGGAACTGTGGTGCCTCATCCCGAGACATCCTCTCACGGATCCTCATCAGTGTCGGGCAGGTTTCCTGCTTCTGTTGGATCTCACCCAACAGATCAAGAAAAACCTCTAAAGTACGCAGTTGGGCATCCTCATCAGGAAACTGGATGTCCAACTCTAACTAGATCAAGTCTCTCTGCAACTTTAGTTGAACTGTCAGCCTCGCAATCGCCTGCTCTCGAGGCGTCTTCCTGCTCAGGGCATCGGCGACAACGTTCGCCTTCCCTGGATGATACAGAATCTCTAAATCAAATTCCTTGATCAGCTCGAGCCACCTACGCTGGCGGTTATTCAATTCCCGCTGCGTGAAAATATACTTCAGACTCTTATGGTCTGTGAAAATCTGAGGCGGCAAACTGGACGGCTCAGCAAAAACATCAAGGAAATCACAGACAATTGGGATATCCTCTAATGCTGGACTCTCCCCCTCCTTTATGGCATAACACCAGAAGGCCTCGCAACCCTGTGCAATCAATCTAGCTGCTCGTATAGCGCTGATAACTGTGCCTGTCTTTCCAAGGTCCCAACCTCGGAAAACCTCTATCTGGCCTAACTCGGTAGAGAGGGTAACAGTCCTCCTATCTACATCTAAGACTGTAGAATGTCTATCCATCCAATCCATACCTAGAATGACTTCTTCATGCTCTAATGGCATGACAAAGAAGTCAACTAGTAACACACGGGTCCCTACAAAAATGGGACAACCGTGAGTCTCACGGGTACCTCTGATCCTACCACCATCGGGTAACCCTATAATAAAGGGCATCCCCTCAATTGTATCTAAACTAAGACGCTCTACACAAGCATCAAAAATAAAAGAGTGCGTAGCACTTGTATCAAATAAAACTCTAACAGGTAAACCATGAATCAGAATGGTATCTGTAGCAGTAGGTGCAGCTGGTTCCTCTACACTCCTCAACTCAAAAACTCGGCCATGTGGGCCTCGGGTATTAGTGGTGCTCCCACCATGACCTCTGCCTCTGCTCGGCCCAAGAGCAAATCCCTGAGTCGTAGGGCGATCTGGGACCCTCTGTTGTCCCTGAATCTGCTGCTGTTGAGGTGGCTTCTGCCCACCTCCCACTGCACCAGCAGGAGAAGAACCCTGCTGAGAGGCAGCTCCGCCCTGTCGGCAGTAAACGGCTCGGTGACCCTGCCTACCACAGGTGTAGCAAGTCACTAGTGGCCTCGTGCACTCTGGCCTCATATGCCCTGGATCGCCACAGTTAAAACACTGACGTCCCTTATCTGCAACTGGTGCAGATGAAAGCTGACTCTAGCGTCTCTGACCTCGCCAAGCACTAGCAGTACCGCCAGTACCACTGGTCTGCCCTGTACGCTGCCTCTTCTCAGACCCTCCGGTCTAAGAAGCTCTCCTCCGACCAGCTCGCTCCCTCTCATAGTCGGAAGCTATGTCTTGATAGTCCGTGAGAGTCTCACAATGAAATCCTGCCATGTAAGTCCGGGTAACATCCCTCAGTCATCGGGAAAATAGATATACGTGCTGATTTGCAGGAGGTGCAGCTGGACCCAACAATGCTAGCTCCTCCTGAAACCTCCTGATAGCCTCGGAGACTGGTACATCCTCAAACCCAGCCTCCACAAAATCCCGCAGTGTCTCCCTTCTCAGTGAGGCAGGGCAGAAACGCTCTCTTATCATAGTCTTCATCTGCTCATAACTGGTAACCTGACCCTGTACTGATCTCCACCAGTGTTGTGCCAAGTCCCGGAATAAAGTCTGAACCAGCTCGATCTGTCTGTCTACTGGACATCTAATGGACTCCAGAGCTGAGTCCACATGCCCAATCCAGAGCTCAACCTCTAACCCCACCTTCCTAGTGAAAGGTGGTACACCCATCTGATGGAATGCCTTCAACCAGGTATCTGGTCTAGGCCCTCTATGCTCCTCTCGAACCGGAGGAATCTTAGCAGCGTGTGCTTGTACAACTGGCACCTGTGTAACCCCGTGGGATCTCTCAGATGGTCCCTCACGTGCCTGTAAATCTGAGGCACGTCTACCGGCTCTGGAAGCCTCCTCTACTCATTTGATGTAAGCACAGAACTCGGATCCCCCCATGGAGACACGATCAGAATCACAAGATTGGGCTCTTTGTGCCCATTGACTCTCAACTGCACCGTTCCCAGTCTCAAGAATAACGCTCTCAGCAACCTCCTCATGTGTCTCTCCTGCTTCCTGTGAACCACCAGCAGGAGTCCTACCTCGTCCTCTACCTAGAGGGGGTCTACCTCTACCTCGTCTAGCTGCAGGTAAGGCTCTAGTCTGAACCATCTGCAGAAGACGTAAACCTAACTTAGAAGGCTATATATATGCCATATGTATAGATATATATCAAATCAATCACAACAGAATATCTATATATATCTATACTGTCGAGATCTTCAGAGGGGCGATGGCTTTTGAAAAGTCAGACCCCTTTCGGGTTCTGTTTATTTATCTATTCGAACTTTATTGCAGATTACTAGTGCCATTGTTGTCAACCTAGGCTCTGATACCAACTTTGTAACACCCCAAATCCGTAGGACTCAAAGTGCTACTGGGCTAGGATCTCACAATGGATCCTGATCCTAGCCTGACAACAATTTCACTGATCTTACAACAAGGCATAGATAGATTAAAACAAAACATGAAACTGATATATAAATATCAAAAGGTTATACAGAGTACTGCTGAGTACAAAGTCAAAACAGAAATCCGTACAACATAAATAACCCAAATCCCACGATATCGCCCCAGTGTACGGAACCCTCAGCAGATCACCCCTCTGGATCACTCTGTAGCTTTCTTAACCTGCAAAGGATCTACAACACGGTATAAAACCGTTAACTAACCATACACATATATAAGAAGATGCTAGAGCACAAACACACATCAGAAATCTTAACACATCATCATGCTTTCACACATTTACCCGGTTATTATCTTTATAACGTTACTCGTTCAAATAATATATGTGTGTATGAATATATGTGACACGAGGAATGTATATAACCCTCGCCTCTGCGTGCAATAACTAGCTGGAGTGGTATCAGCGCACTTTCCCGTATACCATATGGAGTGGTAGATGCCCTTCCCGTATACCAGGTCTAACTAGCTTACAAAGAACTTCTCAGACTCCACTACGGAATGAAAGGTAAGTTGTCACAGCCACTACAATGGGCGGTCAATATAACATAGGTCGGTAATGAACCATATCGCATGTTACAAAGCATAAACAAACACCACTCAAGCATACATCCAATAAAAGGATGGTAGCTAAGTAAGTCCTATGGACTTACCTCAACCTCAGAAGTAGTATCACTACGATCATCTCTCACTCAGGTCCACTCCAAACTGGAGGACAACACGGCCTATACAAGGCATACATATATATATATATATATCAAACTCCTATCACACAAAGGGGTCACACCTAGACCCAAGGGATCCATAGGGATCATATCCAACTCGTAAACCTCAAAGCCCTAACCGGCATATCTATATCATACTCATCATCATCCGATACCTAGCATGGTACTAAGTTCCTCATACTAAGAAAGGAAAGGAGCTACCCAACTATAGGTAGTCCCGGGACAAGACGCACCTGCATGATCAAGGGACGCAGGGGCGGAATAGACAACCCGTAGGCGCGGCAGGGAGCAGCCGCAGGCGCGGTGACAAGGGACGCAGGCAAGGCGCGGGCACGACGCGGCAAGATGGCACAACGTCCGCAGGGGCGGCGTCTTCCTGGCGCGGGGCGGCGACGATGCGGAAAGCGATCTCGCGGTTTCTCTTCGGCTCTTCACGTGATCAAATCACGTCTTCTCTCATCCAAAGTCACACACATACATATACATACACATTCCAACATTAATCTATGATCAATTCATCTAATCTTAAGCTAAGGAAGAAGAACAAGAAAGAAAGAAAGGAAGGAGGAGCAAGGAGCTCACCTCCTTAGCTATGATCATCCAAGGAAGTACAGAACATACTCTCAGCTTGCCTCTGAAGCTCAGCAAACATGCACACAACATCCAACAACACCAAGTCACACCAAATTCTAGCAAACTCCAAGAGATTCTCAAGCAAAATCAAGGGAAAGGATGAAGAAGCAAGAAGGACGTAGGAAGGTTGTGAAGGGAATGAGAAACACTTGATCAGCAAGCCAAAGCAAGGGAAAGGTTAAGGAAGTGAAAGAGTAAAGCACGGGTCAAAGGAGTCAACAAAACCGGCTACAGCCGCCGGAAACCGCAGGGGCGGTTCCATGAGCCGCGGGAGCGGCAAACATGCCCGTGGGTGCGGCAAGGCCAATCTCGGCCAAAGCCAATCTCGGCTAAGGACAAAACTCGGTCCGAAAGACTAAGGCTCTTACACCTCATCCCCCTAAAAACAAGTTTCTTCCCGAAACTTGCAAAGTTCTGAAATCACTTGGACTCAAAAGCCGAGGTACAACTCTCTCTATAACCTAAAACATAAGCATGGAGGAAAACATCAACTCCAGCAACAAAACACTATCCAAGGCCTAGATGAATCACATCTCTAGCCGTATCATATCCGTAACAGAAAGGCATGGAGGAAGAACATCTCCAGCACTACTATGTCCATCAAAATAGCATGGAGGAAAGAACCCTCTCCAGCTAAACCTATCATATCACAATAGCATGGAGGAAAGAACCATCTCCAGCTATAAACAATAATCATACTATCACAACAAGATCTAATAAGATCATATATCACATCCAGCTAGTATGAAAGTAAACACATCATAGCATATAAGCATATAAGCACATAACACTCACCAAGGTAGTACTAAGATCTACTCGGTGATCCTACTAGTGCCCTATCTCGGCATAGAACTCTGGATAGTTCCTCTGGATACTATCCTCAGTCTCCCATGTAGCCTCCTCGGGTCCTCGTCTCGACCACTGTATCCTCAGCATAGGAATGTCCTTCGAACGCAGGCGTCTCATACCTCGCTCTAGGACTGCAATAGGATGCTCAGCAAACGTGTGGTCCGGCTCAACCACCAAATCGTCATAGCTCATAATGTGTCTCGGATCTAGTATGTACTCCCTCAGCTGAGACACATGAAATACAGGGTGAACACCCTCTAATCTCGGAGGCAAAGCTAATATGTATGCTACGCTCCCAACCCGATCCAGAATCTCGAACGGTCCGACATATCGGGGGCTCAACTTCCCCTTAATGCCAAAACGCCTAACACCTCGTGTTGGGGACACTCTCAGCCACACATGGGCTCCAACTCTGAACTCTAGAGGTCTACGCCTCCTATCACCATAAGACTTCTGACGGCTCTGCGCAGTCAGCATCCGCTCTCTAATCAGTGCTACTCGAGCCACATCATCCTGAATTTGATCAGGTGTCAAACCACTAACACTGCTCTGCTCATCCCAGCATAACGGGGTACGACATCTCTGTCCATACAGTGCCTCATATGAGGCCATCCCAATAGATGCATGCCCGCTGTTGTTGTATGAGAACTCAACAAGTGGGAGATGATCCGTCCACACCTGTCCCCAATCCAACACACAAGCTCGCAACATATCCTCTAGGGTCTGAATGGTCCTCTCTGACTGACCATCTGTCTGAGGATGGAACGCAGTCGTGAAGTGCAAACTCGTCCCCATGGCAGTCTGAATCTGCTGCCAAAATCTCGAGGTAAATCGTCCATCTCTATCTGAGACGATCGTCCTCGGTACACCATGGAGTCTCACTATCTGCCTAGTGTACTCCTCAACTAATCTGCTCACCGGCCACGTCTCCCTAATAGGAATGAAACGTGCCGTCTTCGTCAATCTGTCCACTATGACCCAGATGACATCAAAACTCCGGCTCAGCCTCAGTCCAGTCACAAAATCCATGGTGACGTCCTCCATCTTCCTCTGTGGAACAGGAAGTGGATGGAGCTCACCTCTAGGTCTGAAATGCTCGATCTTGACCTGCTGGCAGGTCGCACACTGTGCCACAAATCTAGCCACATCGGGCTTCAGCCCTCCCCACCAATATAAACGTCTCAAGTCCTGATACATCTTACTCGTATCTGGATGGACAAAGTAAGGTGAACAGTGAGCCTCCTATAAAATCCTCTGTCTCAACTCTGTATCAGCAGGTACACAGATGCGACCGCGGCGTCTCAAAACCCCATCTGCTCCTAGCAGGAACTGTGGTGCCTCATCCCGAGACATCCTCTCACGGATCCTCATCAGTGTCGGGCAGGTTTCCTGCTTCTGTTGGATCTCACCCAACAGATCAAGAAAAACCTCTAAAGTACGCAGTTGGGCATCCTCATCAGGAAACTGGATGTCCAACTCTAACTAGATCAAGTCTCTCTGCAACTTTAGTTGAACTGTCAGCCTCGCAATCGCCTGCTCTCGAGGCGTCTTCCTGCTCAGGGCATCGGCGACAACGTTCGCCTTCCCTGGATGATACAGAATCTCTAAATCAAATTCCTTGATCAGCTCGAGCCACCTACGCTGGCGGTTATTCAATTCCCGCTGCGTGAAAATATACTTCAGACTCTTATGGTCTGTGAAAATCTGAGGCGGCAAACTGGACGGCTCAGCAAAAACATCAAGGAAATCACAGACAATTGGGATATCCTCTAATGCTGGACTCTCCCCCTCCTTTATGGCATAACACCAGAAGGCCTCGCAACCCTGTGCAATCAATCTAGCTGCTCGTATAGCGCTGATAACTGTGCCTGTCTTTCCAAGGTCCCAACCTCGGAAAACCTCTATCTGGCCTAACTCGGTAGAGAGGGTAACAGTCCTCCTATCTACATCTAAGACTGTAGAATGTCTATCCATCCAATCCATACCTAGAATGACTTCTTCATGCTCTAATGGCATGACAAAGAAGTCAACTAGTAACACACGGGTCCCTACAAAAATGGGACAACCGTGAGTCTCACGGGTACCTCTGATCCTACCACCATCGGGTAACCCTATAATAAAGGGCATCCCCTCAATTGTATCTAAACTAATATATAAACACCTTCAGCTTGAGGGAGAGTGTTAGATTATTGGGCCATACACTAATGTAACACCCCAAATCTGTAGGACTCAGAGTGCTACAGGGCTAGGATCTCACAATGGATCCTGACCCTAGCCTGACAACAATTTCACTTATCTTACAACAAGGCACAAATAGATTAAAACAAAACATGAAACTAATATATAAATATCAAAAGGTTATACAGAGTACTGCTGAGTACAAAGTCAAAACAGAAATCCGTACAACATAAATAACCCAAATCCCACGATATCGCCCCAGTGTACGGAACCCTCAGCAGATCACCCCTCTGATCACTCTGCAGCTTTCTTAACCTGCAAAGGATCTACAACACGGTATAAAACCGTTAGCTAACCATACACATATATAAGATGCTAGAGCACAAACACACATCAGAAATCTTAACACATCATCATGTTTTCACACATTTACCCGGTTATTATCTTTATAACGTTACTCATTCAAATAATATATCTGTATATGAATATATGTGACACGAGGAATGTATATAACCCTCGCCTCTGCGTGCAATAGTTAGCTGGAGTGGTATCAGCGCACTTTCCCGTATACCATATGGAGTGGTAGATGCCCTTCCCGTATACCAGGTCTAACTAGCTTACAAAGAACTTCCCAGACTCCACTACGGAATGAAAGGTAAGTTGTCTAAGCCACTACAATGGGCGGTCAATATAACATAGGTCGGTAATGAACCATATCGCATGATACATAACATAAACAAACACCACTCAAGAATACATCCAATATAAGGATGGTAGCTAAGTAAGTCCTATGGACTTACCTCAACCTCAGAAGTAGTATCACTACGATCATCTCTCACTCAGGTCCACTCCAAACTGGAGGACAACACGGCCTATACAAGGCATACATATATATATATATATATCAAACTCCTATCACACAAAGGGGTCACACCTAGACCCAAGGGATCCATAGGGATCATATCCAACTCGTAAACCTCAAAGCCCTAACCGGCATATCTATATCATACTCATCATCATCCGATACCTAGCATGGTACTAAGTTCCTCATACTAAGAAAGGAAAGGAGCTACCCAACTATAGGTAGTCCCGGGACAAGACGCACCTGCATGATCAAGGGACGCAGGGGCGGAATAGACAACCCGTAGGCGCGGCAGGGAGCAGCCGCAGGCGCGGTGACAAGGGACGCAGGCAAGGCGGCGGGCACGACGCGGCAAGATGGCACAACGTCCGCAGGGGCGGCGTCTTCCTGGCGCGGGGCGGCGACGATGCGGAAAGCGATCTCGCGGTTTCTCTTCGGCTCTTCACGTGATCAAATCACGTCTTCTCTCATCCAAAGTCACACACATACATATACATACACATTCCAACATTAATCTATGATCAATTCATCTAATCTTAAGCTAAGGAAGAAGAACAAGAAAGAAAGAAAGGAAGGAGGAGCAAGGAGCTCACCTCCTTAGCTATGATCATCCAAGGAAGTACAGAACATACTCTCAGCTTGCCTCTGAAGCTCAGCAAACATGCACACAACATCCAACAACACCAAGTCACACCAAATTCTAGCAAACTCCAAGAGATTCTCAAGCAAAATCAAGGGAAAGGATGAAGAAGCAAGAAGGACGTAGGAAGGTTGTGAAGGGAATGAGAAACACTTGATCAGCAAGCCAAAGCAAGGGAAAGGTTAAGGAAGTGAAAGAGTAAAGCACGGGTCAAAGGAGTCAACAAAACCGGCTACAGCCGCCGGAAACCGCAGGGGCGGTTCCATGAGCCGCGGGAGCGGCAACCCGCAGGGGCGGCATACATGCCCGTGGGTGCGGCAAGGCCAATCTCGGCCAAAGCCAATCTCGGCTAAGGACAAAACTCGGTCCGAAAGACTAAGGCTCTTACAACTAAGCCGTATATTTGAGCTTATCCCTTTGGTATTTTATTTTTATCTTTGGGTTTATTCTTTATTTGTTAGTTTATCTTTATCTTACTTTATTATTAGCTTGACCTTTATTCTTGTTATAAATAATTTTCCCAATCATTGACATATATAAGTCTTTAGTTCACAAATATCTACAACCCATGAAGTTTTTCATGTTTTAAAACAAAAAATGGAAAAAGGGGTATATGGCTATCAAACTCGACATGGAAAAGGCCTATGATAGGGTGGAATGACCTTTTATTCTCTTGTGTTGGAGAAATTTGGCTTTGAGAAAAATTTATTAACTTGATTAAGGAATGTATTTCTATAGTTTCCTATTCTATCTAATCAACGATAAACCTACGGATATGATATATCCCAAAAGAGGTTTACGTCAGGGTGATACAATTTCACCTATGTTATTCAACTTAAGTGCGGAAGTTCTTGCACAAAATTTACAAAAACGAAGTAACCAGAATATAAAAAAAATATTGGATTGCCAATAACTAGAGGTGGGACGGGACTATTATCCCATTTCTTGTCTTTGTTGATGATATAATAATATTTGTCAAAGCATCAACAACGACAAGTACTAAGGTACTAGATATCTCGAATGGTTATTGTCATATCTCAACTTCCACAAATCGTCCTTTCAAACTAACAAAAAATGTTTGGATTAATGTGAAAACACAAATCCAATTAAATACTAGAATAACCGCTACATATTGTTTGGATAAACACCTTGGGTGTCCAATTATTAACGATAGAGTAAATAAGAGTGTCTATGAAGATGTGATAACAAGATCTAGACAACAATTAACTAAATGGAAGGTTAACACTTTTCCAAGAAGGAAGAAAAATCATAAGCAAGGCAAACCTTAATGCTAAACCAAACATCATTCTGCAAAGCTTTATGCTCCCAACAAGTATTCATAATGAAATAGATCAAATATATCGAACTTTCTTTTGGAACAAAAGGGTCAGTTTCCACATACTTTATCTTTAGCATGGGTTTATTTATATCAAAGAGAAACTTATATATAAGACTTTAACACATATTTTATCTTTAGTATGAGTGATAAGAATCGGAATGAAAAAGGTTGTGAAATCTTATTTTGATCCTAGTTAAACGATTTGGATAAAATGCCAAGTAGGGGGTGCATTATAGGTTAATGTTTTACCATGTTACAATAAAACAAATTTTATTTTAATATCTCTGGATAAACCAATTTGTAGAACTGAAGTATAATTAAAGTACGAAAGTAAAACCTTGAAAATTATGTATATTGTTCTTTTAAAGAAGTCTATTCAAAATTTATTGTCTAGAAAATAATTTTTAAATTATTAGTTATCACAATTATCATTATTAATATTAATGAAAATTTTATTTTTAATATTTTCAAATATATTTTATCTTTAACTCTAGTTAAATGAGTTGGAATTAAAAAAATGTCATTATAGACTTCTAGTATGTACTATGTAATTATAGTGAATAAGAAGTTCAAATCGAAAGTCGTTTTATTATTTTTTAAAAAATATTAAATTATAGATTTAAAGTAAGAATGTAAAAATCTTATTTTGATCGAAAGTTTTTTTTTTGAAAACTCAAACAATTCATTAATTGTTTCAGCAATGACAAAAGGGAGTACATGATTATACTGTTGTAGCACATTCATAGGCAGAACTCTAGCTAGATCATGTGCTACATGGTTACAACTCCGATTAACAAAATACAACTGCACAAAAACAAAATCCCGAGCCATATCTCTGGTATCATCAAGGAGCAGTCTCCAATTTGTAGAGTAGATTTTGTTTGAATTAAAATATTGAACATTAGGCCAACAATCACTTTCAACGAGGACCTGAGTTATACCACACCTCTTACCTTCCTGGAAAGCTTTATAGTTGCTAACTCCGCCATTAACGGATCCACGCCAACCCTGTAGCGTTTCACTCTAGCCGACACCACAACACCATTATGATCCCGCACCACCACACCTAAACCCGCTTTAACCCCAACTCCGAAATAGGCTTTTTGTATTAATCTTGTAAGCACCCCACCCCCTACTTGGCCTCTGCCAAGTTGTTAACTTCCTACCATCAATAATGTGCCTCTGCTCAGATCGGTTAAGATCTCCTGTTCCACTCACTTTATGTATCCTTGTATATCTCTATTGCATGATTGGTGGAATTGTTGTTGTTTATTATTTTTCTCGTAAAGTACTATTACTTTAATACTTCTTTATCTAGCTTAAACCAATCACATGAGAGGGATACATGTATTAGGGATACATGTATTAGTGATATATGAGATCTTGATTGTGCTCAGATAGTGTATAATTTTCATGAGACCTATCATTAGCAACACATTTCTTAATTAATCTCCTTGCAATCTTTAACCATAACATTAAAACCATCCCGAACCATGTTGATATTAAACTCACCATCACCAAAAATATGCTTGTTCATCACAACCTATGCAATCCCAACATTTATCACAAATTCGTCCACACCTTGCATTCCATGTAAATCACGAACAATTTTTATAATCTCACTTAGGTACAAGAACTCAGTATTATCGTTCCAAACATGGTGTAAGTTGTGTGTTTATAGTAGTTCTCCTGTAATAGCATAGCAGAAAGCTTCTACGCCTTGTTCTCCTATCTTTAATTAAGCCAATACGGTTTTCGAGAATCTTCCCACACCCCAACACCTTTAGAGCAACCATGTATAGCATGGAATAATGTTTAATCTTTTTCTCTGCATCTTCAACGTAACATATTATCAACACTCTTCTCCTAAACAGTTTAGGGCCTGTTTAGTAATAAGCTTTTAGAGGTTTTTTTAGATTTGTGTTAGATCCCACTCATTCATGTACGTGTTTAGTTAAAGAATTGAGAATTTCATTATAGTTTTAAAACATATTTTTTAGGGATCTCAAATCTGATTTTAAAACCTACAAATTGAAGATTTTAGGAGATTTCAGATTTATATCTGAAAAAATGAGACTCTAATGCCCTTTTATGTCTTCTCCTTCATCGATCTTTCCTTTCTTCTCTGTTCTTTCTTCCTTCAAGTGATTTTCCACCTGCAAATTTATTAATTGTAGCACTGTTGAAGACTTGAAGCAAGCTGAGCAAGTTGATGTCGAAATTCGTCCCAAGAACCTAGAACTAGGGTTCTTGGCCTCTTGCATTCGTCTTGCCCTCTTTCAGCAGGGTTATGGCAAAAACGAGGAGAAATACGTCCCAAGAACAAAGCACAGAGGAAAAACAAATCGATTTGGTTGGATTATGCCTTTTATTTCTTCTCCTTCATCGATCTTTCTTTTCTTTTCTTTTCTTTGTTCTATCTTCCTTCAAGTGCTCTTCTATCTGCAGATTGTACTTTCAGCAGGGGTTCTAGCAAAACATAGAAGAAATGCAAGTACTCTTCTATCTGCAAATCTTCCTTCAGGTTGGAGATGATGGAACCTAAGCCTGAGTTTCACCGGAAATTACAGAAATTGATTTGGTTGTCGGGTAACCCTAGATCTGGGTCCTTTGTCCCCTCCCTTGTTTCTTGATAACATGATTTATCGACCTGTTGCATTCATGCATTTAGTTAGATTTTTTCTTTGCGAATTCATGTTTTAGCCTTAGTTTGTGTCATTTATGCTTGTTTAGTTCTACTTTGCAAGAATAGATGTCTACACACGCTATTTGTGGCTTTGTAGGTGATTTGACACATTTTAGAGCTAAAACGACGTATTTGAGGATCAAGTCTCGAAGTGGACGCATTGGAGCGAGCGTACGTGCACGGGAAAGGGCGAGGAATCGAGCTGAACACACGAAGGAACGAAGCAGATCACATCTCGGACCGAGATGGACCGATCTCGGCTAGACCAAACCGAGATGGTCCATGATCTCGGCCGAGATTTTATGGATCTCGGACCGAGATGGTCCGATCTCGGCCGAGATTTCCGAAGTCCCGACGCGCTGAACTTTCTGTTGCCAAATCTCGGTCCCGACTGGCTTGATCTCGGCCGAGATTTTTGCCCGAGATTTCCTATTCGGCGATTTTCGTTAATCTTGGATCAGTTTGGCCCAACCCGTCCTTTGGAAGGTTGTTGGCTATAAAAGGGAAGCTCTAGGTTATTTCTAAGGGTCCGTCTTTTGTGTTGAGAGTCGCCCAGAGGTTACCCTAGAGGGGGGATCCGTCTCCTTCCCCTCTTCTTCTTCACCATTGTTCTTCTTAGTTTAGATTCAAGATTCAGACTTTTGCATTGAGATTTGTTTGGAAGAGATTGTTCAGTTATTGTTGATTCAAGAATTGAGAAGATTGAAGATTTTCATTTATTAAAGTTGAGTTTTTTCCTTTTCCTTTTGTTATTTCTTTATTTTGTCTTTGATATGATTGTTATTGGCTAGAACCTTGTGGTTCCAAGGTTGACAGAGATTTGTTTATGCCTTGGATTATGATGGAATGTTGTGCTTTGTGTTTGGTTTGCTTAGCCTTGAAATCCTAATGGTTGGCTTGGACTTGAATCTAGTTAGAATATTTCTAGCTAGTAACCTAAGTTGGAATTGAGACTTACCCGGTGATATTCCTTCTTAGATACCTTAGAAAATTGATCATAGGTAATAAAGGTTTATCCTTTATTGGTTGAATGTGCTTAGATTTCTTCTTAAGTAGGGTAAAACCTGAGACTTACCCGGTAATGGTTTACCTTTCCCTTAGTTTGTAGTCTAGTTTGTTAAGAATTTCCTACCTCTCTACCTTGAGACTTACCCGGTGATAGGTAGTTTGGTTTGGAACTAGATAGTCTTGAGACTTACCCGGTAATAGACTGTCAACCTAGAAACGTTCATCCTTGTTGTTTTTCTACCATATATCTTTATGAGTCTTCCTGAATCTATATGTATAAACAATGATCTTGAACCCTTGGAATCCATTTTCTTTCCTTTAACTTGATTATCTTTGTTTTTCCTTTTTGTTTTATTTGATTCTCAATCAATAGTGACAATTGATTGCGAGTCCTTAAAAACCCTTTTCAAACCTTTTTGATTTTTTCCCCCTTATCTTTTCCAACCTCCTGTCTTTAACTGAGATCTATTTTATATTTAATCATTGTTGCATATTAATCCTCCCAGTCCCTAAGATCGACCTTGAAATACTTGTCCTACTTCGTACGATCCATACATTGTGGGTTCGTTTCTATTTAGGGAATTATTGCAGGTTATAAATTTAAGACTATCCCTTCCTAGTTTTGCTATCGTGTGAGTTTATATCTCTTTTGATAGTTGTTTATAGGGGTGTAAAACCAGCGAATAAGTTTTTGGCGCCGTTGCCGGGGACTGAGAAAGTTTAATTTGCTTGTTTTGACTATTTATAGTGTAGATCTTTCTTGTTACTTTTGATCTCGGTTTCCCTTTTGTCTTTGTGTTCCCCAGGTTCAACACAATGGCATCTACAATCTTTGATGAGTTGAAGGAAACTAGAAAACGAATTGATTATCTAGAGCGGAACCTGGAGTATGAGATTTATTCGGTCAACCTACTGGGAGAAAGTGAAGAAAGTCTGAAGCAGATCCGTTATCTAGAGGATGAGCTGCACTACCAAAGATATATAGAAGAACAACAACAGAGTCTTTGGTGCACAAGTATGATAGAGAGGCTTGACAAGCTTGAAAGTACCTTGACATGCAAGGAAGAACCCCGAACGTTGAGCCAATTGTGGAGATCAAGGGAGAAATATGAAAGCATCTCTACTCCCAGGGAAGAAGTTCGACCAAAGGAAGAGCGCATCGAAGATGAAGAGCCGACGAAGGAGGAAGACAGATCGGACAACCTTATCCCGATCTCGGCCGAGATCATTCCTATCTCGACCGAGATTTCACGACAGAGTGTGATCTCGGTCGGATCTCGGCCGAGATCCTTGATATATCGACCGAGATCATACCCATCTCGGCCGAGATTCCTGTGCAGAAAGAAAATCTCGGCCTAATCCATACAAATCTCGGCCTAGATTTTCGACATGGCTGCCCGAGATTTGTTGAAAATCGTCCCTGTGGCTTCCATCCTAGTCGAGTTGTGCCTAAAAACTGGAGGGCAGTGCCAAAGGAACCTCCCAAGGTTAGATTGAAGCTTCTTCTTCATCAAGTGAAGTTTTCAAATAAGTATGGGTAACCCACAAGACTATCCCATACCACCCTCCAATGCTGGGAAGAGTGAGAATCTTCCAACAGGACATTAAGAGAGTTCTCAAGAAGAAAATCTATGGGTCCTGTGAAGAGTGGTTGAAAGGACTGGATGAGCAGTCCAAGGTTTATGAGGTGAGCTGACACAACCACATAATTGGGTTTGGATAGAGACCTTAAATCAAGCGCTTCTCGGGAGGCAACCCGAGGTTTTAGTTTTTTCCTTTCTTGCTTTTGTTTTTGTTTTTGCTTTTTTGCTTTTGTGTTTCTTCGCGTTTGGTGTCTTGTCTTTTCAGGTTTTAGGTAATGAAGAAGAGTGGCTTGAAGGAGTTTGCATAGCCGCTTGTTTCCACCACCACTTCCATTTACATGTGCCATATCACTGATTTTTACATTGTGAGTATTCTTTTTCACTTCTATTTATTCTTCACATTGGGGACAATGTGAGTTTTAAGTATGTGGTGGGATACCCGCAATCTTTTAGCATGTTTCTTTTCATGTCACACGTTTCCTTTTAGCATGCATATAAATAAAAATGTGCTTCTAGGAATGACATGATCCCTATGACGATATTGTTCTTGTGAATTGGCTTTTGATTATTACTTTTGAGCTCAATTTGATTTATGGAATATTTAGGATTTGAATACTTTGCTTGAATTTTATGTGAATTATGAAAATTGCCTTGTCTAAGTTTGATTGAGTTTGGATAGTTGAAGCTTCATGATAAGTTCTTATACATTGCATTGGGATGATTTAGGCAATTCGACTTCATTCTTCTTCTATCTTTATCATGCTTAGCTCCTCAAACATGGAGTCTCTTGTCTCCTATCCGGAAATTAGGAATGTTTAGTTTGAAGGTGTGTGCTGAAAATGTTGTGTTGAGATTTGTTTGAAGAAGTTTGAAAGATGTGAAATGTGATTTGATGAAGAAAAGAAAAGCTTATAAGGGATTGTGGGCTATGAAATATGAGTAACTCGGTACCATTCACATAGCCGGGTGTTTGTGCCTTGCAAAAATCTGATTAGTTTTATAAACATTCCCTTAGAGTTGATTTGGTATGTGCATTTTGGTGTGAGGTGCGTGAAGGAAATTGAACACCAAGGTTTCGGCTACTATGCACCAATGCCTTTCACTCAGGAAAAAGAAAGAAAGAAAAGAAAGAAAAGAAAAGAAAAGAAGAAAATCTGCAGATTATGCAAGGGTGGTGAATGTTGAGTTGAAAAGATAAAGTGTGTTGTTTCTTCTTCCCGGATTAGCACCACATGACCTAAATAACATCCTACCCTTATCACGTTTCTTGGCCTTTATTTGCTAAGTCCTTTTGATCTATGTATACATATGACTTGACAGGCTTAGACTTGAATTTATCATGAATATTAGATATAGTATTTTTGATGATGAATATGAAATTCTTGTAAAGTATGATTATCCTTTTTATGCCTATTTCATTTGATCTTAATTGAAATATATCTTTAGCTATGAAACTTGCACTATTGAGGGTGATCATAATTAGAAGCACTTCGCGTTTTTGTTTTTGTTTTGCATAGATAATTCATGTTATCTTATCTTAGATTTACTACTTGCTTGAGGACAAGCAAGGATAAGTATGGGGTATTTTGATAACATGATTTATCGACCTGTTGCATTCATGCATTTAATTAGATTTCCCCTTTCGGCATTCATGTTTTGGCCTTAGTTTGTGTCAATTATGCTTGTTTAGTTCTACTTTGCAAGAATAGATGTCTACACACGCTATTTGTGGCTTTGTAGGTGATTTGACACATTTTGGAGCTAAAACGACGTATTTGAGGATCAAGCCTCGAAGTGGATGCATTGGAGCGAGAGTACATGCACGGGAAAGGGCGAGGAATCGAGCTAAACACGCGAAGGAACGAAGCAGATCGCATCTCGGACCGAGATGGACCGATCTCGGCCAGACCAGACCGAGATGGTCCATGATCTCGGCCGAGATTTCATGGATCTCGGACCGAGATTTCATGGATCTCGGACCGAGATGGTCCAACCTCGGCCGAGATTCCATGATCTCGGACCGAGATGGTCCAATCTCGGCCGAGATTCCATGATCTCGGACCCGAGATGGTCCGATCTCGGCCGAGATTTCTTGATCTCGGCCAAGATTTCCGAAGTCCCGACGTGCTGAACTTTCTGTTGCCAAATCTCGGTCCCGACTGGCCTGATCTCGGCCGAGATTTTTGCCCGAGATTTCCTGTTCGGCGATTTTCGTTAATCTTGGATCAGTTTTGGCCCAGCCCGTCCTTTGGAAGGTTGTTGGCTATAAAAGGGAAGCTCTAGGTTCTTTCTAAGGGTCCGTCTTTTGTGCTGGGAGTCGCCCAGAGGTTACCCTAGAGGGGGGATCCGTCTCCTTCCCCTCTTCTTCTTCACCATTGTTCTTCTTAGTTTAGATTCAAGATTCAGACTTTTGCATTGAGATTTGTTTGGAAGAGATTGTTGAGTTATTGTTGATTCAAGAATTGAGAAGATTGAAGATTTTCATTTATTAAAGTTGAGTTTTTTCCTTTTCCTTTTGTTATTTCTTTATTTTGTCTTTGATATGATTGTTATTGGCTAGAACCTTGTGGTTCCAAGGTTGACAGAGATTTGTTTATGCCTTGGATTATGATGGAATGTTGTGCTTTGTGTTTGGTTTGTTTAGCCTTGAAATCCTAATGGTTGGCTTGGAGTTGAATCTAGTTAGAATATTTATAGCTAGTAACCTAAGTTAGAATTGAGACTTACCCGGTGATATTCCTTCTTAGATACCTTAGAAAATTGATCATAGGTAATAAAGGTTTATCCTTTATTGGTTGAATGTGCTTAGATTCCTTCTTAAGTAGGATAATACCTGAGACTTACCCGGTAATGGTTTACATTTCCCTTAGTTTGTAGTCTGGTTTGTTTAGAATTTGCTACCTCTCTACCTTGAGACTTACCCGGTGATAGGTAGTTTGGTTTGGAACTAGATAGTCTTGAGACTTACCCGGTAATAGACTGTCAACCTAGAAACGTTCATCCTTGTGACTTTTCTACCATATATCTTTATGAGTCTTCTTGAATCTATATGTATAAACAATGATCTTGAACCCTTGTAATCCATTTTTTTTCCTTTAACTTGATTATCTTTGTTTCCCCTCTTTGTTTTATTTGATTCTCAATCAATAGTGACAATTGATTGCGAGTCCTTAAAAACCCTTTTCAAGCCTTTTTTATTTTTTCCCCTTATCTTTTTCAACCTTTTGGCTTTAATTGAGATCTATTTTATATTTAATCATTGTTGCATATTAATCATCCCAGTCCCTGACATCGACCCTAGAATACTTGTCCTACTGCGTAAGATCCATACATTGTGGGTTCGTTGCTATATAGGGAATTATTGCATGTTATAAATTTAAGACTATCATTTCCTAGTTTTGTTATTCTGTGAGTTTCTATCTCTTTTGATAGTTGTTTATAGGGGTGTAAAACCAGCGAACGTTTCTTTTTGTTGAGTGCGAGATCAAAATCCAATACCTATGGTTTCTTCTTCCTCTTCTTTTGTACAAACAAACAACAAACGGTGGATATGAGCATGAACGCATTTGTTTGTTTACATTTGATTTCTTCTGAGGTTGAAGAAGAAGAACAATGACCTTTTTTGGTAAGACAAGAATAGTGAAATTGAATGTATAAAGTAGTGAAATTGGAAATATAATGTAGGGTTATTTTTGTTTTTTACGGAAAAGACGAAAATAAATCCCGCTAAATCTATTTTTACTAAACGTGTATAAAGGTTTTTTTTTACAAAATTCGAATCTACAAAACTCTACTAAAAAACTATAACTACAGACCACAACTACGACTACAAACCTCATTTTACTAAACGCGCCGTTAGTCCCTGTGCTCAAGAAACCTGTACAAAATTTCCAAAGTAAAATTCAGCACTTTGGGAGGAAGGTCAAGTTTCCACACAAACACCCATTCAGACATTATTGTATTTTTCAATCTTTTTTGCCATCTTGTTAAATGACCACATCTCCCTAATTTGCAAGTGGATCCAAGCGAGAATTCACCCTTTCTATTATGCCACCATAAACGAATATCCATAGGTTGTCTATGGCTTATGGGTAAGTCGCATCTTCCATATCAAATAAAGAATGGAGGGTATCAACATCATCTCCATCCAAAATAAGAGCATTGACCTTAAGGGATAAGTCAAGATCAGTACCACTAGATTTTGATCGAAGGTTATATATATATATTGTTTTATAAATAAGTCTAATTGGATTTTGTCAAAGAAAAATATTCTAAACTTATAAGTTGTCAAAAGTCATCATTAATATTACTTTTATATTAATAAAAACTTATTTTTTATACTTTAACATATATATAGTCTATAACACGAGTAAAAAAGAACTTGAATTTAAAAAAGAAATCCTCTTTATAGTATGTATACCAATACTTTATTTTAGTAGATATACAGTAGAAAAATAAAATGTTATATGAACCAAACGTTATTTATTTAGCCTTTACAAATTCGTTTTTTTACGTTTATTTTGTACGCGACACATAAGTATCCTTATAAAAAAAAGTGGACTTAAGTTTTTTTAATAATTTTTTCTTTACACAATTTTTAAAATAATCTGATATCCGGATATCCACGGATGTCCGGATCTCATCATATACATGTGGATGTTCGGTTACCCGTGGTATGTGGATATCTGATTCGTTAAGATATTCGTGGACATCTGAATTTTATCTGATATCTAACGTGACCCAAACAAATTTATCCAGATCAAATTAAAAATAAATATCTTACATCTTCAGACCGTATCACTGGATCAGATCGGTTTTTCCACCCCTAATGGTGGGATCACGTCACAAATATTATATTGTGCCAACAAAACTTACAAATAAAAAGTAGACAAAGTAATGCAAGATGAGATGTTATACTTATCTTTTGTTCAAGTCTTTTCCCTTTCTTTGACAAAGAAAAGGTCCATCATCTATGGAATAATTATGCCAAACTCTAATCAGCTAAAGGACTCCAACTACACCTTAATGGGAAAAGTAACATCCTCCCCTTGAAATTTTCAGACAACATCATATCTTTTTTCTTATAAATCCCAACTACTTTTATCATTCTTTTTCATTTGAGCTTTTGTTGTTCGATTCTCCCCAATTTGTGTTTAAATTCATCGGCAATTTTCGTTGTTTTATAGTATGTTAATTTTTTATGTGATAGCCGATAATAATTCATCTGTCCTTTTTTTTTTACATCTATTTATATGATTTTTTTGATAAATTAATAATAAAATTAGACCAAGTTTATACATGGTTATATAGGGTCTTTAGAGAAAAGTTATTTTTAAACCTCGTATGGCACAAAAAGAGACATTTATTACTATTTACAATTTGAGCCTTAAGATAAAATAAATAAATAAATAAAAAGTTTACAAGTATCTAGTACCAAAAGTATACATCAGAACAACGTTAATATATCTCTCAAAAGTACGGGATCAACAAAAATAACCAAATTACCCACAAATTCTCACCTCTACGTACAATTTGGGGTTTTGAGGCTGAAATTAGGATTTTGCTATGAAGAAGTGAATCCTTAATGCAAAAGATTACTGACGCATAAGATATCCAAAAGTTAAACTAAACAAACTCGCCATACATACATAGATTAATGGATAACCCATGTATACCTTCTTTACCACATTCTTCTTCTTCTCAAATGCCTGCATACAACAAAGATTACCTTAGCTAACTTATGTATTGCAAGATTACATGTTCTTCATATGAATCAATACTGACCAGTTCTTGCTGAATAGATTCTTTCTCGTGCAAGATTTTGTTTCGATCATCTGTAATATGTGCAGCAACTTGCTCAACCTGCATAAACCTAAATCTTAAGCATAAAATTACCTTAGCTTACTTGTATTGAATGATAAAGATTACCTTGGCTAATTTAGACGCCAACTCAGTTATCTTCAACGACAGCTTATCTGCTTGCTTTCTTGATTTTAAATCGACATCATCATGTGATACCTCGTTCGACTTTTGTACTTCAATGGGTTCAAGACTTCTAGCCATCCTCAACTCCATTTCTTCGGCTGGTCTTGGCTCGGCATGTTTGGTTGGTCGTAGTTCTTCTGTATGTCTAGAAGTTTTAGATCCTTCCACGTCCTGTAACGGATGACAAAAAGAGCTTATACCAATAGTATAGTGCTAGAATGCAATTTATCTTTCGACTGTAGAAAAACTTACCTTAAATGGAGGCGGGGTTTCGAGTCCAGTAGGTGTTTTATCTTTTGCCGGTGAAGCATCAGGAATAAGAACTTGGTTTTGAACTACATTTATAGGTGATACAGGTGTTTCTTCTGTGTTTGTATCAGCCACGAGGGTTACTTTCAACTTCTTATCCTCAATATGTTTACTAGGATCTTTAACAAACTGCAAGAGGATATGAATAAGATTACTCCTTAACAGTTGAATTTTTGCAAGTCAAAGTAACCAATTTCATACCATTTCTGATGTAATGTTCTCTTCTGTTAATCCAAATGGAACAATTGTACTTTGGATAAGAAATTTATCCTTGCATTGTAAATCGGGTGGAGCCACACTTTGGGCCACCATGATAACTATACTCAACAAAAACCGAACATAAAGATTCAATATAGATCCAGGAAACAACATACAATAGGGACAACCGAACGAACACCAGATACAAAACATATTGATACAATAGGTGGTTAATGAGTGATGCCACAAGATGGATAAAAGGGGTTAAACAGTGAGCTAAAACATTTGAAACCAGTACTAAATGGTGTTCGGGAGGGCAATTTCATACTTGAACTTGAAATGTATCACAAAAATGGAGTTGACTAATGATGTTCACATACCTGTAAAATCAGATGACCCCTTTGGCTTAAGTACACGTATGTTAGGTTTCACCACATACTTCTTGGGACTAGTAGTCTTGACCTGTATTCAGATATGGTCACTTTTCAAATGTTGATGGATATATAAATCAGAAAAGTATTATAAATCATAAGAATTACGAGAGTACTACACCTTAAAAGCAACAAATTGGTCGCTTTTATTTATAACCTGCACTAGGCATGTGCTCTGTTTTCTCAAGGCAACTATAATGAGAAAAGTAAAGGACGTCAACATTCACCAATAAGCAATTGAAAATGTAGTATAACATACAAGAACATCAAACAAGATTAAAAGTTTCAGAACCGTTAAATCGAACACCTATTTATAAATACAAAATGGAAGATTCATGTACTCAAAATTAGACTTACATGTAAAATTTAGTGTTGAAGGATGAACTTCTACAAGTTCGGAACTCATTCTTGTTGACTTCTCTCTGCCAAAAGTCCAAAGACAACGTAATCATACAGAAACGACGAAAAACAAATCAACAAAGATGATCACAATTTGTTCATCGGAAGGTAGGACCAATCAAACACTACCGATTTCAAATTTTGTATTCTACAGTTTTATCGCCCAAAATAATAAGAAAATCAAAGGAAACAAAAGCTTCAACACACCAGATCCAAATCGACAATGTAGCGTTCAGAAAATAACAAAACCAATTCAAATGTTGGAATAACATAATTCTCAAATACTTCTCCGTAATTGTCATCAAAGGTCACAAAAAAAAAATCCAATTGCGCTTCCAAGATAGAAATGGAACAGAATTTGACACAATTAGCTTACACATTCGATAGAGAAATCATACGGATTCAATAACGATGAAGAAAACCTGCGACAAATACCTTGGAGAGATGAATCAAATTGAACGAAGAGTATTCAGGAAGAGAAGAAAGAGGAGCTGGGGGATTCGATTAGTGGTTGTTGGAGAAGATTGGACATGGATAAACAAAAAATGAAAGTAAAAAAAAAGGAATTATGGCAGTTGACGGGGCGGTGTGGGGGAGCAATTGCTGTATTAGGAGGAGGTTACCCGCTTTCCGTTGTTCTACACTTGTCTTTTCCCTTCTCCAATTTTTTTTATTTCCACTTCCCAATTTTTTGGTTGCGGAGCTCAATGGTTTACCTTGAAGATCAATTTAATAATAGATCAACTAGTGAGTGTATTACCAGCGCAGTGCGTGGGATGTGATTTAATATTTATTTTAAATATTTAAATAAAATTTTTTTTTTAGAACATAATATTACTTATTCACTATAAATTTAATTATTTTTTATTATATATATATAATATGGTAACAAATTTAATTTATATTTATATAATATTAAACAAATCTTGCCAAAAATTGTAGTTATAGTTTAAATAGTGACGGAAAGATTATCAGATTTTATTTACGGATTAACAAACTATTAAAATTTAAATATCAAAATTATTGATCTTTGAAATACCAGATTTTATTTACTGGTTAAAAAAATATTAAGACTTGAATTTGTAAATATCAAAATTATTAATTTTTAAAAATAACTTTTTAAAATATTTTTGGGAGCTGCGTGAATTGTGGCGTTGACACGTGGCAAAGAAGGTCTCTCCTTTAATACATATAAGATTCCGAAATATCGGAATTATATTTTAGGAATTTTTCTCTTAGAGGAATTTCTCTCCGAGTATGGTCTTTTCCCTTAGTATCCACAAGTTTGTAAGCGGGTTTTCTATTCGGTCAAAAATAAATGAAGGCAGAACACTCGTAGTGGAAATGGGACTTCTGGACGTATTACGGGTGCATCTCGCTTTGCAACTGGGAGTGTGCCCCGCAGGCGTAGTGGGGTGTGTCAATATATGTTAAAAGTTTAAGATCAAATCAATTATGTTGGTTGAGTTGGTTGTTGGCCGTTCTTGGGCAAGATTTTGGGGTTCAAATCTCATTTCTTGTATTTGTCCTTATTTATTCTCTAAACGAATTATAATTTATGATTCTTCCTTCAACAAGATGCATTAGCTTGTTTGGAAGGCACACTAGAGTGTTGAAGGTCACGGTTTTGAACTCCATTACTCTTAACACTTCCAAGTGGGGAGATGTAATGGTATCCTGCAAGCGGTGATGTTGGGTCACGGGTGTGAAATGTGTTGATCTCAGGATGCCACCTTTTGCGAACGCCGTGATCAAATGAAGGTATTATTAAGGCGGAAAGGTCGTTGCATTTAGCCAAACCAAACCATGAATCCTTGTCATCCAAATCTCGAGTCCACTCATGTAGTTTTTTGATTCCATCAAGTATCTTCATGACCCTGTCGTCCTATGATAATATCAAGTATTGACATTATCGTAAAAGAAAACAAGGAAAAAAATGTTTTAATATCATAATTAAAAAAAAAAAAAACAAAAGGAGATGATACTTTGTTGACCCATAGCATGCTAGCTTTGTGAGTAGCGTAACAGGTCAGCGACTCCGAGATTACCGGAGCACTTGTGTCGAAATAGGTGGGACGTGGGGAGGATTGTGATGAGGTTGGGACTTAAATGCCTCATACATATGTGTCTCGCCACGATGAAGCTCGTACTCATCAAGTACATTCTCCTACACACCATCGAGAATTTCATCTAGATGTGGATCACCCTCCGACTCCTCCGTATGATAACCGTGGGATAATGTGATGAAGATGATGCCGCAACCTCAACAATAATATGAGCATCTATCTAGATGAGAGGTGTATGCTCCTCCACAACTACCTCAACGAGAGCATGTTGTGGTGTCTACTCCTCCTCGATGCCTCCTCGATCTATAGAAACTAGACGAACGGATGTCGTGACCCGTCTAAGCTCTCGTCTCCTCTTATTTCTAACGTTTCTCAGTGCAACTGAAGTTTTTTTAAAATTAAAATTTTGCATTTTTATTTCGATAAATTATATAAATTAATATTAAAAAAATCTTGATGGAGCTTGTGATTCACGCGCCACCGGGCGTGTGCATTCACGCGCCATGGGACACAAAGTGGTTGCATCCCACTACGCGTCTTCTCCAACGGGATTCCGACATGGGAGAGCATTTGCAACCTCAAAAAAAATCCCGTAAAATGTCGTAAAAATGCTAAAACTTGAAAATTTTTCAATTCTTTCTAAACTAATCAATTAACCTATTCCAACTAATTTCAATCCTAAAATCGTAAAAACGTAAAAAAATAAAAAAAATAAAAAAAAATTTAAAAAGAGAAAAAGTAAAAAAAAAAACATTAAAAACTCACCTCGGTTGGAGATAAACGACGAATTCCTCTTCGATTTGTGGATGATTGTTGTGGATATGCAACATTTGAGTCTCGATTCATTTCCCGCATGTAAATCTTCGATGTTCTTCGCCATTTACCGCCGTCGATTTTTTATTTACAAAAGTGGATTGATATGTATAGGTAGGATGCCGGGTTGAAGTAGGGAAACCCAAGAGCACCCGCATTGCGCTTGCCCCCGATGTGTGCACTGTCACTTTGCATGCGCCCCATCCTCGCTCTTTGGATACGCCGCGTGTCGGATTACGTGTCATGAATCCTTTTATAAATTATTGACAAATGGAATTACATCACTCAAATTAAATGAAGGATTCGGACCAAAATAAGTTTAAACTTGAGGATACTATTCTATCTTCAAAAAATTCGGAATTACTGTGCAAAAAATCCAAACCACAAATATACCATATAAATTTTCTTCTTGTTTAATTAGTAATAGTTATGTGAATAGATTTGCATAGTCATTCGTTGTAAATAAAGAGGATATTATTTGGTCAGACAAAAAAAAATGATATGATCAAGTATAGCGGAAGACGGTTGTTTGGAGCAAGCGGAGAGCTAGTGCGTCTCCCGGGTGCAATTGGAGTTCGTCCGACGTGGTTTGGAGAACGTGTAACCGTTGCTCCAATGCTCGAATTTTGGGGAGTTTTGGCATATGGGACACACTCCCATGCCCAAGAGGTACATTCCTAATGAGCCCGGGAGACGCATATGTGGTGCGCCCAACACCGAATCCTATGGCTAAATTTAAGCCCATTGAATCGGATCAATGTTCAAATTTTGCATGAAACTAGCTTGGGCGCACTCTTGGGCACACTCACATTGGGAACGGGAGGTGCACTCCTAGTGCGCCCGGGACTCCCCTTCTCACTGCGAGTAAATTGCCCCGTTTTGTTTTGGTAAATAGGAATACCGTACGTAAATGATTTTGTTTATGATATGCTATCATATTTCATTAGGATGAACAAAAATATCTGATCTAACCAATCCAAACCACTATTCCGAAGAACTTATCCATAAAGTTCCAAAAATATTCGTTAAGTGATGATCAAATCCGACCTGGGAGGATTTTTTTGGATCATCGGATACATATCGGGATTTTGAGCATAAAGTCGGGTCAGATATATTTGACTGATCGGTAATAATTACTCAGATCGGATGTCCAATATATCTATATTGGATCCGATCCAACTAAAAATATCGGATATCCGGACACTCTAATATCGGATTCAGATCGACCTTTTATAAAATTATTAGATATCCGGACATGCACAACCCCAATTTCTACTATTCCGCCGTCTCCTCAAACCATTGTTGATCAACACGATCCGACCGTCAACATCACCGCTCCACACTATACATATTCCTCGAATCACCCTTGATCTCTTGAGTGCAACACAAGACTCTATTTCCTTGTTATATTCCTTGTTATAGGTTTGAGCCTCATAATGGAACTATATTTTGTATTGAGGATGGTTCATTAGTTTTGAAAAGTTCCGACCAGTTTTCATCTTAAAACCGACTAACAGTAGTTTACCGACTTATATAACAGATTTATTACCATTTTTTTTAATATCATAAGTAAAACAAATTGAGCCACTGACCACAGCAGCAATCTAGTAGATAAGTGGGGTGCATTACTATATAGATGTGAGTGAGCCAACAATGTTACAATACGTAACTGGGCCGTCCTAATCACTGAGACCGGGCCTCAAACAAATCCATCATTTAGTGTCATAAATGTTAACCTTACACACGTTATTTTATTTTATTTTATGCTTTAAAGTTAATATTGATAAATCAAATTAATCAAAATTTTAGGGTTATTTTACATCATGCTCTCAAACTTTACCAAATTTACATGATACCTTAAGTTTTTTTTGTAAAAAATCTTTGCGTAGTAATTTTGAGTTATAATACATACTTTGTCATATGTTTTTTTGTTAACGATAAAAAATATTACATGGTAGTATTTTTCTAACTAAAATTAATTAAACATTTAATAGAATACATTAAATCAAGTTGAATTGTTGTTGATTTGGTTTAACTAGCTACCGGATTTCACAAGTTGTTAAACATTTCATATCTCGTCATCCTCTCCGCTAACCGACAACTCGATGTTAGGGATAGGCTACGTTTGGTAGGATAAAAATATATATATAAAAAAAGAAGAGGAATAAGATTATAAGAATGAAGAGAGAGAAATAATTCTCTTAACCGTTTGGTAAAAAGACTAATAATTTTTATTCTTTTTTCTTTTTCATCTCTTTCATATACAAATATATATATATATATATATATATATATATATATATATTCTTAAATAATTTTACCCACAATCATATTCATGATTGGAATAGCACAATTCGAACAAATTTTGGAAAAAAAAAATAAAGTCAAGAAAACAAATAATAGGAAGAAAAGAAAAATACAATCAACTAAACCTATAGCAGGAAGTCTAAAACTCAACTTTGATGGATAAAAAAAGAAGTAATGATTGTGGTTCAATTGGCTATATCTTAACGGACCAATACGCCCAACAACAATTGCATTTGAATATGGACAATGTGGTTATACGTCTGTCTTGCATGCATAAGCATTTTCTCTTTGAAAAAGTATATTGAAAGCAAGAGAATTGAAAATAGAGAATATAGAAATCGAAAGGGATAATCTGACGATTATCAACTCAATCAATAAAATGTGGAAATTAATCTCCGTGTGACATCGAACTAATTATTACATATATTTCACTCATATTGTCTGAATACACGCAAATTAAAGGTTAACCATATTTTCAGAAAAGTCAGTGGCGTTGCGGATTAAGACCAAGACAACTCTGCAACAGGAAGAGTCATCCCACATGAAGTCGAAGTTCTCATCTAAAAGGATGTCATAGGATGGTGCACCAATAGACGGTGACCATGCCTATTTGCTTACCGTGTAATCAAAAAAATACGGACTCACCCGGACTTTGGTCTAACGGATCTAGAACACATATTCATAACTTCATATCCGTCCAGGGATACCGCCCCAACAGATCTATGCTCTTTGTACATTGTTACTGAAAATGGCACATAACAAACAATGTGTCATTACTTAGGTGGGGTTTGGCAGGGTCTTAACACTAGTGTTTCATAGTGTTTAGGAGTGTAAGTATCTATAACGGGTGTTTGACATGCACTTATTCACTAGTGACTAGTGTTTTCGGAATTGGTTTTGAAACCCTCACTTGAGCAAGTGTTTCTCCAAAAACACTAGTGTTAGTAGGCGAAATGACTTTGTTGCCCTTACTTATTTCCCAAATTTACATCGTAACCTGGTACTTGAAACATCTTCTCTCACCTCAATCGATGTTAGTAGGCGAAATGACGTTGTTCGTCGAAGAAGAAGACCTCAATCGATGCTCTATTTCTCCCCTCTCTTGTGTTCCATCGAAGAAGAACAAGTTCATATAACACATTCAGGTTATAAATCAACGCTCTCTTTGGTTATTAATTTGGAATTAGGGTTTATTTTTCAAATCTAAAAATCAGCCCAACCCCTTCTTCTTCGTTATTCTCAATTAGGGTAGGTTCGAATTGCGTTAGGAATTAGGTTGTCATTCTTGTGCCTAGATTAATCCCATTTGGTTCGCCCATACATCGGACCAAAGCTTATTGTTAAATCTCTTTTAAGTAAAATCATTGATTGACTGATTCGTCTAACGAGACTCATAACTTCTTGTTCTCTTCTTTTAGTTCGTTTACATCTCAATGTTAATGAATTTCCTGTAATTTCATTTGTTAATTGATTTTTCCTGCCTTTTAGTGTTAGTGGATGATTACTTTAATTTTCTAAATTGAATTATGTGCTGAACAATTTGAGAAATCAGCGTTTATAGTTTCCTACCATTGTGAGCAGCATCACCTTCTTAATACTGCAAATCGTCTTCTTTAGGTTTGTAAAATTTACTTGACACGTGATAAAAACATGAGTAATAACTAATAAACACTAGTCTTAAGCTCTCTTACTAGTCAAACGCTCTTAAACAATTCTAACCAAAACAATAGTGTTTACCATGAATCTTCCCCTGACCTTCTAAACCCTAAACACATGTAACAATGAACACATACTTGCAAACTTTTTTAGATGCCAAGTGAAATTCACAAAAATTCAACGACACAACATAAAACTTTAATATGAAATTAAATTTAATAAATATGTTATTTGGAATTATAATATTTTCTGAAAAAGGACAATTAGCAACATAAAAAGAAAATTTAATAAAATTTACATTTATAGTAACTATGATATAAAATGTTTAGAATAATACCTTGTTTTTTAGATTAGTTTTATGAATAGCGGAAGATTTTATAATAAAGAAAAAATCTCTTTGATATAAACATATTTTTTGGTTTCAAAAAAAATTAAAATAAACAAGGATAAAATTATCTTCATTCATTTACACTCTAAAAATCTTTAACTTTATTTTTTTTAAAACTCCTCAAAACGTTTTAATAATATCAAGGGACCAGTAAAGCTAATATAAAGCTTCATGTGCTAAACACTACATCTTATATATATTATAGGAGTAGTACTCCTTGCCACGTATCACACAGAAAAAAATGCTAACAGTCACGTGTCATTTTAGCATTTAACTACAATCCACAAATTATTAATTAAGTTTATTCATTAAAAAAATATTTAAAGAAATATGTATAAAAACATAGATTCTGCTGGAAAAAATATATATAAAAATATAGATTCTTCTAAATCCCACAAAAAATTTAAAGGTTTAATAAATTTTAATAACCAACAAAGATCTTCCCTAAGTAAATATTTATTAATGTATTATATAATATTATATAATAGATAAAAATATTAACATATGAACCAGTATTATAAGGGAGAAAAAAATCATATTATGAGTTATTATACAATTAGATATTTTATTAATGTATTATATAATATTATATATAAAGTGTACAAATATTTGTTTCTTATTATCTACTCTATCTAATGACAAAAAAATAGTTTATATATAATCCGTTAAAGAAATAAATAACAAAAATTTTTTTTATCAAATCCCGTGCAAGGCACGGGTAATACACTAGTTAACTTTTAAAGATCCAAAACTCCAGACTAAATCTTCGTTGCTTTGATGAGGTCCGTATTATGCATATTTTCAGGGAAATAAATTGGGTTGCTTACCCATCTGAGAATCTCGACCCCCAACACCAATTTTTCTAAAAAAATTCCGAACTTGGTGTTCTCATCCGTAAGGATGCTTTAAGTTGGACTACCTCTAGAAGGTAGACTAATCTAACCGCTTTCCATTTTTAAAAAAAAAACTTTTGTGAAATTATAAGAATTTGGGTGAGATAATTAGAGCTATAAGGTCCTGAAATCAAAATATATGCAATTATAGGTCCTGAAATCAAAATATATGCAATTATAGAAGAGAGAGCAGCTTGCCTAATTTTGCCAACTCCCCATATTCATTCCTAGTCTCAACTAAACACTCAAATAGAGCCATTTTTACTTCATTTAGTTTTTTTTCGATACAAACAATGCGAAATTGGAAACCCTCAACTATAATATTAACTCCCTTTCGAATTTTCTTTTTATTTAAAAATATATATATAAAAAAAAACAGTTGCTTGTCATCATTGAAAGCCATAAAATTTCATCTATATAATGTGACAAATTTTTAGGTCTGCTAACTCTAACCAACGAAACTCTCGCAATTCCTCCTACAACAAGATTTCTCAGATCTAACTTCAAGCTTAACAATGGCTTCTTCCATGTCTACTTCTTGCTCTTTCAAGGTATAATCATCAATCTTCTTCTCCTTTTTAATTTACTAAGCTGTTGATTTCTAGGTTTATGTTGTTGATTTTTGATTTCATTGAGCAGGCATCAACAAGGATTTCCAGTTTGAAATCTTCCGCATGGCTTCCGATCAATGGGAATTCGATTCCTTCTCTACGTATGAGACAGAACTTCCGCGGCATTCGTATCTCGTGTGCGGTATGTTTCGATTTGGATTCCTCTGATGAGGTTGAGAATTCAAAATTGGTAATATATATATGTGTATGAACAGGCCAAACCAGAGACAGTAGAAAAGGTTTGCTCAATAGTGAAGAAACAATTGGCTTTACCTGAGGATACATCTGTGACTGGTGAATCTAAGTTTGCATCACTTGGAGCTGATTCTCTTGACACTGTAAGCACCTGTTAAACTACTAAACTCTTGTTTGAACCTGATTTGTAAGCACCTGTTAAACTACTAAACTCTTGTTTGAACCTGATTTCAAAACTAACTTAAAAAATTGAATTCTGCTGCATTGGTGTGTGATCTGTCTGATCTCTGTCTCAACTGAATTCTTCTGTTGAGTATGTTTTGCTGATTTTAGTTCGAACATCTGGCCTTGTTAGGTGGAGATTGTGATGGGTCTTGAGGAGGAATTTGGGATCAGTGTAGAAGAAGAAAGCGCACAACACATCGCGACTGTTCAAGATGCTGCGGATCTGATCGAGGATCTAGTTGAGAAGAATGCGGCTTGATTTGGATTTTATTTGAGTTATTGGTTAAATGTTGTTTTTACCCTCTACATTGTTTGATGTTGGATGCTAAAGAATATGCAGTATGTTTCATTTCATTTTCAAAACAAAGTTTATCATTTTGTCCAAAGATCAGACCAATGAATCGAAGCGGACCCCAATATGTACAAGGTTTCCTATTTGCTCAAGATATTCTATATGCTCAAAGTTTTTCACATGGTCGAAGATTCCAACACTACACATATGTTTCATCTCTCAACCCTAATAATACCCAATTATGTAGTGAGACACACAACAAATTGTGTCAAGTCTCGATGACATACATGCAACCCCTATAGTTGACGTGACGACTCAAAATATGGATAAACCAGTCGACTTAACGTAAAAGCGATCAAAGAGTAAAGTAGTAACAAGGTGAGGACTTGCTCCTCATTAGTTAATGGGTGAACACAAGTACTAACACCATTATTGGTAATAATCCAAGGATCGATAAATTTGGAGATAGGATTACCGAATACAACAACACAATGATACTAGAGACTTATGCAAATTGGGATCATAGGGCTTTGTGTTCGCTAAAGGCAAGATAGCATAAGTTTCAAACAACACTACAAAATATGTCAGGACTTATCAATAAGTTTCCATCAAATGACAAGTGGAAAAAGTGAAACCCATGTGCTATAAATGGCACGTGAACTTTTCCATGTTAATAGGGTGAAGGTTTTTTGTTCAAGTATGTATAGTGTGAGCTTAGAAATGAAATGGAGTGATGCATGATGTTGTACAAACAAGAATCAATGGGAACTCCAAACGCTCAAAGAAAAATATAAATGAATATTAGTGCTCTTCAAACTCTAATCCGACAACCCCACTAGTGCAACTCTACTTGGTATTGATCTAACTCAACCACTTGGAAACAATAATTCAAAGTTTGTAGAGAGGAAGGAAAAATAATAAAAAGGTGAGCGAAAGTTCGAATGCGCTTGGAGATGAGGAGGATGTAACGTTCGAGAGTTTTCAATTTGCTAGAAATGAGAATGATGAACGGAAGGGGATTTATCTTGAAGTGGACACTAAATCTAAGAGCATTTCCACATGAGCTAAGAACATGACGACCTTACGTAAATTGTTGGAGAAGGTTTGCTGACCCTTGAGAAGGAAATGCCCAAGAAGTTCGTATTAGGTAATATGAACATTAACAAAGATATGTGGTAGGTGATGTGTGTGTTTTACTTTTTGTTTCCATGTCATTGTAAACACCAAGTGAAGATTAATTTCACATTTATGTTAGTTTCCATATTAATTCGTAGTCGAGCTCCACTGTTCATTAGATCTCCACCGTAAAAAAAAACAATCAATTACATAGATTTATTGAGTTAATATGCTAAAAAAAACAATCAATTGCCAAAGATTAACTAGACCACTTGGAAACAATAATTCAAGGTTTTTTTGAATTTTTGACTTTAAATAAAATATAAAGATGGGTTGTTTATGTAATTATCCAATTGGAGAAAATAGCAATATCTGAAAGTTTAGGCCATACACACAAATATAAAATACCGGATTATTTTTTGTAATTTACCCAAAACATGATAGGCGACGAGACCAAGTCTAGCTTTTCGATAAAGAGGATATATACAATTCCAGCCCCGTATCCATGCTCTCCTTTTTCATAAAGGTGTCCATGCTCTCCTTTTTCGATAAAGAGATATTTCTCTCTTCCACACGAGGATATTTATTAGGGCTGTTAACGGTTCGGTTCCTGGAAAATTTTGAAGGAACCGGAACCGGAACCGGAACCGTTTAAGGTAAACGGTCCGGTTCCGGTATTTTTTTTGGCCAGAACCGTTTGGAACCGGACCGGTTAAGGAACCAGAACCGTTTAAGAAATTTTTACGGAACCAGAACCGGAACCGTTTAAGGTATTATCGAACCGTTTGGAACCGGACTTAATAGAACCGTTTGGAACCGAACTCAATATAGAAACTACAGTTCAGTAGGGAAGAAGAAGCTGGAAAAGCTAAGGTATACACGATTTAGATTTACCATGAATGACTCAAAATCGATCGTTAATGTTGCGAGGAAGTGTTGTGAGGAAGCCGGAGAATTGACGGCAAAGTGTTTCGAGGAAGCCGGCTAAGAAGAACAGAAGAAAAGTGAAGAAGAAGAACTGCAAGCTGGCGAATTGCAAGTCTGTAAAATCGATCGTTAGCCTTAGAAGAACAGAAGGAGACTAGTAGTAGGGAAGAAGGAAGAGAGGAAGAACAGAAGCAGAATCGACGAGGATTTGCGAGGAAGCCGACGAAGATCTCTGAGGTAGACAGTGAAGACGGCAAAGGAGTCGGGATAACCCTAAGCGAAGCTGCGTTGAAGAAGGCAAGGAGATGCGCTGCGTTTTACACTTTTACATCTTTTTAGGTTTTTTCGTTTAATAGTTTTTTTTTAAACGGTTCCCCGATTTTAAAACGGTTCCATTGTGTTTTATTAACTAAGAACCGGAACCGTTTTAAACGGTCCGGTTCCAAAAATTTTATACAGTAATTACAGGAACCGAACCGAACCGCTAAATTGCGATTCGGTTCCAACGGTTCCATTACGAACCGGACCAAATTAACACCCCTAATAAATATCTCTTCACCACTAAAGATGTTCAGGAAATATATGACGTTGTTGCTTCAAATAGCGCTCATTTCAAGGTCCATGTTAAGGCTGCATTCGGCATTGGATTTCGATACGGTGAATCTGATATTGATCGCATGTCCCATGAATTTACTCAAGAATATTTTCCAGAAACATATCCAAATATTCTTTTGTTCAAATTAGGGTTTTGTTGGAAGCTCGATCGCCAGATCTCGCCGGAGTTGCAATTAAAAACAATCATTTTCACATTTTCTAGACCTTATTTGATCAAATCAAAATCCATAAACGGGCGTCACACGCAAATAGTAATAAACAAAATACATATTAGATGCGCTATTTTATTTTAAGAAAATCATAGTAATAAACAAATTAAGTTCATATTAGATGCGCTATTTTATTTCAAGAAAATCACTAACAAAGGGAACAACCGGAAGTTATGAACAACACGAATTAAGAAGAAATAGATTTAAGATAAGAAATTGAGAATTTCAAATTGAGGAGATGTCTTACTCTTGCCAAGCGGAGGTATATATGAACGTCGACACGAAAAAAACTCTTCCAACGAACGAAATGAACGACATTGATGAGTTCGTCGCCAACTGCCTTCACCAACGACCCTGCAACAACCGATGTTCGTCGCCAACTGCCTTCACCAACGACCCTGCAACAACCAATATTGGTGAGACGGAGGCCCTGCGAGACGGAGAAGAAAGCAGCATTGCGAAGGAATCCTAACTTCGACTCGATCCGACGGCAACAAAGAAACCTTTTTTAACGTGGATTCTGACAATTGAAGATGATTTATGTATAGGGTTTATATATTTTGGTTTTCTTTATGTACTTCTATCCCTCTGTTAATTGATTTTAGGATTATAAATTTATCAAAAAATGAATATGGGTCTAATTTAAATAAACTATAAAAAAAACTTTTAGCCCATTCTTCTCTCTTTAAATCTTCAATTTATACAAGTTTTTAATTTGTCAATCATCTTTGATAATCGGTGTGGGACAATCAAGCAAAATCAATGAAAAGTTTTTTAACAAAAAAATTGTTACTAAAAATAAATAGTTAATTTTAAAAAAAACTGTGATTTTAAACTTTAATTGTGATATTTTTTTATTAGAGTTGATATGTCATGCTCACTATTTATTAATTATAATAAGGATTTCTTATAAAATAATTTGTAAATAAATAGTAAAAAAATCTTAGGTGGTATGCATTAGAAGACAACACGTAAACAAAATATAGTTTGTCTTAATAGTATACTATTTTTAATACCCGTGTCCTGCACGGTTAGACAATAATTGTGTTTATAAAAAATATTTGATAATTTATTACGTTGAAAATTGTCTTATTTGTAATGCAGTGCTTGTTGTAGGGTTGAATTTTTTCACATTATGAATGTAGATCAACAAGGAATCCAAGCTCTACAATAACAATTGTGAAAGAGGAAACCGAGACGATATCCCGTGAGCTATTCGGATGGCAACGTTAGTATCGATCAAAGAGATCATTAGTGTATATTATTATAAGAATTGTATTACATATTATGTGATGTTTGGTTAAGGAAAAATTCCTTACGATATAAATATACGAAAATTAAACCAGAAGGTTGTGTTCGTTATATTATGACCCTAAAAATCCTTATCAATAATGATAAAAACAAATAAGCTCACAACAACGACATGCTTTAAATTTATACTCGCAATAATCACTCAACAAGTAGCAAGCCCACAATGTATGGATCGTACGAAGTAGAGTAAGTACTCCAATGTCGAACACAAGGACTTGATGTTTGATTTGCAATAATGATCAATTATAGTGTAAATCCAGAATAAGAAATAGGTTGGAAAAGAAGGGAAGAAGAACAAATGTTTTTGAAAGGTTTTGTGTAGTTCGCAATCTAATAACAATTCTGTAAGAGCCTTAGTCTTTTGGACCGAGATTTAGCTTTGGCCGAGATCGACCTTACCCGCGCCCGCGGGCATGTGTGCCGCCCCAGCGGGTTTCCGCCCCTGCGGTTTCCGACGGCTGCATCCGGTTTTGTTGACTCTTTGACCGTGCTTTACCTTCTCTTTTCCTTCCCTCTTAAGCTTCTCTTTGGCTTACAGAGCAAGGGTTTCTTCACTCTCCTTCCAGCCTTACGTCCTCCTTGCTTATCCCTTCTTACTCCTTGATCTTCTTCTTGGTTTCCTTAGATTTTGGAATTGTTTTGTTGTGACTTGTGTGTGGTTGATGATGGTAGAAGTTGTTGCTGAACTTGAGAGCTAGCTGAGAAGGTTGTTGATCCACTTTGCAGCTTAGAACCACAAGTGTGGTAGGTATTCTCCTTCTTCTCTTTCTTCTTCCTTTGATTCCTTTTCCTTAACTTAGGATTAGATGATTGATCATAGTTTAATGTTGGAATGTGTATGTATATGTATGTGTATGATTTTGGTTGAAATAAGACGTGATTTGATCACGTGAAGAGCCGAAGAGGAACCGCGGGTTCACGTTCTG